>JBCEWE010000458.1:5192500-5540000 GCA_039877035.1 Silurus lanzhouensis
ACAGTAAAACATTCAATATGAGAAATTCAGGACGTTATTGCGCAACATTACTCAGAAAATGGCCACAGGAGAACCCTGGTGAAGTGTAACAGCTGTGAGGAATAATTTAGCTGTCAAATTACCCCACTTAAACTACCTCCCTATGGCAGCTCTTTGTTTTTGGTGTGTTTACGTTCACTTTTTTTCGCTTTTGAAAATGCAGATTTATCTTAAGAAGTGGATTATTTGTTTTCTTTTTTTTTATTTTCTTCTTAAAGCAGAGCTTTGGCTAAACAGAGTCATGATGGAGTAGCATGTTGCTACCTCATAGCTCAAGGAATCTCCTTGTTTTCTCTCTAGTAGGATACATTCCCACTAGATATAAATGAGTCTATAAAGATGTGTGTTTGTGCATGGTGCTTTGATATAGAGTATCCTATATCTGGTATATTTCCTCCTTATGCCCAGTGTTTCCAGGATAGGTTAATTCTCTGGCTAGGGCTGAGTGAGTGTTTGGGAAGAAATAAATATATTTTATATAGATGAGTGAATTCTCAGGAATGTATTCAGGAAGAAAAAATGAGCTAAAGAAAAGAGAACAGTGAGTGTAAATGCACCTGTATAAGCAGTGCATGGTATCTAGCTATATGTATTACAAGTTTAGAGCCCCAGGTCCACAAGGGGGCCCTGTAAGAATGTGAGATTGAATATATGCAGTATATACAGAGGGCAATTAGGATCCTGCTTAGAGTCCCCAAAGACCCAGAAAATAACCCTGACCCAGCCTTTTTTTTATTCAGCTAACTTGCCAAGAAGTTGCAAAGCCTTGACTTTCTTTGGAAAGCTACTGGAAAATATGATTAGAACTAAAATCTGCTGAAGCATTACAGTATTCCTTCAAGGTTCTACTGGGACCTTGTATTTTCTTTTTTTTATCAATTCATATAGTACAATCCCAACTCAACCTATTCAGCGAATCTCCCTTATTTATTGCATGAGAAAGAAATCCCTAACTTATGTGATGACCTATTTTAATGACGGATGCAAGATTTGCAAAGAACCCTGGTCTAAAGCACATTCTGTGTCATTCTGGACTCATAACTTTATTGCATGTCTGGTCTCAGCCAGATACACCGATCAGGCATAACATTATGACCTTATAACATTATGAACAGTGATTAAATACGCCGATTATCTCTTCATGGCACCTGTTAGTGGGTGGGTTATATTAGGCAGTAAGTGAACATTTTGTACTCAATGGTGATGTATTAGAAGCAGGAAAAATGGGCAAGATTAAGGATTTGAGAGAGTTTGACAAGGGCCATATTGTGATGGCTAAATGACTGTGTCAGAGCACCTACAAAACTGCAGCTCTTTTGGACTGGTTCCTAATCTGCAGTGGTCAGTATCTATCAAAAGTGGTCTAAAGAAGGAACAGTGGTGAACCGGCAACAAGGTTATGGGCAGCCAAGGCTCATTGATGCACGTAGGGAGCAAAGACTGACCCGTGTGGTTTAATCCAACAGACGAGCTACTGTAGCTCAAATTGCTGAAGAAGTTAATGCTGTTAATGCTTGACGGGTCAGGATTGTTTTTGCAGCAAAAGGGAGATCAACACAATATTAGGCAGGTGTCATTATGTTATACCTGATCAATGGCCATAATGTTATGCCTGATCAGTGAATATACAACAGTAGCAATCAGGACATTGTTATTGAGAGTGTAGTAAACTCTTCTTATACTATTTGGTGTATATTTTACAAGTTTATAACTGACTAGAAAGTGAATTGTTAAGTACATGCCTCATCAGGTGCACTGATTAATATTTACATGTAATAAGAGCATGACATTTATGCATTATATTTTCACAAAGCATAGCCTAGTCCAGTTAGAAAATAATATAATATAATATAATATAATATAATATAATATAATATAATATAATATAATATAATATAATATAATAAACTAATAATTAATTAAAAAAGCAAATAATAAAGCGCAATTGTTTTCCGGATCTTCCCGAAGCTGCATGAACAGTTATCTGGACGTAAAAGAAATAAGCTTGTATTATTTTCAGTAAGTGCTTCATGTTAAACAGAGTTGGGGTGGGCCTAAGTTTACTGAGGCAGCAAATACAAGGAGGGTTCCAGACAGTAAATACTGTATTATAAATACATGTTCAAACCTAGAAGAAACATGAGAAAAAGATGCCAGAAGAAAGCACATTGATAGAAAGATCAGTTGAAATCCTCAAATCTCCACATAAACAGTTGCCTTAGATCTGAAGTGAAATGGTGACCCAGGAGCTGTAAAGCCCCAATTGCTACCTGCTGCACCACTGTGCTTCCCCAGTCAGCTTGTATTAAAGGTCAATTGCAAAGTAATTTGAACAATATCAATCAGTACAACATGACCTGTAGTGAGGAAGCAGACTTTATTTGACAGTTCATTATATAACAGGAGTGAACTCATTCAAGCAATAGCAAAGCATAGCATAGCAAAGCCCTTGGCTTTTATAATTGAGAAAATTAAATATGAATAAATTAAAGTAAACTACTAAAAGGCAACTCAATTAAAAGCACTGCCATGACTTGCGATTAAGAAATGTCTGCATTTTTTGTCTAAATACACATAGAACTGTTCAAAGCCAGATTCTCAAGGGCAAATGCGAATGCTGGGGCCTTCATTGAAATCATGGATCTGCTAAACAACCGACATTTATGAAATTATAATGAAAGCAGACATGCAAATGGTTCAAGAAAATGAGGCTTAGGAGCTTTACCAATATCAAATTTCTTTTTTCTCTACAATACATGCACGTCATTAATATTCCCACCATTTACACTGTTAAAAATTGATGCTGCACACACATTTACCAATGCACACAACATTTCCTCCCAGACCTCCCAGATGCTCACTGCAGAATGAGTAATTGCAAGCAATTTAAAAAAAAAGGTAAACTGTTATTCTTTTCTCACTGAGGAAAGAATGCAGAGCCTTTTTAATGTAGGGCTGGGCCAATAAGTCCCCGGAAATTATCTTTCATGTTACCTCCTTCTCGCGTATACTGCATTTACAGTTAATGCAATTAAAAGCTACACTGTAATAACACCCCTAAATACTGCACTCTGCTTTCAATAAGCATATTATTCCCCCAAGAAGCAAACGTGCAAACAAATGTTAGTATAAATATTCGTGCTATGTGCATAAAAATAATTTAGAATTTCAATAATCTTTTATTATTTAATAGCTAAAAACAAATAACTTAAAACTTAAAAAATAAAATATTTTCCTTTAACATTTAGAAACCATTAACACTGACCAGCTACAACTAATCTTATTGTGACCAAAACTCCTCCAAAACAGTCAAACCAGAACCCTCTGTCCAGCCTGACCTGTTATGTAACACCCATAAGTCGGTCTAGACCCCATCTAACCATACTAACTATACTAATATAACATACTAACAGCCACAGCAGTTGGCAGAGGTTTGAATTTCACCTACTAATCAAAATTTGAATTTCACCTACTAATCAAAGATTGATTTTATTACTTTATCTAAAGGAAAAGAATAACATAGAACTAACTTCTGATTGGGTAAACAACCTACAGCCAATGAACAATGATCAGTCTGTAACAGTTCTACCCAAAGCCTTACCCCAGCAGCACTGAATAGTGCCCCTACATTACACTACTTTCAGTTCGACATGCTTACACGCTTTAGCTCCATACTGGCTTTTTTGAAAGTTTGTCTACTTTTCTTAGATTGTGATTGTTGTGACGCAGCTAACAAATGCTCGCTTACATTTATAGCATTTGGCAGACACCCTTATCCAGAGCAATGGAGGGTTAAGGGCCTTGCTCAAGGGCCTAGCATTGGCAGCTCGGTGGTGGTGGGATTTAACCCTGTAATCCTTCCGATCCAAAGTCCAATGCCTTAATCCCTGGCCTCCCACCTCCCGAATGTCACTTAAACGACATTACATTTTATTAAACTTTATTTAACTGCCGTTACAACTTGTTGTTTGTTGGCATCTTTTTGTATCCTCTACAGTAATCAAAGCCATCATGGAGAGACATTAATAGAAAGACAGGGGCTCAACATAATGATAACCACTTTGAAACACTGTACAGTTTAATTTGATTTTAAAATATCATAAACTGAAACTCTGATCTATGGTATGATCATATTCATCTTTTGATCTCAGACCCAAAAACAAAACACTGGCCTTGTCATTACAATACTTTCACTAGGAACTGCATATAGCAGGTTTTTTTGTTTTTTTTTACAGGATAGCACTTTTACTTTCTAAGGTCTTAGACTCAGTTAAAAAGAAAGCAATTTAAAAATAGGAGAAACAGGCAGGGCAGCTGCTGATGATTTGTGTAAAAGGAAGTCCTATGTATTTCAGAGTATGGATTTTACAATAATTTACAGATGTTCTGGATCAATAAAAGTGAAATAAGCTTGAAAGTTGATGTTAACTGTTCCTACAGGTGTCCTAAATTTGGTTATTTAATTACAAATCCTCTGTCTGTCTAAAATAATAGCTGAAACAGACCAAGTTAGTACACAATCTTAAACAATATTTAGCCAATATTTTACTGCAGAAAGAAGCTCTCATAATGGTGAAAAAATTCGATTAAAGGGAAAGACAGATAGACCATTATAACCCCTAAAAATATAGGTCCTTTCTTTAAAGAAATTGCAAAGAAAGCCAAGGTGTCAGTGAGTACAATTTCCTACACCATCAAAAGGCACTTGGAAACTATAGGACAAAATGTGGCATGTCCAAAGCCACAAAAGAATTAGAAGAGTAATTTCTAAGAGTCAACAGCTTGATTGATAGGTGGTTCACATGACAACTTCATACACAACATAACGCTGATCAAAGTAAACAAAGTTTCAACTGTGAAGAGAAGTCTTTAAGCTGCAGGTTTAATAGGTCGAGAGGCATTAAGAAAGCCATTGCTAAAATGGCAATACAAAGAGGCTTGCCTGGGTCATAAAGCACCACCAGTAAACTACAAATTAAACTGGAAGAAGGTCTTATGGACCAATAAAATCCAACATTTTAATTTTTGCTTCATCATGCTAGGTTTTTATAAGCTGTCGAGTAGGCAAAAGGATGGTAGGCAAAATAAATTATAGATGTCAGAGGATTCTGAGGCTGGAAAATTCTAATCTTCTGCAGCAGAGGTAGCTCTGGAGGTAGCTCCTGGGATGGTCCTTGTAAAAGCCTGTTTCATCATTGCTTTTAATGGTTTTGGAGATTGTACTTGTGGATACAGTTAAAGTGATTGAGATTTTTTAGATTAACTGACCTTCATTTCTTAAATGAATATTGATTGTCTTTTTTTTTTTAAAGCATGACAATAAGTGGTTTATTCTGTTGACCAATAATTATAATCAAGGTTTTGTCCTGTCTCTCCTTCATCTAAAGATACATTTACATAAATAATTCATTGCTGTGTAAACATTTTTTGCAGTTCCCCTTCAGGAACAATGCTTTGGGAACGCTAAATTGCCTAGAGATTCTGTCTGTGCTTTGAGCATTGAAGCATTTCCTTTCATACCTCAAGGGCCACCATGTATTGGTCTGAATAGACAACAGGTACGGCCGAGGCCTGTACGCCTTTCCCTCTCTCACGCTGCTGGCCTTCTGGATGGGGTTGGCTCCTTCCACCCTGAAAGTTTACGTGTCCGCCATTGCAGTCTATCATGCCCCCCTTGCGGGCAGTCGCTGGGTAAGAACCCCTTTGGTGTTCTTAAGTCTTAAGACTTAATGTCAACACTGTGTTCCTCTTGGCCATCTCGTCTCTCAAGAGAGTATGGAGACCTTCAGGCCCTCTATGTTGCACCGTCTTCCCTGGAGTTCCTCCTTCCTTTTCAGGCCCCAGACCAGGAGAAGCTAAACTGCATTGGACACATATGTCCACAAAACAGAACTGTAGAGGAAATCAGAGCAGATGTTTGTCTTCTATGGCCCTCTGAGGAAAAGTCTCCCTGCAAATTAGCAGACGCTCAGCAGGTAGATTGTGGATGCTATTGCTTCTTCATATAAGTCCTTTGGTCTCCCCGCTCCTTTCGGGGTCAGAGATCACTCGACTCTGAGTGTGGCAGCCTCTAAGGCTTTGTCTTCTGGAGTGTCCCTCAAGGACATCTGCAAGGCTGTGGGCTGGTCCACCCCGCCGACCTTTGTCAGGTTTTGTAGCCTTGACCTCACTGCCACTCCTGGCACCGCTGTTCTTTGCTCTAGCTGTGCCCTTCCCCACTAGACAGGGACTGGTCAGTCTGGCAGGATTGGACTCCCGTTCCCAAAGCATTGCAACTCAAGTTTCTGAAGGGGAACATCTTCAGTTTACGTATGTAACCATGGTTACCCGTGGAAATGAAATGTTGCGTCTCCAGGCCACACTGCCCGCATCATTGCAGTGCTTCCTTTTTTTCAGAAACTAGTGCCAATTTCACTACATGTGCTTTATATAGCTTCGTGGTCATGATGTCACCCCGCCGGTGATGCCACGCTTCTCATTGGACTGATTACACATGTGACAAGCCGGAAACATTCCCAAAGCGTTGTTGACGCAGTGTTTCGTTCCCTCAGGGAAACTCTTTGTACTGTATGTTTTTATAACTCTGAGTCTTTGCTTCTTTACATACATAATATCTTTATGTTTATCCAATCTGGGTCTATGTTCTTGGATGCTTCATGAAGTCACTTTCTCCAAGGGTGATATATGGGGTTTGGAGAAACTGTACACCCACTCAGAAACACTATAACTGTCAAGGCAAGATAGTTAAGATATTTCAAATTTGACATATTTTGACATTAAATGATTTTTGTACATGGTGTTTGGTGAAGCTATACACCCACTCAAGGACACTAAACCAGGTGATGCAAGACAGTCACAATATTTCATATTTTACATTTTTTTTAGATTCATTAAATGTTTGGGTAGAACTTGCATAAGTGTGGAATAAAATGCATGTATGTGTTGCCCAAATGACAAGCTTCCTCTAAACAGAAATCTAAAAGCTCAACTGCAGATAAATGAATCTCTAATTTAGTATTTTGCAGTATTTTTATGACCCCCACATTTATTAATGACTCACAAGTCTGTATTTTTAAAACACCTGTACTTGTAAATATTCTGCATTTACAGGGTAGAAAGGTTAATATTCTTTTCACTTTGAGTTGTATTTTTGAGTTGTATGTATTGTAACATTTGTCACTTATAATTAGTAATAAATAGGTTTAGTATTTATATTTGACTTGTAAATATATACATATTTAACAGGTACATTTGTGGCCCTAAAATAAGTGTAATCTTTTTAATAAAATAAAATAAAAATTAAATAAACTAAATATGAATTGTAAATATGAAATTTGTTTACATGCCAAATACGTGTTGTTAAATTCACATTAAAATGTTATGTGACAATTTATCCCTTTCTATGAGTTTTGTACCATAGAGTTATCTCAATTTGTGGATGTAAAACAAAGTCTGAAAAAGGGCTTTAGTTTGGGAGAGCTGTGTCATCACTACAACCAATAAATCCTAAAAAAAAAAATATCTGCTATGAAATTACAAACATATGCATTTGTACATTTAGATTTATATATACATTACAATGAATCATATATATTTATTTTTCATAAATCATTATCAAAATCTATCAGAATCATTGTGCATATTTAAAAAGTCATATTTAAAAGTATTTAAATATAATATTTGGCATTCCATTTTCCAGTCAAAAACATACTGTACAGTAGTATTATCATTATTACTGACTGTATTCTACAAAATGTGTTGTTGGAGAGCAAATAATCATTGTCCTTTCTCAAAAATAGCTCGAAGTTTTAATGATATTTAGATATTTATAGATGATCAACGTACTGTGGATAAATGTTCAGTCTCAGAACGCACTGTTCAAACCACAAAGAATAATAAGCTTAATTCATCACCTTGAACATAATCTTATTAATCAGTGCCTCTGCAGACATTAATGGCTTTAAGTTCACCATGCTGAAACAGTAGTTACTGATTATAATATCTATTTGATTTCATAGTTTTTAATTATGAAGCACTATGAAAAAAAAGTGCTGCATGTTTAAAATGCAAAGAAATAAATCGCTGGATTAGTGTGCTGTTAAAGTAAACTCAACAGTGGGGTGGCTTGATGTGACCAAACATGAGGTGGAGTTACTGATACCACCCCAAAGATAACATTACTATAACTTCAAGCCCCACATTGTTTTATTCTTCTTATACCAAATATTTATTATACTAAATATTACATTCTTTTATTAAAAAAATAACACCTTTTCTATTTATAATTATATTTAATGTTAATAAATGTCTCTAAAACAAGTTCCCATTGTGAAGTTTTAGTAACAGGTATAAACAGTCATTTCATTTTCACCAATCAGATTTGAGACAGTTTAACAGCACTGTGTTATAACCAAAATACAACAGTGTGTAGTTTAATAGGAACTTTTTAATTTAATATCACTTGATGCAAAGTGGAACAATCAAAGTATGCAAAATATAAAAAACAATTTTTTTTTTGTTTTACCTTTTATTTTATTAGCATTTTTTCTTTTTATTTCCCCCTTAAAATTTTAATTTACAGTAAAAAAACCTTGACAAGGCTTATTAAATGGGACATTTGGAACCTTTTCATATGTTTCATTAAAGCATTATTTTTCTTTTCCTTTTATTCATTGTTTTCCTCTTTGTACTTTTGATTCTTGCATGCCATCTGCTTAGTTATTATCCACCACCTGTATGCTGTCACATTTTGTTTAGCTAAGCTTCTGCAAGTTGAATATAAATAAACTCTATAGACATGACTATTTCCATGCTGATTTATGAATTAAACTGGCAGCAGCATGATGCAACTAAGTGAAGAAAATTAAGATTATGGATATATCCACTCAGTGCCAAATGTAACCCCACAACCACAATTTGAAATATGAAACAAACAACTTAATTCTTTCTTATTAGTATCACAGAAGGCAACATTTTCAAAATGAATTTAAAATACCCTGCCATTTGAAGATATGGAAATGTACACTTTCACACCTTGTACGGCTGCACAAATCTCGTAGGATCAGACTAATACCATATATATCATGCTGACCTACTGTATCTTCAAGACTGGAACTTGTCCAGTAGTGCCATAAGCAAAGAACTGGTGGAAACCACTAAGACCATTTACTGTCTGGGGAAGTCTGGCCAAAAGTAGTCTTCATGGAAGAATTGCAGCTAAAAAGCCATACCTCCAAGTGGGAAACAAAGCTAATTTACATAACTATGCACAAAGACATAGGAACTGGGGTGCAGATAAATGGTAGCAGGTGCTCTGGACTGATAAGTCAAATTTGAAATATTTTGCTGTAGCAGTTTTCCTCCAAGATGCATGGAACAACTTAGCTTCCTTCAAAAACTGTGTGCATGTGTACCTAGAAAAGTTTATGTAGTTTTACAGGCAAAAGGTGTTGCTTTTAATGTGAATTTTGCATAGTATTTTTGATTATTAGCTTGTAGCTCATATTTTACAAGATTTATAATAAAATAGCTTCATGTTTCCATAACCCACAATGTGTTAATCCAAGTTATGCAAATCTGTGTAAACTACAGACTCTTCTTCTTCTTCTTCTTCTTCTTCTTCTTCTTCTTTCGGCTTCTCCCATTAGGGGTCGCCACAGCGGATCATCCATCTCCATACCCCACTGTTCCCTACATCTGTCTCTTTCAACCAAACCATCTGCATGTCCTCCCTCACCACATCCATAAACCTCCTCTTTGGCCTTCCTCTTTTCCTACTTCCTGGTGGCTCCATCCTCAGCATTCTCCAACCTATATACGCCATGTCCCTCCTCTGCACATGTCCTAACCATTTCAATTGTGCCTCCCTCACCTTATCTCGAAAACATGCGCTGTCCCTCTAATAAACTAATTTCTAATCCTGTCCATCCTCATCACTCTCAACGAAAACCTCAACATCTTCAGCTCTGCTATCTCTAGCTCCACCTCCTGTCTTTTACTCAATGCCACTGTTTCTAAACCATACAGCATCGCAGGTCTCACTACAGTCCTACAAACTTTCCCTTTCACTCCTGCAAAAACCCTTCTATCACCCACTACACCCTGCCTGCATTTTTTTCTTCACTTCTCTAACACACTCTTCATTACTTTGCACTGTTGACTCCTGGTACCTAAACTCCTCCACCTTCATCACCTCTTCTCCCTGCAACCGCACCACTTCACTGCCCTCCCTCTCGTTCACACACATGTACTCTGTCTTACTCCTACTGACTTTCATTCCCCTTCTCTTCAGCGCATACCTTCACCTCTCCAGGCTCTTCTCAACCTGCTCCCTACTCTCACCACAAATTACAATATCAAACATCATAGTCAACGGAGACTCCTGTCTGACCTCATCCGTCAACCTGTCCATCACCACTGCAAACAGAAAAGGGCTCAGAGCCGATCCTTGATGCAGTACAACCTCCACCTTGAACCAGTCTGTTGTTCCTACTGCACACTTCACTGCTGTCACACTGTCCTCATACATGTCCTGCACCACCCTTACATACTTCTCTGCCACACCTGACTTCCTCATACAATACCACAACTCCTCTCTTGGCACCCTGTCGTACGCGTTCTCTAAATCCACAAACACACAATGCAAATCCTTCTGACCTTCTCTATACTTATCCATCAAGATTCTCAAAGCAAATACACTTAATAATACACACTGCCTGTGTAAACTACAGACTCTGAAATTAGCAATTAAAATGTACATTTTCTATAACAGAGCCATGTCAGTACTGTATCCTTAGTGTCTGACCACTCATTAGGCTTTAAGTCAAAGTGAAACCACACTGACAATGGTATACTTACATACACATCTGAACATTTCTCACCAGACCCCCATATAAGTATAACATATAATCGCAAACAATTAAGTGTACTTTGAAGTGCTTTGCTGAAACCATGTTGACCCAATAAATCAGTTTTTAGTTTTTTACTTTGCATTAAAAAATTAATAATATTAAGACCCTACAGACCTTTTTATGTTTCAAATTCTGTCTGTTGGTATAATCTGAGAGTCTATGTGTTTGTAGGTGTTATATATATATATATATATATACACACACTATATATATACACAATATATATATACAGACTATATATATATATACACACTATATATATATATACACACTATATATATATATATATATATATATCTATATATATATATATATATATATATATATATATATATATATATATATATATATATATATATATAGTGTGTGTATAACAATGAGATTCCTAGTCAACTAAGTATATAGGAATTCGCATTATAATAAACCTAATGTTCATCCAATCTGAAAGCAAGAACAGGGTTTAGACCGACAGATGAGAAGAGTCTTCTGTTCTTTTCCTCTTAAGGTACTAATGTATTAAGTAGAGCTCGCATTACCTCGATTAATACAATGATTATCAGGTCTCAAAGAAATTTCATTATTGTATGATTTCAAAAGTATGTAAATTTGCATTAAAAACACAGGTTTGGTTCATTTGGTTAGAGATTTTGGTCTATGTTTTGACAGGCTAGACATACACTATGATGTTCATCAGTGGTGCCTTTCTTGTTCTGAATGTCAGCTAGTGAATCCGATGGCCATGCCAAAAGCAAAAAAGCTTCTTTCGAGTTGGTGACCAACTCTCATGCTCACAGGGTTTTTTGCTAAGTAGCAGTCAGAATTCTAGACATTTTCTGCCGTTATGTTGCACAAACCTAATACATATAGAGACTCCTCCTGGCATGGCTGTAAGTGCCTGCACAAGCACATGTTGAATGATCTCAAATTCAAGCAATGTCATTGCCCTTTATGCAGGCCTATGGGACCCTCTACATCTGAATGCACAAGAGAGTGTGTGTATGATATTGTAGATTTATCTTTTTAAACTATGTGGGTTAGAGAATGAAAATGTCTTTTTTATATATATAAAATGAAACTGCTTTTGAAACTGCCCTTATAGCAATATTACACCGATTACATTTGGGACACTAGCCATTGCTGCAAATTGCACTTTGATGTTGGTGTGTTTTGATATTGATGTGTTGATACTTTTGTAGGGTTAATAATACCAGAAGCTACCAGAATTATCCATCAGATGCTTTGGTGGACCCCAGGAGGAGCATGCACAAGATCTGCTGGGCAACTGTTAGGGAGTTTTGACTTCTATTGTGTTGTAAGTCATTTATGAAGAACTGCTTAAAGACATATCCTCTATTCAGCAGGCAGTGCTGTGCTGGTGAAGACTGTGTTGGCTTTTGCTAAACTGCATCAAGGTTGTAGCTCAGTGGTTAAAGCATTGGATTCTCGATCAGGAGGTCATAGTTTCAAATCCCAGCACCACCAAGCTGCTACTGCTGGGCACTTTTGGAAGGCCCTTAATCCTCAACTGCTCAATTGTAAGTCGCTCTGGATAAGGGCGTCTGCTAAATGCTATAAATGTAAACGCAGTAGAATGCTGACTGGAGACATTAGGATATTGAAAATGTTACTGAAAATATTACAAACTAAAGGTGATTAAAAAACATTTGATAAAGGAAGCACTAAACTCTGTAGTTGAAATCTGGGTTAAACCTTCCAGCCTACTGCTATCATAACCCTCACCATGCAAATAGGAGGGAGAACTGGAAACCAAACTGCAAACTGCTTGAACAATTAATGTACACATATATGCAGAAGTTGGGCCCTCCAGGCTATATTACTGCAAATGTGGCATATTTTAGAGTTTTGACACTCTTCTGAGTCAACGCTTACTACGATTTATTTTAGCAGATTAAACAGGTCGCAAATGTGTTTGTAGTATAGTCAAATTAATTCCAAATGAATAGTTTAATGCATTTAATTTAATCTATTATTGCTTGCACAATGATTCTAGGATTAGACTATTCGTAGGCCAACTAGCATGTACAGCATTCTCAGCAAGATCTGCCTATAGACTTTCAGTGATGCTCAACTCACTGTGACTGTGATTACTTGAAGCAACAGATGGTGGATTTTGAAGTAATGGTTTGGATCATTGCAAAGTTAAAAGTCTTTTTCCTGCCTTAATATCTTGACTGACTGTGTTATATTTGCTACCCAAATTTGATTCTTATTACTGTAATCCATTTTCCGTTTACATCTGTTCAATATTTCCTGTGCAACTGGGTGCTATACAACCCCAGTAGATCTGCCCACACGTTTAACAGTTGTCAAGGTATTCTTTTCATTTTGCTACTTTTTTCTCTCTAAAATACACCCTTAGTGACTGTGGCCAGAAAGTTCAATTTTTACTTTATCAGTCAACAGCACTTGTTTTCAAAATGCCTCTGGCTTATCTATATATTTGCTTTGCATCAGACATTCACCTCATGAAGAGCTCACAGCTCTTCTTCTGATAACTGCTCTCTGCAGATCATATTCATGCAAGTAATACTGCACCATAGAATGTAGCAACACTCTATATAAGGTGTCAGCTAAACCTGCCTGCAGGTTTTTAGTGTCGAACTCCGGATTTAATTTAAATTTTGTTGCCAGAATACACCCAAATACCAACACTGGGTAATGGGTGATGAATGAACAAGCTTGATGATCCCATTTGTCCACCATCAACTACTGATATCCCTCAGCTACTGTGTGTAGGGGTGACTGAAATACTCCAGCTGCATGGGGGTCAACTGGGTTTACCATGATAGCAGTGAGAGGATCTGCAGGGCACATTTCTCATCTGGCCATTTCTATGCAGGTGCCACACACAAAGAACTCTAAGAAGATATCAATTGTGGAGGCCATCTTTATGATTGTCAAATGCAGTGATGGGCGGTCAGGGCCAGAAAAGCCTTCTCTGCTGGCCTAAACACTATCAGAAGCATTGACCTACATTTAAAACCTAAATTCTAATATTTGTTCAATGAAATTGTATAAATTTATTCCCAACAGTCTATTCTCTTCATTTTGTAGCATTTTTCTTGGCTGCACTGCTTCCAGTAGGTGTATGTAGATGTTAGATTTTTTGTCCAATCAGATTTCAGCCTCTATGTGCTGCCATGTCAATCTTATCTGCCTGCAAAGTTAATACTGCTGGCTCTTTGGCAATAGAGAGAATTAGCAACGCTTTTCTTTAAACAATCAGATTTCATATTCGCCTCACAGAGACAGCTAATTGGCCCAAAATAGCATCAGCAGTTTTTTTCTATCCTCTGATTGGTTGGTCAGAGGGAAACAGTTACAGCCAAGTTCGACTGGCAAAACATGTCTGTAGCGCTCTGCAGACATTAATACATCTAAGTTAGACTTTTTCATGCCTAGAGAAATGTATTTGGTCACAGACTTACTTAAAAATCCAATTTGAAGAAAAGCTAGTCATCGTGAGGAGAGGTCGGCCAACCCCGAAGCTAGCTAGCTTGTCTCAGGTTTGTTCGCCACTTCCAGACCAGTGAGTACCACTGGATTACAGCAGTGCAAGTTATAAGTATCCATCTCTGGTGAGTAAGTTGTATTTTATTTACATTTGTAATGTTTTTTTCATGTTATTAGACAAATATTGATTCTGAACTGCTCCAGATGATGTAGGTGCACAGTTGCGACTGAGGTTTGGAGTTGTCTTAACTGGGTTTCTTGCTTTAGTAAAATTTAATTGAAATGCCTCTCTCTATGTAATGCCACGTGCTGTTATATTGCGTTTTTGTATTGTATTGATGGTTTCTATAATTGTGACGAGTAAGTGGTGTTATTAAGAGGTAGATTAAGTCGGGTAATCCTCACTGTAGGCCCAGGTACCAAATGCACGGTCCACCACTGGTCAAATGTGGCATAAGAGTAGCAGACATAGCTAAATATGTAATAGGATGTAGGAGGTTATTAAGTACCTGCCAGGATGACTTACTCCTGTGCAAGGGCTTTAAAATGCAGCTGTTTCTCATTGCACATGGAGAAGGGCTAGGGATTTGAGGTTCTCTTTCAGGAACTCGAGCTGAGTTGACAATGCTTTGGGAACGCTTCTGCATCGTCCACGCTCTGAGTCACGTGTAAAATTAGTCCAATGGAAAGCGGGGTGTGACGTCATGACCAGGAAGCTATAAAAGCACATGGAGTGTAGACAGTGCTAGCTTCATCTTGTTCATGAAGCGCTCTATGTGTGTTTTTTTGTCTCATGGTAAGTGGTAATGTATGGAATAAAAAATATATATATACAAGAAAATATATATATTTTGCGAACAAGAGGTCGAGGAGCTAATGGGGGTTTTGACCTGTTATGTTCCCTTTTGGGGTCCAGGGTAGGGAAATAACCTATGGTGTTTTTGTGATGGACGTTGGAAGAAAGGACATAACAGAGACCCAGTTAAAGATTTTCTTGCACTTTCCTGTCAAGTATATCTTACAAATTTACATGAATCAGGAAAAGTACAGTTCAGCTGATGTTTGTCAAACTTATGGGAATAGTAGCACACAGGATGAGTCACACTATCCTTATCCTCCTGCATCAACACCCCTCTAGCTCCAACTGCACTAGCATCGACATCTAAATGGAAAGGTTTTGTAAGGTCTGGTGCCTTAAGCACAGGCTCCTCACTTAACAGCACTTTAACGAGTGAAAATTCCCTCGTCTAGTAAGCTCGACCCCTGGGGCTGAGCCGGTAACAGGTCAGATATTTTTAGCTGGCTAAAAATATCTCCCCGAGTGTCTCATTGTCCCTAAACAACCTGGCGTTGCCCACCAAGCCCCTTTGAACTACCATGGTAAGCCAAGCCAAGCCGCAGGCTGTCTGCCCACCATGGCGGTGCTGCAGGCCTATTAAGCTGACCTGTTGCAAGAGTTAGACATGGGTGATTTCTCGGGCAGAAGTCTGGAAGCTCCATTGTGCAACGGTTTTTGCTCTCAGGGCTATAAAAGAGATGCTGGGGCCCTTGGCCGGTTTATTGCCACTCTGGTGTCTACAGAAAGGCACCTATGGCTCACTATAGGGCTCACCATCTTGCTGGTCGCCCCTCTGGTGCCGACTGGCCTGTTCTGCGATGCCATAAATACGGCCATCGACAGATTCCAGGAGGCCAAAAAGTTTTTGCCAGATGTGTCTCGTTGGGTCCTGCATACTGCATACGATTCAATTCAGGTCTCGTCCACCCTGGTGGTGCTCGAGCAGAATCTGTGTCATGGAACAAGAACTAGATAGTCTCATGAGAAAGGAGGCCATCGAGGTAGTGTACTTTATAGTTCCCTAAAAGAACAAGGGTTGCGTCCTAATCTAGATCTATGTCAGCTGAGCCGCTCACTTTTGAGTCTCAGGATCAAGATGCTGACTCTAAAGCCGGTTGTGTCCAAAAACAGGTCCATGGACTGGTTTGTCATGGTAGATCTGAAGGATGCATACTCTTATTTATTCATCCTTCCAGCTCACAGGAAGTTCTTGAGGTTTGCTTTTGGCACTGAAGCTTACCACTATCGGGTCCTTCTGTTTGGTCTTGCCCTTTTACCCCACACCTCACTGACATTGCTGTGACTTTGGGGCATCCGCATTCTAAATGATATCAACGACTGAACAGCAGCCTTTTGAGGCAAGGGCTGAGGCCCAGGGAATGGTGACTCCACTCTCAGGTGGTGGAGAAGATCTGGGAGAAATTCTACAGAGCTCAAGTAGACTCGCTGTAGTCATGCTGCTGACTGGAGTTCTGGAGAGAGTTTGCCGGGACGGAGTCCATCTCCTCCTGGTGGCCCCACGGTAGTTCACCCCCGCCCAGAGCTGTGGAGACTGTGGCTGTGGCCCCTGAGGGGGTACAGCTCTGAGTTTTCGATCTCTCCACCGAGGTGGTAGAGACCACTATCCAATGATGGCGCCTGTTCAGTGTATGGTGCAATCAGCACCAATTGGATCCAGTTAACTGCCTGGTTGGTTCAGTGCTGGAGTTCCTTCAGTCTGCCAAAGGGTAGACTCCGTCCAAGGTGTTCCCAAGGTGCTCTTGGTCATCCCACAACCTGTTATGCTCCAGGCATGCTTTCCTTCAGACCAGGAAAAGCTAAACTGGCTGTGTTCAGTGCGGGCACTGGACATATAAGTCCACAAAATGAACTTGTGGTGAAAGACGCTTAGCAGATGGATTGTGGATGCTATTGCATCCTCCTACAAGTCCTCTGGTTGCCCTGCTCCTTTTGGGGTCAGAGCGCAATCAACACACAGTGTGGCAGCCTCTAAGGCTTGGTCCTCTGGAGTTTTCCCTCATGATGTCGCAATGCTGCGGGCTGGTCCACCCGGTTGACCTTTGTCGGGTTTATAACCCTGACCACAGTGCCACTCCTGGCCCCACTCTCCTTCGACCTAGCTTGCATTTACACACTAGGCAGGGACTCCTGACATCCCTGCAGCGCTTCCTTCCCTTATCAGAAGCTATCGTCAACATCATTCTATGTGCTTTTATAGCTTCCTGGTCATGACATCACCCCGCTGGAGCGTTCCCAAAGTGTTGTTGATGCACATTGAGCGAACGGCTCATTCCCTCAGGGAACCATGGTTACATAGGTAAGCTGGGGATGATCTTGCAAAGTGGTCAGGTTTTCATGGTTGTTGAAGTCTTCCTTTAGATACTTCAGTGTTTTAGGACCACTGTAAAATCAGGGTGTGGAACAGCATAAAGCAAGACTCTGCCAACAAGTAAAAGTTTAAGTAATAGATGCTTTTCAGTGCATGTTCAAAACACTGAACATAAAGTGCTATGTATATGTGTGTGTGGGTGTGCTGCACCCTGCTCAGCCATGCTCTATTGCTGGTTGTGGCAGTAACTTACAAAGAGACAGACATAAGTAGAGTGGCTGAATTAATACACAGGTTAGAATTATTTTGTTTTACTTGCCAGTTTGCTTCTTTCCATTCTTAGGTGATACTCAATGCCCCCATACCAACACTCTCACAGTGACATTTTCTGGCTTTTTTGTTCCTCTTCTTTCACAGATGGTATGAAAAGACATGATTGTAATACAGAATATCTCCCTTTTTCAATGTAACTCAAATCAGGAGCTGATCATGTCTGCCATTGGGGATATGTGCATTTGTTTATATTCTGCTTTTTCCACAATGCTGATGTGCCTTGTGAACTATTCATCTTAATATTTAAGATGAATACTAACAAAAGCTTTTTTATTTTAGCATATTATCATTTCTTTTCTTGTTTTTCTTTTATTATTTTAATCATTGTCATCATCAGTGTTAAATACACCGTTCAGCTATTTAACTCTGTGCAAGTAGGAAGTTACATTTATAAATTAAACCAATTAATTAATTCACAATGTAAGGTATAAAACATTAAATTGTCAGCTGTAATAAAAAAAAAAATCAATGACAGAGTTGTTCAATTCTCTGACACCAGAGTAGTTTAAAATTCATTTTTTATGAATTACTAATTTTTTAGCAGCAGATATCAATGCATTTTGACTGCTTTATCATTTTTTCAAATCTCCAACTAATGCATTTGGTAGTATCAAAAACAGATCCTGGTATTTTAAAAAAGAAGGTACAGTGGTCCCCCGTTTATCGAACTTAATTCGTCCCTTAAAACCGTTCGAAATCCGATATGTTCGAAAACCGGACCTAATTATCCCATAAGAAATAATGGAAAACCAATTAATCCGTTCCCGAACTCCACCAATACCCAATAAATAACCATTTTTTCCTGTTTTTAGCCGTATTAATAGTCAGGAATCCCCCTGCCACGCCCCCTACGGTGGCTGTCATGGTGCTTCAGGGATTGCCCTGTTCCTTCGCTCATGTGTGCCCCGCCCACATTGAGCTCATCACAATCGGGCTTCCTCCGTAAAGCACCGTGGATATTATTTATGGACTGCCTTTTGCCGGATTATCCCGATCTCTGCGGGTATTTTGTGTTGGCTCGGTAAAAGTATAAATTAACAACTTTACAAGAGTAAGAAACAAAATGATTACTGTTCTTACCGCTAAATATCACTAATATTGTTCACAAACAGAAGTTGCGATAGATGCTTATTTAGCGATGGTTGAAGCGGAAGCAGTTTCTTCCCCTCGCACTGGGTTGGGCAGCGTGGGTGGCGTTTGATAACTGGAACTTTGTTCGTTCACCGGACCGAAATTTCGTTCGGAAAACCGTTCGCTAACCGGAGTGTTCGATAGCCGAGCCGTTCGATAACCGGAGTGTTCGATAGCCGAGCCGTTCGATAACCGGAGTGTTCGATAGCCGAGCCGTTCGATAACCGGAGTGTTCGATAGCTGAGCCGTTCGATAACCAGGGGACCACTGTACTTACTACAGAAATAATAGAGCTAAGTAACTTTTCAATTCAAATCAATTTATTTTTATTTGTATAGAACTTTTAACAATGGACATTGTCTCAAAGCAGCTTTACACAGATAAGGTGGTAAGAAAGAATGACGAAGATTGTTCTTTATAAGTGTAAGTTTGTCTCTAATGAGCAAGCCAGTGGCAACTGTGCCAAGAAAAAACTCTGAAATGGTATAAGAAAGAAACCTTGAGAGAAACCAGACTCAAGGTGGAACCCATTCTCATCTGGGTGGCACAGAATTTCCATTTATTACAGCTAAACAATGTTAAGCAAACTGTAGTCCTGTGTCAGTGTAGCAGACTGTTGGCAATAAGTACAGTCCAAATCCATCCTTAAAGCTCCTGTGTTACCCTTTTATTAATCTGTGTGAACTATCTATCTTCTCTTCGTATTGTCATCTGTAATTCTTTAGTTATGTATACTTCTTTATTTATATTGTGAAATGTACTGTAAGCTATTACTGCAAGTTAATTGCATGGCAGGACGTTTCTTTTGCATTATTTATATAAAAGTTTTTAGCATTAGGCTTTCTTGTGGTCTTGTTTCAAATGAACAATGAAAACATTTAGAGAGAAACACCACTGAACATAAAGAGTTGAGTAAAAGAGGTCAATAGGTAAATAGGTAAATAAGGTAAAGTTTCTTTTGGATTTGGCAGGAAATAATGCTGGTCTGGGTAACGTCTGCAGATTCCCATACCTGTGTTTCACAATTGGAGGAGGTAATGACCTAGAGGAAAAAGTTATAAGCAATAACGCAAAATTACTTCTTTTTATATGGATTGCTTTTTTTTTTAGGTGCCTTCCTGATATTCTACATTATGTTTGCTGTGACTTCCTGCATTCTACTCCTGATGTTTTTTTAATTTGCCAGTGAACAAAGCAAAGTGCAGCAACATGCTGGGGAGAACTCAGAAGGTTTTAATTTATTGCATTTTTCAACTTCTACAAATAAGAAAAGTAGAATCATTACAAATAGAAATTATGTTAATAGAAAAATACATAGATTAAGTAAACACTTGACCTCCTTTCAGGTTTTTAACTTTGCTGAAAAATATTTGCTAATGTAATATGACTTTAAAATAAATTATTATTGGCAAGTTTGGTTATGGAGACCAATAATTTCAATGTACAGCTGCATTTGTTAGAATATGCTTCTGGCCTGGGCTCTATTTACCTAATTGCATCTTTAAAGGTTTATAGATGCACATAGACTGTAACTGCAACTGTATTGCTTGGAAATAAGTGTGGTGGTCTGGAAAACCTTTAAACATTTAAATATTTTTAGGGATTGCAAGTGAAAAATTTGTGTATGTAAGCTAGTATGCACAGGAACATTTCTGACACTGCTTATGCACAAATGTAAGCCAGCTTTCTAAATGTATGTGCTTGTGCAATACCACCTCATCTGCATAAAGAAACTCTCAAAATTACCATATACATGGTAAACAACTTTGTTTTGAAAAAGCCAGTAATTGGCTAATGGCACTAATTACAGATGAAATAGACCATGTACAAAGGTCTAAAAGATTCACTTGCAATGAAGAAGATTGTGTTGCACAGAATAAAACAGCAACTTATGAGTAAAATGTGTGCATTCTAATACACCAATTAAATTGGGAAACTCTGCAGTGGCATAAAAATTACATTTTGGTGTTTTTTTCTGCTGTCAGTTTTGGTGTTGTAATATATCATGGCTTGAGTGATTTTAATCAAGGGTATTATTAAATTGTAGGTGATTTTGAAATGGCAGATTCTTATGTAGGTTCCTTTTGGAATGTGGCCAAAAACAAAAATCAAATTTTAATAACAGCTGGTTCCGTATATAGAAATTGCAGTGGAGCAAAAAAAACAGGCTCCTCCCTTTTACAAAGATAAATTACATTGTATTTATGGAAACGTTTGCACAACTATGTGTATATATGCATGATAAATGATATGTCAGGTTTTATAAAGCTTCACAGTCTGTCTGTTAGCAACACTAGCCCCAAAAGTGGTTGTGAATAATATATAGAATTTTCCTGCAGATGATGCAACACAATATTGCCCGTGTTCTTTATGTAGTCAAATACTGGAAGGCATTTACTTTTTCTGGTGGCCAGTTGAGGCAAGAATGGAAGAGATTAAGCAAAAGTCTATAAAAAAAAAAAAAAAGAGAGCTGACTGAAAGAGGCCAATGGAGCAATAAAGTGGAGTTTTTGGCAGTAAATGTTTTATGTATGAGTCAACCTTCATGACCATTTTGGGAACTCCAACTACCCAAAGTCAGTTTCATCTGCCATGTTCTATTCTGTCTAAAAATCTTTATAACATGACTGCCACCCAAAGGCATTACATTTGATCTCCACCCTTCATAGGATGACTCTAGCTTGTCATTTTGTTTTGAGCCTGAATGGGTTACATCTTTTACTGAAACTTGAGTTTTCCCAGATCATGAGCTCTGTAATAAGCCTATTGAACCTTTTAGCTGTAAGTAAAAGAAGAGTGAATTACACTGTCATTAAGAACAATGGTTTTATATAAATTGATTTTCTTTTTGGATTTTCTCCTGTTTTATTCCTTTCTCTGTACATATTAGGAAAGAACTCACATTAAACCAGATCAATACAATTCTAAACACACTCAAGGAAATGTAAGTATTTCTTGTCACTAGAGTGTGGGATGTTCATGTTTTGAAGATAATGGTAGTATCGTACATATTTACATACTTCATTAACATTTCTTCAGCTGACTACCATGGGATAAGTGCTGAACATACCAACCACTTTTTAATACTGGGTAATTTTAACTTGAAGATTTTCTCTGTCAGTTTGTCAAGTCAAATAAAAAAGGTCAGATTTTGGTTTGCAAAATATTTGTACAAATTATTTTTGCACAAATAATTGTAACTCACAGTTTGAATACATTTCTGCAATAAAGAATATTTAGCATCATAACTAGCTGAATAATTCATAAAATAACTATTCACAGCCATGTTTTAATATGTGTTGCTTGTACTACTGTTCTAACTTTACCTGGTGCACTGACTGGTGTAAAGTATTGCCTGTACACACAATCCTCATGTCTTACAGAGTCACAAGTAGTGGACTCATGACTGTCAAGCTATTGAGTCATGACTGCCAAGTTATTTTTCACATAGCAGAGAAATGCAGAAAGCAGAAATTCCTGCTTTTTTTTAATGTCACAAAGGTTTGCATTGATGCAGAGACTCTTTGCATTTTTTTGGATATACTGAATAATTATGATTTAAGGTATTCAATGTACTTAATAGCTTCATACTGTAGCTAGGTTTGTATTCTTTTCTGTTCTTGGTTTCATGACAGAGGACTAGGGAATTGACATTGAAGACCCAGCAAAGCCAGGTGGATTGCAAACATGTTGCTGAATACAATATACAGATATATTACACATTCTCCACATTTTCAACTATTACAGCAAAAACAAACTATATTTTTAAATATATGTATAAAATACTCGTTCCTACTTCAGGTCCAGGTATGGAATGTATAACTTACATAACTTATAACATACAGTAGCCACAATGCCACTCTAAAGTTGTGGTCAGCCTGTTGCTTTATCATGGTGATTTTACTGGGCATGAATAAGCAATTCATATAAGAAGTATGGCATTGGAAACAGAAATGTATCTGTTTAGTGAGCTGATAACATCCTATGCAATTTATATACTTCCAACTGTACATGAGATTTCTTAAAGAAGGGAGCATTTGCTCTTGTTCTTCTCCTATGCCTGCTTCTAGATTTTAACTCAGGTGATAAAACAAACATGGTGTGCTTAACATATAAACAATGATTTGCTACTGCAAATATATTTTGCTTACACCATTAATCATTTTGCCATATGTAATGTATACAACAGATACTGTGAGTGACAGAAAAAATGCCTTATACTCTGGAAGGCCCTAAATAGACCTATGAATTGCAGGCTGTCTGAGTCTATGGTAGGACAGATGGAGTTTTAGATGCCTTAAAAGAAGCTGTACAAAAATACATTTGTCAGAATATGGCATGAACTTTATAGTATAGGCTCTCATTTAAACACTTCTGAAAGAAGAAAACCACATGTGGATTGACTATTTACATAGGATCCCATTGGAATAGGAGTGGTTATTATCTTGCATTAGAGCTAAGAACTATGGAAGAGATATTGTTAAATATTATGGATGTAAACTCACTCTTTGTTATGGCATTGACTTTGTAAAACTCATTTAATTACTGGAAGTTGTCTTTCAAGTGTATTGTGGATAGTGTCGTTAATTATTCTAAAAATGTTTTAAAAACACTTGCAGCTGGCAAAGCTTGCAAACACAGACGAACAAAAGACACTTTGGTTAAGAACAACAGGAGATAAATCATAATCAGGTTAGAACAATGGTCAACCACTCAAATATTGCCAGACCTTATCAAATTGGAATTTGATCAAACTGGGGAAATATCTTGCTTTTAGTTGACTATAATAATTCATTACTCTTTCCACCTCTGATAGTGTGATAGGTGTACTGGATAAAACCTGAATAAAATGTGTGGCATTACACATTTTACAATATGTATTACAATACGCTATGGAGTTATACCAATTGTAGTGTAGGATACCTAATAAACTGGCTTTTCATTAATAATAATAAATAAATAATAATAAATAAGTTTTTCATTAATAAATTACAATACTCTTATTGTAATTCCTTTAAGAATATTATTATTTTGAATAAAGATCATACGGTTATTTTATATATTTTTTTTACTTTTCCTGGACTTTATTTCTTTATTATTAGGAAAGTAGAGGCACTAAAATTTTTTTTTCATATAAACCTTTTCTTTGTACTATGAAAATGATAAATGTAATATTCTTTACGCTTTTTAATCAGGAGAAATCAGGCTAATCGCATGTTCAATGTTATACGGACATGCGTGATAAACCACGATTTGCATTTCTCAAATACTGCGGGCGTTATTTCACACCAATGATGTGTTTGTAAATTGTTAATCTTACATCATACCACAGCACAGAGGAATCAATCTCATTTAAGTTATATGCTTATATTAATACTTATATTCTTATATATGATCATTTCTATTGTATGGCAGACATGACACAAGTAGATTTTAGAAAATGTGAAATGTTCAGAGAAGAGACATTTATTTAACATTGTTGAAAGAAGTCTTTGGTGTCTTTGTTTTTTAACAGACAGAGAAAAAACTGTAACATTATTAGAGCTTATTACAAAATTAAGAAAAGAAAACAAGAGAAGTGGGTGGTGGAAAAAGTCTAACTCTCTTTAAATTTCTTATCTCATTATACCTACAGTGCATTGTCAAAAAACTAGCATGTTTTGCAGCAATTGCAGAGGCATCAATAGGTACACACTAATGGGCAAGAACTTCCTTGTACAACTAGAAGAAAGAGTTACTATTAAAAAACAGCTGTGAAATATAGGGGAAACAATTCAGAATGATAATTATTAAAAAATATGTGGGTGGGGTGTTAACAATAACTCTGCTTCCTGTTGGGCCACATCACACCACCTGGTCAGCTGATTACTTTCCTTTAGCAGGTGTATACACCCATTCAGGATACCTAAAACAGGTAAGAGAGGATTATACTAAGATTTATTTATTTTATATATCTAAAATAAATAAATCTTAGGCAGTCGGGGACAGCAAAGCCTTCTCTGCTAATCTAATCTGGCCAGGGCCTTCAAAGTCAGTACTACTGGCATTTTTACATTAATAAATATTAGCAATAGGTCTGTTTCTTTAACCAATGTTACGTGTCTGCTGTTTTTTTCTACTGCTCTCCCCCTCCCCCCCTTTTCTTCAGCACTTTACTGGCTATAGGTGGAGCTACCGGGTAATTGAAATGGAGGCCTGGGGAAAAAAAAGGACCAATGATGAGCAAGAGCCGACCAGAGGAGGCGGAGCCTTCCATTTAAAAGCAGCTCCGGAAGTCCCCGGGGGAAAAAAAAAAAAAGGAAAGAAGGAGAGAGCTAGGTGTTTGCTAGGTGTTTGCTAGGTGTTTGCTAGGTGTCTTGGTTATACTAGCTCACCTGGTTTAGGAACAGGTAAGAATGTGCGCGCACCTACATTCCACCACGTAGGGTTGGCTATTGTTTAGACACCCTAGTTAGAGGGCAAGTGCCACCCACTGTATTTTCTGGTAGCATAGCCTAGAGTGGTCAGCTAGACTGTTGCTGCTGTTAGGTTAAGCTTCCCAAAATACAGCCTAGAGTAGACCCTTTTGTTGTGTTCATTTCTTTGGCACTGTCCATGTTCTTTTGCCAGTGTGAGTCTAGTCTTCTTGACTCTGTGAAACATGCTTGGGATTTGTTTCTTACCTTACTGCACGTGACCATTAAAACACTAACTACTCTAAACTCTGGTCCTGCTTTTTATTCAAACAGCCCGTAACATCTAACTGGTTATGGAGAATCCGATAGAAGATGAGAAATGCTTCTCTCTCTGTAATGCCACGCGTTGTTATATTGCGTTTTTTTGATAGTTTCTATAATTGCAACGTGATAGTGGTGGTATTAAGAGGTGGATTAAGTGGTGGATATATATGCATATATTTGGGCTGTCAATCAATTTAAATATTTAACTCGTGAATAACTGGTGAATGAGCGCAACAATTTTTTTTTTAAACTCTAAACAACATGGCCATGGACAATTATTGATGCTTTATAAAAATGTGTTTATTATTAATGAGAGCATGACCACAAAATATCCTTGTAAATGTTTTAAAGTAATGATGGTGTTTTAAATGACAATCATCAGGACATCACACAGATAAGGACAGCTTCCACACCAATGATTGATGAGGTGATACCGGAAAAACTGTATCTCTTCTGACTTTGATACGGATTACAGAATCAGAAAACATTTGTTTTAAAGCTTACTATTCATATATTCATTATGTTTGTGAGGCAAGTATTTACTGAGTACTGAAGTATTCACTGATTCATGTTATTATATTTGTGTCTGTAAAGAGAGAGATGGCAAAAAGCCCACCCTGTCTGTTCTCTTTATTTAACAAAAGCACAGCATTTTATTGTTATTGTGAGTGCATACAAATGAAAGTAGACCCTTTACAGATTTAAATGGTGTATTGTTTTTATCTGTACTATCAAAAAACAAGTTTGTTTTGGTGTTATGAGGAAAAACTCGACAGCAGAGGGATAATTGTGATAAACACTGTATATGCTAATTGTTCACTTTATTTCACATTATTATAATTTATGTATCTCATATTTCTATTCATGCCATTTGTATTATATGGAAATTAACTTTTTTTCCCTATTAATATCAGTTTCTGACTTCTGATATTAAATGGATAATTTTGCTTTATGGAAAAAAATGTAATTCAGCAGCGATAACTGTAACTGATACACTCACACCAGCACCACATAAGGTCACTGCTGTGCTGAGAATGATTCAAAATGAAAGTAATCTTTAGTTAGTGGTTGCATTCCTTTTATGATTCAGGTAGAAGAAAGACTCACAAATTGATAGTGACAGATGGTGATCTAATGAACAACCAACTCAATGTATTTTAAAAGGATGATGTTCATCTTGTTTTTCCCCTTCATTTGTTTTATACATGAACAGTATATTTACAACCATCATTCTGCCCCTTGTTCTGAAGAGCTAAAAGTTAAAAGTTAACCATTTAATGAAAGGAAATTGTTCTGAAGCTTATCACAGATTGAGAGTCACTATACTAACTTGTGCCTTTTAACAGGTCCTTTTTAATCTCACTGCCAATAATTAAGTCTGCTTCTAGTTAAAGGCCTTGAGAACCAAATTTATTGAATTAAAAGGAGCAAATTATCATCGTGGAAAGGCTAAATGTGCACTCTTAAATATTTCACTGTCACTTCAATTGGTTTTTACAATGCTGAGAGTGTGAAATGAGTCCGCTAAGCCATGTCTCTAGAGTACATGCTAAGCTTCCAGCAGAACAAACAGGATATTGTGAGCACTGGTAGTTTGTGCAAAATTTGAGGTCTCCACTTTATAAAATAGCTTTAGTATATGGACAAAACTTTTCCAGCCATATGTGTTTTTTTTTCCAAAGTTTTACCACAAGGGTGGAGGCACATAATTTTATAGGATGTCTTTGGATGCAGAAGCATTACATTTTCCCTTCAACTAAGCAAACATGTTCCCCTGCAAAAAGCAAGCTCCATGAGCAAATGTTTAACATGGTTTGTAATGGAAGATCTCCGACCTCAACTCTTCTGAACACCTTAAAGATGAATTGGAAGGTTGACTGCACCCCAGGCCTCCTCGCCCTACAACAGTACCTGACATGTGGATTTATTAACACCTTTGTAATTAAATGAGCACAAATCTTTACAAACACACTACAAAATTCCCAGAAGATTGGTGGTTATTAAAATCTTAAAGAAAACATTCTTTATTGAACAAAAGATTTTTGTTACAGACAAGAAATACATTGCTAATGCTGAATAAGCTAATAGAGCCACTGGGGATATATATTTCTTGTATTGCTGATATTATTGTTGTTATTCTTAGAGATGTGGAAATGATTTATTAAACCACCAGGAGCTGTGATGAAAGGTAGGTTTCATTAATTGAACACATTTCTTTTTCAGTGTGTCCAAAAATGCCTTATTGACCATAATCAAAGACTATTCATCAAAAACAACAATTTGTGCTGCTGTTGAACCTCTATGTACAACACTATTATTGGCTTTGCAAATGCTAGAAATAAGACCATTCTTCTTATGACTGCTTTAAGTATACAAGACACAGTATGTATATAAAGTATATAAAATACATTTTGTAAAAAATAATTATTATTAGAGATATAGACAGCTAAAGTTTTCTGCATTCAACTAAATGCAAAAAAAGAACACAAATAGATAGATAGATAGATAGATAGATAGATAGATTATTTATATATATATATATATATATATATATATATATATATATATATATATATTTTGTCAAAATAGCTGGCAACAAAAGTGAGTACACCCTAAGTGAACATATTAATATTTTGTCTGAGCACCATTGTTATGTAGCACTGCCTTAATCCTCCTGGGCCTGTAAATAACCAGAGCTGCACAGGTTGTTGCTGGGATCCTCTTCTACTCCTCCATAATGATGGATCTGCTGGATGTTAGACACATGGCGCTTCTCCACCTTCTGCTTGAGGATGACTCACAGGTGCTCAATATGGTTCAGGTCTGGAGACATACTTGGCCACTCCATCACCTTAATTTTCAGCAAAGCAGTTGTCATCTTGGCAGTGTATTTGGGGGCATTTTCATGTTGGAAAACTGCGGTCGGCCCAGTTTCTAAAGGAAGGGCATCATGTTCTGCTTTAGAATGTCACAGTACATGTCGGAATTCCTGTTTCCCTTGAACGAAGCGCAGCTTCCTATTACCAGCAGCACTCATGCAATGATGCTACCACCACGACACAATTTTCTTGGTACTCCTCACCAGGGTTTTGCCACACATGCTGTACACCATATGAGCCAAACAAGTTTATCTTAGTCTCATCAGAACATAGGAACATGGTTCCAGTAATTCATGCTCTTGGACAGGTTGTCTTGTGAGCCAGCTGATGACGACCATGCAAACCGACTGGCAGCACTCATGCGTCTGTTTTTTGAAGCCAGCTTTTGTGATACCTGTTCTGAGTGGTACCTGTCTTGGAAAACCTCTGTATGACCCTGGCCACTGTACTATAACTCAGTTATTAGGCCATCTTTTTTGAGAGCAACAATTCTAATTCTTAAATCCTCAAAGAGTTCCTTGCCATAAGGTGCCATGTTGAGCATCCAATGGTCATTATGAGAGAATTGTAATCACCAAATTTTAACTGCTCTAATACAAGATACACAAATGTGTATAGTCCTGTTAAGCACACAAAACATGTACATGATAAATAGGACATGTGGCTTTGCATGGTTACACAACCTACAGCTGTTATCACTTAGGGTGTACTGCATTTGTTGCCAGCTATTTTGACAATAATGGCTGTATGTTCTGTTATTTTCAGAGAATAGCAAATTTATACTGCTATACAAGCTGCACATTGACTACTCAAAAATACTATATATCCAAGTTTTATTTCTATATTATTGTCCCTTTGTCCCTTTAACAATATACTAAAATGGTTGCTAAAGGGGTGAGGGGTGTACTCACTTTTGTGAGATACTGTACATACATACATGCATGCATGTAGAAAGAGTTAAATAATATCAACCTTAGAATAAATAATATAAATTGATACATGTGCAAAATGACTACTGGCATACCAAAAGAAAGAGGAGGAATTATATAGCTAACTTGCCACTGGCAGAAAAGATCTCCTGTTTCTTTTTGTAGTTGTCTTTTAGTTGTCATAGTTTTTGCTTAAATAATAATTAGATTTAGTTTAACATTTCTCACTTTTAGAATAGGGCAGTCAAGATGTTAGCTGTGTAACTATCTAATAGTGAAGGATGATTAAAATATAGTTTACCTACATCAATTGAAAAGACCATAATTCATACAAAACATGAATCTTCTTGTGGGCACATGGTGCACATTTTAATATATAAATGAACTTTATAAAACATAAGATTCAAAGATGGCAAAACCTGTTAAAACATCTTGTCATTATTTAAATATATATGTAAGTCATTTGGTTTAGTATTAAGGGTAAGCTTAGCAGTTTTGACTTTTCTGTTAATCTACATAAAATTCAACCTCATTCAATTATTAGCATTTATTCTATTTTATTTTCGCTTTCATATTGACTCAAAGTGCACATTTTGAATATTCAAAGAAACACTGATGTCAAGTACCTTTGTGAAAAAAGATACTGACCTATGAACCTTGACCTATGACCTATGACCTTATGCTTGAATACCGGACAGTCACAAAAAAGCATTTTACTGCATGTCGTCCTCTGTATGTATGTAAGAAATAAAATTGAATTTGATTTGATTTGATTTGAAATAACGGGATTAAGACACGATAAATCCCATATAATAATGTTGACTCTTTTCTCCCCTAATATAAGTAGTATTAGCCTGTACCTTCTTGTAAAACTGTGTACTTTCAACAATCTAAACATATTTCATGTCCCACCAGATCTCAGAAGTCTTTTTCTGTTTATCACAAGTTTATTGTGACATTTCTTCACACGCTGTAGCACAGTCAGTATTAGTCACTTGGACAGATCAGCAAGTTACAGACAAATATAGAACGTGTGTTCATTCAATTTGTCGTCATTCTCAGGCTGAGTCATGGCGCTCTTTGTCTTTGCCAGTCTCTTATAAAGAGTCAGGCTATATGACAGGTAGACAACAGCACAGTAGTGATGAGAAATGTATTTTTTTTATTTATTTTGTCTATTTTGCCTCAGTTCATACTCAATTTTGCCTTGTTCTGACAGGATAGTTTCTGTAGGTGATAAATATGATTACGTTTTTAAAGTCATTATGTGTTAAGATTTCTTGGTGTGCGGCTAGTATTTAACAACAAAAATATTAAACGGAAATATTATATAACGATTTCAGACTCTTTTTTTAAAAGTGTTAAGTGTATCAATAGCTCATGGGTTTACAGGAAGAAAATTCCAGAGCTTGGGGCTTGTTTGTAGTTGTTACTAATGTTTTGTTGCTTATTAGTGTGCTCTGTGGTGTAGTTACACAATTCCATTATGAATCATTATAAACAGTAATCCCTGTAGTTCAAAGAGCTTACCAAGTGCATGGTTATTATGGTGGTAGACCTGCAAGTGTGAGTTTTATGCTTTCATTAGAAGCAAACTAATACAAATAGATAGGTACTCCTTAGCTACAAGTAAAACAAGACTAGGTACGTAAATTTGAAACAAGCCACAGTGAAAGCACGAATTAAATTTAAGGCTTGAAATCACTACTGACACAATAGTGAGCGTCTAAGGTTGCATCTCGGTCAGCTCCATAGTTCAGTAGGCAGGGTACCGATTAGGGAAATCTGCCATTTTGGTTGTCTCAATCCTTCCACTTTCCTATAATAATACAACAAAGTACCACAAAACCAAAGGAGCATCTATGATTACTTTGTTACCTTACTAAAATGACAATATATTTTCTAAAGCTCTTCAGCTAGATCTGCAAATGTATATACAGTAGCTTGCTATCTTTGTTATAGCTCTCAAATCATTATTTATATCAACTTATTAAATTTGGATTTCAATTTTTGGTTTGTTTGACAAATTTTAAGTGCTTACTGATTTAAAAAAATACACAATCTAGCCTGCGATCCTGTTTGTGTATTAAAGCTAATACATTTTATTATTTCAATTTGATATTTAAAATGTTGTATATGTTTGGGTTTTTACAGTGAATAATAAGGATTAGAAGGTTCATAAGTAATCGAGTGATTTTGAACTGGAGATCATTTACATTTAGTGCATTTACATTTAGACAATTCTGTCATTTATACACCAATATTCTTGCTCAAGATCCCAGCAGTGGAAGTTTGGTGGGGCTGGGATTTGAACAAACAAATGTTTGAAGTCTGCAATTTTGGCAGTTACTGTTGTAAAAACAACTGAATAAACACAGAACTATCAAACCTTAGCATAAACATTACCAGAGAAGAAGAGACTTTTACTAAAGCCTAAATATATGTCATATAATTCGTGTATTGTCATATAATTCGAAGTATAAAACATGATTTCAATGTTTAGACTTTCTAAAGTTTTTTAGTTTCTTTGCTGTTTAAGCTTTACCAAATTCAATTTAAAGTTTAACTTTTATCACAAATAATTGCAGCAGGAATTGTCATCATTCCTGAGAAAGAAAACTTTAGAAACTTCAGAATAAGTTTATATTGTAATTGACTGACTATTTAAGAAAAAAATATGTTTTTGGTTAAAAACTGTCAGGGAATTCAATGTTAAAAGCCTCTATAGAAAGTTCAAAAACAGCTCTGTTTCTATTCTAATGTGTTTTATAGACAGGCTGCTTTTTGTATAGCTTAATATAACCAATTGGTGGTTATAACCTATTAGCTGATTAAAACAAATTGTGGTCCATTATGTACAGTACTATTGTAACAGTTTACACAAAGACAAAAAGTGTTGGCTAAGACTAATAATAATCAAATAAAAAATGAGACATGGCATGCGGTCAGAATCATGTGTGTGTGTGTGTGTGTGTGTGTATGTGTGTATGTGTGTATGTGTGTATGTGTGTATGTGTGTATGTGTGTATGTGTGTGTGTGTGTGTGTGTGTGTGTGTGTGTGTGTGTGTGATGGGAATCAGAAAGTAAAGTTTCCTTAAATTGTATAGCTCTCTGGCTGATGGAGCGATGGCTTCCTGTGTAGAGATAAACTTAAAGCTTAAGTGACAGAAGTGAAAGTACCTTAAGAGCCATCACATTGTTCAACTCCTTTAATGGCATTTTGATGTACTTGAGAGGTGGTATGCAAGTAATGTCCATTAGCAAAAAAGGAAACATTAATGGAAGATGTATTTTTAGATCTGGTTTGCTGTAAGTGTCAACTTATGTTCATAATGAAATGCTGCAAATAATAATAATTAAAAAAAAGATCTATCTAATCACATTCATCTGTTGTAGCCATTTTTGTGCAAGTCTATTTGCTGCAAGTGCATTTACTCAATGAGATTCAATATGATTCCTAATAATGTATGAATTATGTGCTAGAACATGCTGAAAACACTAAGCAACTAAACACTAAGCTGTTTACATTTCTTGTGGTCTCCGACTGCATTGTGTATCGAAAGGGGGAAAGTCATTAGAGGCTGCTGCCGTTTGATTGCTTTTTTCTAAATGACAAAGAAAAACAAAAATTTAGGAGGCACAAAATCTTAAATATAATTTAATTATTTTTTCCTTTCGAGATGGTGGTAAACATGGCTGTTAAGCCTTCACCAAGACATTTCAATTTCAAGATTGAAATTATTTTGTTAAACTGGAAAAATAATTTGTAGAAATTAATTGCCTGAAAATAATCTGACCATGATGATTTATTTTAATTCAAACAAAAATAAAGTATGTGAAACCGTTACCAAAAAATACATTAGTGAACAGCTAATAAAACTGCAACTTTCAGGATTCTGAGGCTTGTAGCCAGAAAATTGCAAGCACACTGAAATTGAATATGAAAGACTAATGCTTGATTAAAGCATGAACTATTTTCTTTTTTTTTTTTTGCAGTTTTGCAGTTTTGCAACAATTAAACACTTAATACTGTACACTTCAATATAATCAGCAAAGTGGACCCTCCTTAATTTGATTTTGGAGATAAAAAGGCTCAGGTTTAGCAAACGCAAGAAAAACTTTTCTGAATGAGAATAGATATAAATAAGTAAACACTGAATGTTCTGAAGTTAATGTCTGCAGAAAGACAGTCGATTCAATATGTTGGATACTGCCCATCTGTGCTACAGTGTAAAACAACGTTTTTTGCATGTAGAAACACTTTCACTGGAACAACACAGTTTGCAAAAGATTGTAAGCTCCCATACGGTAAATTTTGTTATTCATAGATCCATTTTCTGGACTGGAAAATAATACTGACACACCAAATCTTGGCATATGGAACAAGAAATATACCTATTCACTGCAAAATAGACATTACAAACATGTGATAACTGTAAATAATGTTGCCACATTATTTACAGTTTCATCCAGCAGATAAAATAATTATTCAGCTCAAATAAACTGTTAATAAATCTACTTTCCCAAGAATCTCAGATTTTAAGAAAAATTGTACACTGATGCAATTTGGCATTTTAGAAAATGTGTATTTTGTATTTGGACATTGATATCTGGTTTTTAAAAAATTTATATTGCTGTATTATATGTACTGTGTATGGATCTCAGTTCTTCCATGAAAACTAAACTTTTAGCGTTTAAGCAGTTAATTATATCACAATATTATTGCAAAAACAAATCAGTATTCTTCTCTGAAGCTTTTAGCCTCTGGTCTCTCAGCCAAGGTTGTAGAGACCTATTTCCAGTCCTGAGCTCCCTCCACGAGAAGGTTGTATACCGCAAAATAGTGCCTGTTCAGTTTTTTGGTGTGAGAAACATCAGTTAGATCCAGTTAAGTGCCCGGTTGGCCCAGTGCTGAAATTTCTTCAGGAACAGTTCGCCAAAGGGGTTGTCTCCTTCCACCCTACAGTGTATGTGTCTGCTGTTGCGGCATATCATGCTCTGCATGCTGAGCAGTCGCTGGGGAAAGATCGTTAGTGACATGTTACCTCTGCAGTACCTGGAGGCTGAGATGCCATAGTTCTGGAGGCCCTGTCCAAGCCCCTTTTGGGCCTTTGCATGTGGTACCCTTAAGATTTCTTGAAGTCAAGACTGTTTTTCGACTCACTATACTGACTATCACTGTTTTTTCGACTTACTATACTCACTATTACTATTTCATCTCTAAAGAGAGTTGGGGACATTCATGCTCTTTCTGTGGCCCCTCTCTTGTCTAGAGTTTATATGACCTTGAGACATTTTCTTTGTTAAAAGAAACATGTGCTTTTTGAGCATCCTATCTCACACCTAGTCACCACTTGCTGTTCTAATAAACTTTAGTCTTCTGTAAAGACGTTCCACTAAGATCCAGAAGGTGCTTGTGGAGATTTGTGTTCATTCAGCCACAAGGCCATTAGTCAAGTCAAGTACTGATGTAGGGTGAGGAGGCCTGGGGTGCAGTCAGTGTTCCAATTCATCCATCTATGTTCAATAGGGTTAAGGTCGGAGTTTTATTGCAGGCCACTCAAGATCTTTTACTCCAATCCATGTAAAACATATCTTCATGGAGCTTGCTTTGTGCACAGGAGCATTGTCATGCTGGAACAGGTTTCTGTCTCCTAGTTCAAGTGAAAGGAAAATGCAATGCAACCATATCCAAAAACTTATACAATTGTATGCCTCTAACATTATGGTAACAGTTTGGGGAATACCCACTTATGTGTGAAAAAGTCAGGTGTTACAGTGTATAATAGTTGGAATGTAATGTACAATGTAACCGAGACCGTAATGCTCTAAGAATATTACTAACAACAAAAAAAAATGGTTGATATAACTGTACTATTAAGTAAAGTCTCTGTGACATAAAACAAGCTCCAATACTGTAAGACAAGCTCCAGAGTCTTACTTAGCTCTTGTCATACAGCATTAAAAATTTCTCCACCATTTCTCATCCAGTGGATTTTTCAGTGACACTGAACTCTGCTGAGGTTAAAGGATTAGCTCAAGAGCTGTATTTAAGGAAAAAAATTAATAAACATTACTGATTTTGCCTTTAGGCCAGTGACAGTTTCTATTTATTGAGGACTGTGCACACCCTGGCTGTGTTAGAAGATTTCACTGGAGCTCTAGCTCTTGTCACAGACTGTGAGTTAGTAAGGGAATCAATATAACCTTGGCAAATGTTGGACTTAAGCTTGCTTAATCTACCACATCTGAAATGTTTTATAGACTCGATAACAAACATTATTTTTTCTTATGTCGTAACAGTAGACAAGCCAAAGTGATTGCATAGAGAATGACTGAACGAAGCACTGTCTCTAACAGTTCCTATCACTGTCAGTCATTAAAGCCCAGCTGAGTGTGAACAAACCTTACTCTGCACCTCCTGCCAGGTGAACCAATTCCTCAAACACATGGAGCAGATGGACCAATTACACACTGGCAGTGCTCACAAGAGGGAACAGACAGTTCAGGTAAACCAGCTCCTCTAAGCATCCACAATCAAGTAACTACAGGGAGAGCATGAGCTCTCCCAGTGAAAGCTTGACTGGAGTGAGAAAGGGCTGGCCAAGGGAAACAACCCTGTCTAAATGTTGTGCTTTTTCCCCCCAAAGTATTTGCTCAGCACATTGTATGCCTGTAAACATCTGTACCAGATTAACTTTAGAGACAAAAAGCTGAAAATGTTTTTTGCCTCAGAGAGGTGTACACTTCTGAGAATATATCACAAGCTTTGTTGACAGGCAGGGAAATGAAAATAGCTTGAGGATTTACACAAAAACAAACAATTAAATAAATGTTGTTGTCAGTATTGTTATTGACTCTAAATATAATACAATACAATATTAATAATTCTGCACTGTCTACTTATTTAAATTACCTTTTCTGGCAGTTTGTTTTTTAAGTCTGTACCCCAGCAGCATCTCAGGCCTGTGTGTGCGGGCCCCATACCCTTAGTAACTATGAACAATGAGAGCAACTGATGAAGTGAGATTGAGTGAGATTTACATTTACATTTATTCATTTAGCAAATGTTTTTGTTATGAATACAACAAGCAATTTATCATTAAATTGGCAATAAACATGGAAAATTCCCGTTATGCAAGGTTTCAGTCATTGATTGTCATCAGTCGTAGACTAACAATTAAAGCTGGGTTTAATGTAAGGAGCTAAAGCCAAACATTAATAAGTTGTCATTTACTGTGAATATATTTACATTTATAACAAAAAGCTTAATAAATTGCTTCTTGAAAAGCACTGGGGAGAAATGACCATGTGAATTCAACTTAGTGCCTGGATAAACAAACCCATCCTGCTATTGACAAGTGATGAATTATTAAATCATGCCACTTCATATTTAATCAAGACCTCTCAATCTCATTTCTCCAACCAAGGACTTGTTGATCTTCTTATGCAAACCAATTCAATGAAACCAAATCCAAAGAAAGGTTATGAATAAAAATTTAAAATGCCAAGTACAGGACAGGTGGACAATTGAACAGTTGGACAGCCTGTGTACCCAAAGGGATAAATACAGTTAGTCCTATATTCTGTCAGAGCAGCATGTTTTCTTTTATTAATAGTAGTAGAATGAGCAGGAGGGGTATTGTATTAATATAAAAAAATTGTAATAGCAAGTGGAAATAATTGCTGTATTTTGTCTGTGTATCCAATATGTGGTCTGTAGAACTATCTGTATTATACAGTGATGGGCCGTGCCTTTCACACCTATGCCATCAGTGGTGTCCTATATTATGTGTAAATATTATACAGAAATGCAGAATAACAGAGCGTTTCATTACAGACAGGTATCTCATACAGTGAGAATGAATGCCATTACTAAACCCAATGAACACAATTCACCATGTCATGTCTCTAGCAGAAGCATCAATACTAACCTCATTAAAAAAAACACAGGTTTTCTGTGCATTTTTGTGCATGATTGTGCATTTTTTTCATGCAATACAATTATTTGTTTTTGTAACAAATTCTACAGGAAAGACAAAGCAAAAGTGTAAATGGTTCCTGAAAAAGATTAACAACTGTTTTGAAATGTTTTGGCTGACCTTTCATTAAAATGTCCAGCTTTTTTTTGAAAAATCCATCTTGTAAATGTCCTTGTAAGTATATCTGCAACCAAATACATTTTTTCTCTTCTGTCAGCAATTTTGGAATAAAAAAAAACATCTATTAAAACCACACAGTTATATTTAAACTAGTGCAATTCGCAGCAGATCCGGGTTGCTAGCTGTGACTAGCACACGCTTGTGATAATGTCAGCGTGTTTGTACACCTTCTAGGGGGCCTTGGAGTGGCCAAATTACAGTGATTCTGATCGTTGACTTACATTTTAATGTATTTCCAGTTCAGGAAAGCTAAGAAGGCCTTGCTGGCTGCGACGACCCGCCACAGGTTTTATAGGACTAATACTGTACATGCTTAGACTCAGTGCATTAAGTAAAGGGTCTATAAGTATAAAATCTATATGAAAAAATACATGATATATTATTTATAAATATAATAATATAAATAAAATATATCATTAACACTCACACCCTCAAACCCTTTAAAAGAAACACTCATTCTCTAACTATTCTTGAAGTATATGCTCTAGTGACTCTGCTCTATGACATTACTGAGCCTTTTAAGATTGCCTTCTCATACATTGTTTTTTACAAGTTTCTGTGTATGTGTTGATCTTGCCTAGCCCGGTTTAGTCTCTTTGTTAATAGCCTTGATTTTCCCTGCTTTGACTATGCTCCTTTTATCGAATTGGAATTATCTGCCTGCTTTTTTATCCACTAAAGCTTCAAACCTGCACTTGCATATGCACATGTTTTCATTATATAACAAAAGCTACCTTTTTCATAATGCTCAAACAATATAGTTAGTGGACCGAAAGAGCTGTATTACAACATACATTCTTTTTTACTCTTCTATATGATGTCAGTTGATGTGGTTAATCAATGTAATACATAGTGTGTATTGTGTATCCACAATATATTTTTTTTTGTGTTGTGTAGCATTTATCACTAGATCTCGTTATAACCGTGTATCCTCAATAAAATAACATGTACCACTCAGTCCTGGCATGGTTTGGCATACTGAAGTGACTATGACTGACAAGGCTCACTAACTCTGTCTCAATTTGTCCTATTTCTTAAGCTTGCCTGCCACAGTGACAAAACTGATTTCACAGGGGTGCAGGCTTGAAATTAAATGTGGATTGGAATTTGCTGTAGGCTTTCTTCTTTATGTTTTTTTTTTCTTAGCATAGGTATAAAATCACTTAATACACCTGATTCAAGAGATTTAAAGTGATGACATTTTACATCCATGGTTTAGATGCTGTGCTAATAATCTTCTTGCATATTAAGGGGAAAGAGATACTGCAGTAACTGCTTTTCATCAGTTGGCTGCAATAGTGAATAGACAAATACTGAGGTATTCTTTATGTCCACATAAAAACTTCTGTGATTCTGCTGGGGGTGGTGGGCATCTGTAATTCATATCTCAGACAAATAAAAAGCCACATTTCCTTTCGCATCATTTTTCTTTCTGTTTATAATGAGGCCTCATGGAAAAGTATATAAAAAGAACCAGAACTAGAGGTGTAAAAATCATTATGCACAACCCTCTTGGACTTTTGTCTTTTTGTAAATAAGTATAGAGCCTAGAACTTTTTTTGCTCGAGTAGGGACAAATCAAGAAACTGAAAATCGAAAAGTGTCAAATGGACAAACTGGAGCAGCACATTGCAGATGCACTGTATTTTGATCAACTGTAAAACAACAACTGTTGCATGGTTGTTATTTGGTGTCATAAGTCAGCATGACAATTTATTTATGGTTTCATAGCTTTGTTGTCTTACCATGAATTGTTAGTATGTAATAGCTACAACAATTTTATGACACCTTACACTACAGCTAATTTTGGTTAAATGTTCTGTAGTGCACTATTGTATGATCAAATTAATCTTGTATTATTTGACTATTGTTGCTTCTCTTCCACAGCTTTATCTGACCTTTTCATTTTTCTCAATCTGGAACCAGCAGTATCTGTGAGTTCATCAGCATCAGCAATTCATTCAGACAATATGTTTTTTTTTCATCTGGTTCATTCATCTCAAAAAGGGTCAAATAATTTTTAAAGATGGTTTTGGCAAAAACTAGACCTATTAACATTCTAATTAAGCCCGGTGTACCCTGTGACAAGAAATGAGCGAGCATGTCAGAAACACAAGACAACAGATGAAATGCAAACAGTGTCCTTAAAAAAGGTACGATGAAATGCCGAGTGTGCACTTTGCAAGATGCTGACACAGAACCAGAGTCCTGATTCTGCTTTGCCAACCTGTCCCAGCTTTACTCAATGCAGTCTTGATTAAAGAGATGGTATAAATAATAAAGACGTCCAGTCAGCCCGTATATTCATCAGCACACTCCATGCACAGATGTGGCCTCAGTTTATCCTTAGCACACATTGCAACTTGCTATTTAAAGTTAAAATAACAACATGGATATGAAGGCAGATAGCACAAATATTATGACCTGTGTAAATAGTGCTTTTAACCAAACACTATGCACAGTACAGCTGTTTTCAGAGGTGAGTATTTGTAGTTGGAATGGAGAGATGTCTTTATTACAAGAAATATTTAAATGCTGCCCAAAATTATTGACTAAAGGTGATTATTGAACTATGTTTATGCAGTTTTAAGTGGTGAGTGCTAGCAGGCTACAAAATGCAGCTCAGAAAACAATTCATCTTGCAGCATAAAACGCAAGTTGAATTCACACACAATTTAAGAAACATAAAGGGCTTTTGGTTAGAAGTAGATCTTATTTTTTTTATTTACTGTCTCACAGGTCTTCTCATATAAAACTACCTCTCAGATCTATCTCTATTTTGCATAATATAACATCTGCTGTTGTTAGCTATCTAAAAGCAATAAAATACATAGAAGCATGTTGTTATATGGGAAGAAGGCAACATGGATTTGAAAGACAGATACCGTTCACACCGTAATGTAATGTTATTACATTTAACATCAGACATAACATCATACTTTAATCATTTATAAAAACGAATAATAATAATTCAGATGTATATGTTTTTAGAGTTATGTTTCAAATTATTAAAAAAATCAAATTGGAATTGAGAGTTTAATTGTAAAATAGGATCATTTTAGAATTCTTTTTGTTCTCTACAGTAATGCAGAAATTACAGTATTAAGTTTCACAGATGTGTTTATATGAGCTTTTTATTTATTTAAATTTTTTCTAACAAACCCGTGTAAATTGTCTTTTGTGCTGCCATATTTAATAGTGAATGCTGAAGAAAATGTTGTCATGCTGTAGCTTTTCAACTGAACTTGTCTGAGCTTTGACTTGCCCACTCCAAAATACAAAGCTGCTTTTTCTCCCAAGCTGTTCTGTGTTTTTCCCCTGTGCTTTTGCTGATTGCCCTGTTGGAACCTATATATTATCTAACCTAAATGTGGATATCTGGCTGAATGGACTGTATAAGCAATTGGTTTATAATGTGATGGCAGCAAGCTTTCCTGTTTTTCTTCCTGAAAAGCAGCCTAATATTATCCTGATACCCCAATATTCGTAATAACAGGGATGGCCTGGATGTTGGCTATATTCATCAGACCCAAAGTTTTTTCTAGGTGGACCTTAGTATAAAGTGGTGTTTCTTCTGGCAACTCTCCCATAGAAGTTGGATATGTGAAGAACAGATAATATTATTTGCTAAATGGGTAGTTCACTGGACTTCATGACAGCAGAAATTATCTGTTTTAGGTGCGAGACCTTGCAAAATTTGGATATTGATTGGGCAAGGACTGGACTGGGCACAGATGGATTCAAGATTACCAGATTTAGTTTCAGTGCAAATATGAGAAATTACAATAAAAACACATGCTGTGAAAAACAGTTTGGCAGGTTTTAGACTTTTTTTTTATTGTTAAAATCATTCTTTAATTATAATTTTTTTTTCAGTAGCCATGTCTCCCATACTAATATGAGTTAGTTAAGGGGTGATTATCTTATTTTGGCACTGTGTATAACAATGCAAGTAAATCCTAAATATGATTCACTATGTTTTATGGAAAATACAGGAACTAAGGGAATTATAGCGTTAAGATTTACATGCTGGGCAGTTTCTGTGTGGTACTGTATATTCCACAACAATTAGGGGTGTATACAGCATGTCATATACAAGACTCAATTTGATAAACTGTATATTAAACACTACACTAAACAAAGTGTATTATAAAATGTTTTTCATAAAATACAGCTTCAGTTACTTATGTAATAAACATTCATTAATTAAACCTACACTGCCACTTGTCAAATAGTACGTTAATCCAGAGAGGGAAATCAGGTTTTAAAACTTGCAAACCCTGAGCATGCTGATATTTGAAGCCAATATGCTACTACACCAGCACATCAGCATACTAATATTTTAGTTTATTAAATGCTGTAAATATGCAATATGTTTTTAATTGCATCGACTTAATTGAAGGACAGCTTTACTGGAATATATATTTTTTTAAACTGCTGTAATGGGCAATTATTTAATTATGGCCACTACTAGCATAATAATATAGGTGATTATTTTTAGTAAACCACATATAATGATAATGCATGTATTCTGCAGACTTTCCCACCCTGCCATGAAATTTAATAAAAGGCCTTGCTTCGCCTAAAAAATGACCGAAAAACACAAAATAACTCTGATACCTCTACATGATCCAATTTAACAGCATGAAGCCAAGTGCAGCTGAACCAATTATGGGTACTGAAAACAGACTGTCCAGTGTGATAGGCAGCTCAGATGGTGGTTCACTAAATAGAACAGAATTACGTGCATAGAAAAACATAGGAGGAATAGAAAGGGAAAGGAGGGGAGTTGGAAGGACAGGAGGTAGTGCACAAACATAGTAATAACCATGCAGCAGGCATGCAAGGCCCAAAGGATACAATTAGCAATCAGGACAGAGTGCTACAGTTCTGATTACACATGCAAATCATGTCTCGCTAAAATCGCGAGCTTTATCAAACACTAGTGGAGGCGCTGAGCAAAAGCTGAACCTTTTGCACTGGATTCTTGACAAACTGTATAACAATTCACAGACAGCCCTTGATAGAGGGGTGTGTAGGTTATTTGTTTCCAAACAGACACATAGAGTGACTAATTAGAGTAGAAAAGATGTGGATTATTTACGCTTGATGTGATCTGAACTAGTTGACTTTCCTGATTTTGCATACCATAACATTGCATGCAAAAATGAATTGCATTATATAAACAAGTTGATATCTAGCTACCATCGCTGAGACAGGAGTCTAATGTATAACTAAATTAATGTCTACTGAACAAGGAAAATTATACAGTGAGTCTAATATCAGTTTCCCACGATGTCTTATAGGGCAGCAGTTTGCTAGCTGAAGCATGAAGACTATCATTAAGTTGAGGTCTTCTGAGAATTTAATCTAATATGTAAAGCTAAATGTATAATATTCAATTACTTTTTTTTTTTAACACAATGTTCTATTACTTTGGAATTATTGCAGCATTTAAATTCCTAATTAGCAGCTCAGGTGACAAAGAAATGTTCAGAGAAAGTGTTTTAATTATGTACATTAAGACCATAACACTGTTCAATAAAACGTTCGGCTTGTATTTGTAACTCTACATTCCTATTGGGCCACATTAGAGCGCTTCATTGGTGTTTATTTTCTTAGATTAGCACACCCCTAGCATTTTCATTCATTGTTTCTAGTGTGCATCAGTAAACAGTTAATAAGCTCAACATTGATAGCACTATAATAAATTTCTTTCTTTCTTTCGGCTTCTCCCATTAGGGGTCGCCACAGCGAATCATCCGTATTCGTGATCCTCATATTTGATTTGGCACATGTTTTTACGCTGGATGCCCTTCCTAATGCAACCCTCCCCATTTATCCAGGCTAGGGACCGGCACTAAGAGTGCACTGGCTTGTGCAACCCTAATGGCTGGGTTTGGTTCCCTGACCGAGGATCGAACCCGGGCCATGGCGGTGAGAGCGCAGAATCCTAACCACTATAATAAATTAATAGTCAGTATCACCCAGATGAGGATGGCTTCCCTTTTGAGCCTGCATTATCTGAAGATTCTTTCTCATATCATCTCAGGGAGTTTATCCTTGCCACCATTGCCACTGGCTTGCTCATTAGGAATAAAACTTATAAAAACAGGTACAAATTTCTGAATTGAACTGTATTCCTGTATTCCTTGAATATTCCTGTAGCTAACATCCTTAAAACGTCATATTTAATGTTCTGCACGGACAATTCCCTCCACAATTTTTAATGAATGAAACTGAGAGCTTTAGTGAAGCACATCAAAGTCTCATGCCCTCAGAGACTCATAAGCTAATTTTTTCTTAATGTTTTAAATAGCCTGAATGGGCAGCGCTTTTTAAATTTACCACTGACATTCTTAGAGTTCATGTTATGCACTTATCTTCAAATGCTGGATAATGCTGATCACAATAAAAATATATAAATAAAAACACAATAGAAAAAATTTGCTCTTTTATCCATTTAACATTGTCTGTAAAAGTAAAATTCTCAACTTCACCTTGAGACTTGTTATAGGAAAATAATCTACATCAGTGTGGTACCAGTATCTCTATCTTTCCTTGATTATTTTCCTATAATATGGCACAATGAAATGATTTGTTCTTCATTTATGTTAATATTATAACACACTGGATGTGTTTATAGTTATCCACCATGGGTTGTCATTAATTTGACACAGATGTGTTCAAACATATCTCGTATCTCAATATTTAATTTGTGAGAATTGTCAGACAGACAGACAGACAGACAGACAGACAGACAGACAGACAGACAGACAGACAGGCAGGCAGGCAGGCAGGCAGACAGATAGACAGGCAGATAGAACAGGCCTTGCTAAATGTATTTTGGAATCATCAGGGGAACCAGAAATGATATCATTGGTGATGATGTTGTTGATGATGATGATGATGATGCTATCTTTGTAGTAAATTAGAGTATCTAACATTTCCCACAAATAGACAACTGTGTGAAGGAACTCAGCAGCTAGATTATGTAAATGAGACAGAAAAGCTCTTGGCTCTTTGGCAGAAGACTTCAAAGTAGTAGGGTTAGTAAGGGAATTAGTCTGCAAGCTAATCTCAATGGATGTGGGAATGAAGGTTTCACTTAGCTAATATACACACAGTCATATTTGGAAAGAGCAAGAGAGAAAGAGGGAGAATGAGTGGGGGGGGGAGAGAGAGAGAGAGAGAGAGAGAGAGAGAGAGAGAGAGAGAGAGATCAAAGAAAGCGAAACTAAATTTTCTTGCTCATCTCCCTTTTAGTAAATGATTCAAGATAGCCATTTTAAAATGTTTTGGTTTGTAGAGTGTCGATTTATGTACTTTAGTATATACACATATCGTATATGTTTTTTTTAAGAAAATAAATGCATATGTACATTTTTTGAACATACTGATTCAAAGCTGAAGTTTGACTCTCAGTGCTCATGTGCAGTGAATAGAAACATTAAACCAAAATATAGAAAACTGCTGAAGGCTTATACAGGCTAGTAAAAAAAAAAAAAAAAAAAAAGGTAAAAACATAGACCTATGGGAAATCACCTTAATACTGTATGCCTTTATTTGCCCTGTTATTGTTTCATTTTCTTGACTGATAAGATTCAAAGCTCTACTCATATATCTATCCATTCATGTGCCCCAGGTTGCAGAAATACACACTACAATGCTCGCACCTGACCAGAGTATGATGTAAATGAATGCAGATGATTGTGGTGCAGTTCATAGATTATTGATACCATTTAAGTATAACTGCTGTTCAAACTGTTTTTATGTTGTCCTCTATCTGGTAACGAGTGTTAAAGAGAGTTTGTGAAATCTTGTTTGGTGATGACGATTAGTTGTAATTCCATAAACTTTTCACCTGCAATCTATTAGAGCAGTTGTACTGACATAGGTAATTATTATCTTTGCTCTGTAGCTTTTCTAATTACAGGTAGTCGTCGAATTACGACCTATGCAACTTCCGACCATTCGACTTTATGACCACAGTCGCTAGTTGCGGCGTACGTTAATTTTTTACCAGCTTCCGGCATAATTTCACAGTATTGTACATATAGCCTACTCTAATTATGAACAAATCGTGTTACGACCAGTCTGTCTGTCTCAGTTGTGGTCGTAAGTCGACGACTACTTGTAAGTTACATTTAATAATGCTGCGCCTGAGATGAAGCTGCTTCACATTTACCACAATTGCTTACTTGTTGCATGGAACATTCTCAATTAATGTCATGTGTAATTTACAATTTGCATGTACTGTATAGTTCAGTGGCAGGCCGTGCATTTGGTACCTGGGCCTTCAGTGGTGACTTACCGGACTTAATCCACCTCTTAATTCCACCACACACTCACGTCGCGATTATAGAAACATCGATACAATACAAAAACGCAATAAAACCACGCGTGGCATTACAGAGAGAAAGACATTTCGCATATATAGGATGAATACCATTTTACTAAAGCTAGCTTCAAACCTCTACACTACAACTGTAACTGTGCCATCTACATCATCTGGCGCAGTTCAGAATCAATATTTGTCTAATAACATGACAAAAACTTGTAATGTATATAAAATAGAATAGAATGTCTGAGACCAAATACATTTCTATTCCTCCGTCAGCCATTGTGGGCATAAAAAAGTATTTTTAACCGCAACTCTGATGTATTAATGTGTGCAGAGCACTATGACGTGTTTTGCTAGTCAAAGTTGGCCAACCAATCAGAGGACAGAAAAATGTTGAAGCTCTTCTGGGCCAGCTAGCTGATGGCAAATTTGAAATCTGATTGGTTAAAGAAACAGACCCATTGCTAATATAGTCTAAGGTACAACGGCCAGCACTACTGACAGGAAGGGCCAAAAATAAGCCCTACCGTGCCTTTTGGAGAAAGATTTTATATAAAACCTGGTCTTATTTTCAGGGAAACATTATATATAGTCATTATATATAGTCACCAGTTTGAATGACACACAAATTGTTCCAGCCAAAGTTCTTATTGCTATTAAAAGTACATTTGTCAACAGATCATTAAATTAGTTTAAAAAATGCTGCTTGCATAAGTATTTAAACCCTTTTATCAATTGGTAGAACTACCGTCTGCTGCTCACAGCTTTAAGTCTTCCAAATTTGCACACTGTTTAAAAGTAATATTTTCACTCTTCCTATCAGATTTGCTTCAGGATCTACAGGCTGAGTGGGTGTTATTTTTTCAGACAATTTTCAAACAGTGCCAGAACTTCTACATTTGATTCAGATCTGGACTTTGACTAGGTCTCTTTAAAACCACCCCTGTTTTGCCTTGGCCTTGTGTTTGAGAGAACTGTCCTACTAATTGGTTGTTTCCCTTTCCCTTTTGTTTTGTTTCATTTAATTTTGTTTTGTTTTAGAGCAGGTTCTCTTCTACTATACCCCTGTATGTGGCATCATCCAGAAGCCTCTGTTTTGAGGACAAAAAGTGTTCCCAGAAGAAAATCTCATACTGTAGAGATACTGTTATTGTAATTACTGTTACTGTAATTTGCATGCATTAAGTTTGCACCACACATACACTGAAACAATTTTGTTTCATTTCAAGTGCTCAGATCAGTGTTGTGTGAATGAATTAAGATATAATTGAGATATTATAAGACAATTTGATTCATCACATCCTGATTTGATCAGGTTTTTTTTTTTTAGTACTAAATACTCTACTTGTACTGAGGCTCAGACACAGTCTATAACCCTCAATAATCTCAAAAATCCTACTTTATTTTAGCACCTGCTATTTTGATGATTACATTTTATAGTTAGGATTCCTGTCAGTGACAAAATCTTTCAAGATTTCATAATGTGATAATGTAAATGGTTCCTTTCTAGCTACCTACTAATTATTCAGAGCTCTTATCTGATTGTCTGGTGCAACTTCATTTTACTTTTAGCCACTGTACTCTGCAACTCCTTCAGGGTGACCGTTGGCCTCATTGTGGCATCCCACACAAATCTCTGTCTAGGCATTCAACTTGTCTCAGTAGTGGTGGAATGGCGCAATGGTGCTTTCAGTTCAGACTATTGATCCAGCAGTGCTTACTGGGATGTCTAATTCTTTAAATATAATTTTACACCCAATTCCCAAGTTGTTTACCTTTTTTTAAACTTCCTTAGCAAGCTATTTATTCTTTATTCTCATTCCTGTACATCTGACTGACAGTCTTATCACTGGTAGTTTCACTAAGGTGTTTTTTGTTCAGAGAAGCTGTTTTATTATTTCCCAGATAAAGGCCAATTATGCGTGTTTAGAAATGAAAAAAAACCAAAAACCAAATAAACAAACAAAAATATAGAAATACAAACAAATCAAGCACAGTCTGTAAATCAGACCAAACAGGGAATTTTGTATACTTGGAGATGGACACTAAACAGTGTGTGTGTGTGTGTGTGTGTGTGTGTGTGTGTGTGTGTGTGTGTGTGTGTGTGTGTGTGTGTGTGTGTGTGTGTGTGTGAAAGAGATCTGCCACTGGATGTTTGATGGCTGACATTTCATTGACGTTTCTGTCTATCTATCATACACTTATGTTGCCTTGTCTAATTAGATTGACCTTTTGGTTCCATCCACTTCTTTTCAGTTTGCTTTATAGAACTCATACAAACCAAACAGATCTGCATTTAACAACTGTCACAAAAGTTTCCATTTTGTTTTTGTTTATTTATTAAATTTTGCCTGCTAAGTTTGTTATACTTACTACTGTATTCATTGTTCAAAACATATAATGGCAATAATTGCCAGGCTTGACTGGTCCCTGGTGGTTTTGCAATCATTTGTAATAAATAGAATTGAAATTTTGTGTTTTTGTATGGGGTAAATAATTTTAAAGATGACAAATGATTCAATGTAGACATTGCAAAAGATATTCAAAGGTTTCTATGATGATGACTACTGTCCTAATATATGTGTCAGATTTTTTAATTGACTTCTGTTACATTTGCTTGTGTAATAAATGTCACTCTAGGCTGTCTGAAAGGAAATAAGAAAGCAAATATATGTAGCATGTGAGCTTATCTACATCTGTACCATTAGTGGTGGCTGGTTAATAAAGGTAGGTGGGGCAGAGCCTTATCGATATGAGCAGCCATTCAACAAACAATCTTCCTGAAGTCCTTACTCAACTGATTTATAATAGAGATTATTTAAACAGATTTATTTAAATAGATATATGAAATAATATAGTTATTATTGCACCACTGATGGTGCAACAACAAAAGAACATGCTTAAGGAAAAAGCAATAAAACAAACAGTAAATTACCAGATTACTTACAGGACAAAGAAAGACCATCCTGATTTACATGCTACTATTCTCATGTTAGTCATCTTTAATACATGATGGTTTTGGCTGGTATAGTATAATTATTTCTTTATAATGTTTTATGAAATTGTACAAACTGAGTTCATATATACATAGTACAATGGCATTAAAGAACATCAAACAACTCTTCTAAATTACGAAAAATGTACATAAAGTTAAAATACTTATTGAAAACCATTAGGAAGTAACTAATATTTCCAAATACTTTTGACATGAACAACCCCAGGTTAAAGCAGGTTCAAGAGACAGTTAAAAAACCCCTGCTTCTGGAAACATTGGAGGACCTACTGCCCAGGTCTCTTGTGGTTGTTCTGGAAAATCTTGAGGGATACCTGGCAGAGAGTGAGAGTAGCCAAAATGTGCAGTTTTGCAGAAACAATCTATCATAATAACAGAGAATTTTAAGAGCATTGATCAGTTCAGAGATTTTCCTCAGAATTCTGTTTTGATATATGAGTACATTTTTCCTCCAGAATGCCTATATATCGAACCAGCAATGCAAAAGGGAGGTTGGCAGGGACGGGGAATTCCAGGTGTCATCACACATCTGATTAGAGCAGCATGAGAGGAGAAAAGACATCAGTGTTGTGCTAGGGTTAGAACTTACCAATGCTTAGGAATCAATACTTTACTGGTTGGTTGAGGTTGCATTGACCCAACATCATGTCCCTAGGAAGGCTGTTGACATCATGAACTATTACACCAGCTTTAGCCCGGGATTCACTATCCGATCCTCCACATCAGATTTCAGCATTGATTAAACAAGGGAATCATCACACGGTTATTCTCTTGCCCTTGCTATGAACATACTGGTAGAGGTGCTTGAGGTGTAATGCAGAGGCCATTGACCTCATCTGAAGTGTGACAGCTTCTTATTGGAGCTTTTATGGACAGCCTTAAAAGCACAATTATATTAGCGCTCAATGCTTGCATTTGCCAATATGGGTAACATGGGCCAACATTCTCCTCCATTCCTCTTGCTGCTGTTCAAAAAGGCTTATTTATAGGATTTCTTGGCCGAAAGTCAGGACTGTGTTGGATGAAGAGCAGTGTGCAGCAGTCAAATGTTGCTATGACACAAGTTGAAGTCTCATCAACCCTATGGGTAGTCCAATGCAGAAAAACCTAAAACACCTGATGACCTCAGGAAACAGCGCTGACTGTGCTTCCTAGAACATCCTATGGTGTATCTCATCAACAGCCAAATGTATTTTGTTTGTTTTCAGCTGTCCTTAATTATTAGTGTCATTAACCAGTAAACCTTTAGATAGTCTTGCAAACTTGCTTGGGAAATGTATTAAAGGCATTTTATTTCATAATGACATTCTGTATGTGTGTGTGTGTGTGTGTGTATATATATATATATATAATATATATATATATATATATATTATATATATATATATATATATATATATATATATATATTTTTTTTTTTTTTTTTTTTTTTTATAGAAATAATGGTTTTAATTGTTTTAAAGCTTACACTTGATGCATATAGCAGATCGAATATAATTGATTCGATTGTTTCAAATTATTAATATCATGATTAATAACACCACCCCACTATTGATTATATACCTATAAAACATGCTCCAAAGTTTGATTATTTTCATATATTAAACTGTAGAATTTATAGTTACTGGAATAGCATAACTGTTTACACCGACCCGGCATAACACTATATACACTGACCAGGCATAACATTATAACATTCTGACTGGTGAGTGAATAACACTGATTATTTCTTCACCATGGCACTTGTTAGTGGTTGGGTTATATTAGATGAGATTTTGTCCTTAAAGTTAATGTGTTAGAAGCAGGAAAAATAGGCAAGCATTAATGCTTTAAGGAGTTTGACAAGGGCCATATTGTGATGGCTAGATGACTGGGTCAGAGCATCTCCAAAACTGCAGCTCTTGTGGGATGTTCCCAGTCTGCAGTAGCCAGTATCTAACAAAAGTGGTCCAAGGAAGAAACAGTGGTAAACACGCGACAGGGTTATGGGTGGCCAAGGCACAATGATGCCTGTCAATGTTTGAGGGGTCTGAACTGTTTTAGCAGAAAAAGGTGTATATTAGGCAGGTTATTCTAATGTTATATCTGTCTTTCTTTCTTTGTTATGTACCCTGTCCTTCTGTATGTTTTTGATTTCAACAAAGGTGCAAGGAAAATCAAAAGACAACCTACAAAATCCTCAGCTTCCATGCCTACAAAATAAACTGTGAGGTAAAACATTTCAGTTTTTTTTTTTACATGACCTTTACATAGATCAGTCTGACAGTCCATTATCCAAATGGAGAGTTGAAGACAGTTCCAAGTCTGTTTACATTTAGCACCAATGGATAGCAGTGAACTTAGTAAAATGATGTAGGTTGCAACTGGCCTCAGTAGATATTGGAAAAGTCAGTCTAATGAGTTCAGAGCAATGCAGTCAATCAGAGGTGTGGACTTACAAGGTGCCTCTAACAGTCTCTTCTGTGCAAATAGCACAAATGCTTTAGCTCGCACAGATCAATAGTCAATTTAGGAAAGGTTGTCAAGAGAGAAAGATAGAGAGGTTACACAACACTGGTTCTACAGAGTAAGTTCTACACAACTGCTCAAGAGAAACTCTGTCCAATGCTCTGACTCTAAACTAAAAGCATCATCTTTGACAAGTCTATCAACTGTTACAGATTCCTGTGTCAAAACCAGAAATCTGCACTTAAATTAGTCTCCCTACATTAATTCAATCATTAAAATTGATTGGCACATGTCTTTTTTTTAGTTATTTTCTGTGTTTCCTTTCACATCTTTTTCTAAGTCTTATTGCGTTGGATTCTGTGAAAGAAAAGTGTGATGTCAATCTTTGTAAATCTTTGATGTTTTTAGAAAGAACATCTCCTACTCTAAGTATGGGATCTTTGAAACCTTTGAAGACATTTCCTGAAATCCTTTTTAAGAATAGTGTTAGTTTGATAAGCCTTGTACCATACAAAGTGAATTTCCATGTTATTTTATGCCATGTGCTTTCAAACATCTTGACAATGTGTGTCCTGATTTTAGGTTCCATTACAAGGTCAGTGTTTTTTTCTCCCACTTCATGCCACTCAAAACTATTAAGTTTTATGTAATTTCGTGGTGCATTATTAATAACTGCTTCAGTAGTGTCACAATCACCATATGTTACAAAAGACTGTCATTTCAAGAATAGAATTTGCATACAGTGTCTGGCTCTGATACAATTTATGCAACTTATTGTGTAAGTCAAAAAGAAATAGCAAATATAAACTAACATTTATTAGTACTACCTTAAATTATTTTTTTATTAAATGCCATATTAAGTTGATGATATAATGAATATAATTTGCTAAAGGTTTAGCCAATCTTACGTTCATTTACTTCATAAAACTTCATTTTGCTCTAGTGTCCAAGATGATTCATTAGATGATTCGTATTAGGATAAATCCTATTCTATTGTTATCCTGAGCCTTTCAGTTTCTCTTCTTCTTCTTCTTAACTTTAAGTGCTTTCACTCTGGCTACAGTGAACAATGAGCAATTCTAACAAGGCCCCTAATACCATATGACTTCAATGAATGCTTAATGACAGGCAAAGAAGACATGACTAATAATGTGCATTCAGCGAGTATTCAAACCATAAGATTACATTTTGTTATGTTGCAGGCTTATTCTAAGATGCTTTCTTTTTTTTTCACATCAATTTTCAGTCCGCTATGCATTGTGACAGCAAGAGCTAAAAATTTCTGATAACTTTGCAAAGTTCTTAACAAGAAAAATTTGAAATATCTTCAAACTTATCTGCAGTGTTTCTCTGGATCATCTTAAATGTTTCTACACTTTTGATTGGATTTGGAAAGACTATCTATGTATGACTAAATCTATGTATCTAAGTATACAGGTAACCAGCTAAAAATGAATACGAAGACAAAAATCAATCAGTGAGGTAAAATAAACTGTCTGCATAGCTCATGATTGTTTTGAGGCACATATCTGGGGAAGGCTGCAAAATGTTTTGCTGCACTAAAGATTTCCAAGATCACAGCATCAACATCAAGGTCTCTTTCTATAGCTGGGAGCCAAGGCAAATTGAGCAATTGGGGGAGAAGAGCCTTAGTAAAAGAGGTGACTGTCTGTTACTCTGGAGATGGGAGAAACTTTTGCAGAAGGTCAGTTACACAATTTCTTCGATCTATTCTTTAAGATCAAATTCTTTTTTCAATTGAAAAAACACATGAAAGTTCTCTCGTAAAAATTGCAGGTGTGTGCCTTAACAAATGATGCACCAATCAATTGATTTTGCCACAGATGTGTAAAAAAAATCTAAAAGATAATAAAACAGGATTCATTCAACCTCTGTAATCAAATACTCAATCTTTTCACATCAAAAACATCTAAGAGCATTTTTAAGTCATACAAAACACATTCAAGTGTAAAGTCCCCCCTGTCTAAATGCATTACAAAGACAGGTTGAAAACATGGAAATATAAAATCAACTGATATGAACACAAGGAATCATTTTTGCTACACGGACCTTGGTCTGAAATAAAGTTTAGAGCGCTACACACTATGGCAGCTACTCACAATGCAAGTGTGACATCTGCTGGTTGGTGTTTCAATGTTTCAGGTTTTTATATCATGCTTTCTGTTTTAAAAGAAAATTACAACTCGCATGTTATTAATTAGTCAGCGACTATGTATATGGAAAGGTACTTTCATGTGCTGAATGCATTAACTGTGTGTGTGTGTGTGTGTGTGTGGTGTGTGTGTGTGTGTGTGTGTGTGTAATAATCAATGGAGAATTCATTGTAAAATCTTATTGTAAAAAAAGGTTTTGACTTGCAGTTAAAGTTATGCAACTATGTACTGTAAGAAACCATGTTTTAGTGTCCTGACTATTTTGATGAATGTGTAGTAAGTACAAAACTCTAATTAATGCTTAACTCTTGATTCACTGTTTGAGTAAACCCTGTTATAGGATATAGTTATGCATACAGCCATGCTTTATAAATTCTTCTGAATTCCATGGTATTGCGCCATCGACCTGGTGCCAGGTGCCAAGCTGCCCAAAGGTCGGGTGTACTCATTGTCTGTCCCAGAGCATGCAGCGATGGAGGGCTACATCCAGGAAGCCTTAAGGTAGGGCTTCATCATGCCATCCTCTTCCCCAGCGGCCTCCAGCTTCTTTTTCTTGGAGAAGAAGGGCGGAGGCCTCCGGGCATGTATTGTTTATCGCAATCTTAACTCACAGATCACACCACTCCCGTTCCCACTCCCTCTGGACCCTGCCGCTCTTGAGGATCTCCGTGGAGCACAGGTTTTCACCAAGTTGGACCTCCGAAGTGCCTACAACTTGGTGCGCATCCGCAAGGGCGACGAGTGAAAGATGCCCTTCATCACCCCCTCAGGGCACTATGAGTACCGAATCATGCCGTATGGACTGTCAATTTCACCACTCTACCTGAATCGGGAGAAATGTGAGTTCCACTGGTCCAAGGTACAGTTTCTCGCGTACGACATCAGTCCATCAGGGGTATGGATGGACCAGGAGAAGGTGAAAGCAGTGCTGGACTGGCCCCATCCGGGTTCCAACAAGGAGCTCCAGCACTTCCTAGGGTTTTCCAACTTCTACCAACGGTTCATCTGGGGCTTCAGCTTGGTCACTGCCCCGCTCACTTTACTCCTGAAGAAAAAGGCAAAGACCATTGTGTGGAACCCAGAAGCCGAAGAGGCTTTCCTCGAACTGAAATGGAGGTGCAGTACCATCCCTCTTCTATGACACCCGGATCCCCAGCTCCCGTTCTTAGTGGAAGTGGATGACTCCTTCCCTGGTGCAGGGGCCGCTCTATCCCAACAGATGGGTAACCCTCCACAGCTACAACCCTGCACCTTTTCTTCTAAGAAGCTCTCTCCCACAGAACAGAACTACGACATCGGAAATCGAGAGCTGCCTGCCATCAAGCTGGCGTTTGAGAAGTGGCGCCACTGGTTGGAAGGGGCGGTGCATCCATTCACGATGATCACCGATCACAAGAACCTTGAAGCATGGCAAAACATGGAAAAATAGGCTGGCATAGAACATAGAACCCATTATATAGACAATACACAGCAATGTGAGTAAATGTGTGTGTCCCTTTTTAAAAACCTCCTGCTTGGAACTAAGAGGAGTTTGCAATTAGTTCTCAGGAAGAGGCTTCTGGAAACTGCAATCCAATAGGACACAGTCTTGGTGGTCATGGCGCACTCCGGTGGAAAGTGGGAGGAATGACAGGGACTGGAGACATCCCAACTGTTAGCAAAAGTTTATAAATATTATATATACAGTACAGACCAAAAGTTTGGACAAACCTGCTCATTCAAAGAGTTTTCTTTATTTTCATGACTATGAAAATTGTAGAGTCACACTGAAGGCATCAAAACTATGAATTAACACATGTGGAATTATATACATAACAAAAAAGTGAACTGAAAATATGTCATATTGTAGGTTCTTCAAAGTAGGCATCAAGAGAATGCCAAGAGAGTGCAAAGCAGTAATCTAAGCAAAAGGTGGCTACTTTGAAGAACCTACAATATGACATATTTTCAGTTGTTTCACACTTTTTTGTTATGTATATAATTCCACTTTTGGTCTGTACTGTATATATGTTTTTTTATGGGTTTTTTTATGGATTGAAATTGAATACATGCTTTAATCATTTAAAAATATAATTTAGAAAATATACAAAACAATGGGCAAAATACAAGATTTTATTATATGGGTGTTTTAAAAGGTTATACCAAATAAAATATCATGATAAATTATTTAAAGCCACAGTAATTTTTGTTTTAATTAATACAAAAAAAATAAAGTAAACCACTTTAAAATGTACTATTATATGAAAATATTTGGGTTAACTTTGGGTGGTAGGTAACATTAATCGCTTTGTGATGGGCCAAATCACATAATGCAGTCTTTGTTAATTAGCTTTATCAGCATGCTCACAAATATTTTATCTATTACATGCTGTAGTTTATCTTTTTGTCAGCTCACAAAACTGAGGTTTATAACTGGATGTGTGGCTCAGAGGACTCATCATAGTTGTTCCCACAAATACAGGTAACTATCGCACAAACTTAAAACATTCGGACTGTTTTTTCAACCTGTACATTTTTACAGATGCTGTGCTGCTCGACCTTAACAAATACCCAAAAATATTGTCTGACAGAAAGTCAACGACTGAAACACCTGACGATTAGGGACAGGTTTTGTAAATAAAGTAATTGCAAATATAAAGAACATTACAATGAGATATGCATTGAATTGCTGTGTGTTTGTACCATTTGGTCTTTCAAGTACAAACATTTTACCCAGTAAATGCTTTTTTACTATTTTGTTAATATTGTCTTAATTGTTATATAGTGTCCACTATACAAGGCCATGTATGTGTATGTTCTAACATTAGAATGAGTATATTAATGTAACTGCTGTCAGAGTTGTTATTAAAGAAAATAAATGAACATCTATTTAATCAAGATCAGTGCTGCTGTAAAAGTGAAATTATAGCACAAGTGGGATCAAGGACGAATAAACACACACACACACACACACACACGCACACGCACACGCACACACGTAGTCCAATGACACACAGTGTGTTCTTTTTTCGTAACTGGAATTGCATGCAAATTCTTTCATCATATTAATGTTCTCATTTATTCACTTACACTCAGAACCTATTTTAAAAAATTTTTTATATTGCTTTTATATTTTACAGTTACAGTCTAACTGTGCTGCAAATTCACTACTCTGTCTCACTGTATAATAATAAAGATATTAATTAATTCATTCATTATGGGGTTATTATTTCAAATAATAAAAAAATAAAAGATAAGCTTTTTGAAATAATTAAATTAAATATTCAAGCAACAGCACCAGATTTTCACAGACTTTACCCAAAGTTCAGATAATTGACATTTCCAATGTACTTCTTGAATGATTACAGATGCTGTTTTTATCCTTTATTAAAACAGGAATATGAAAATGCTAAATAAAGCATGCATAAGCTTCTAATGTTGTAAAATAATGTTGTATTCACTACTTATATGCACATTAATGCATGTCTTGCATAATTTGGAAAAATGTAACAATATATAAGACGTAAGTTTAAACACAAAAGTATGTTTAGATGTCCATGGTGATTTGATTTGAGCGGCCAGTGGAGGCTGGGGGTCAGAATATTAAGGTTTATTATTGAGTTTTTTATTTTTTACATTTATGGAATTAGGTCAAGGAGAAGAAAGGAGCACACACTGTACAGTATCTACACAGTAAGAACAACAGTCATTTTGGCTTTTATATTTTAGAGTTACAGACTAACTGTGCTGCAAATTCACTACTCGGACTCATGTTATTTACATATAACATGCAATGATTTGCACCATTCAATAATCTTTCTGACCAAGTTTATCACATAAAGGCCTTTTTTGCATGATCTATTCTTAAAATATTTTTACAATACCAGTATGGAACTGAATTGCTGGATATTATAAAATGGTAAAATACTGTTTGTGATTTTGGATTACATTTTTCTATAGCTCAGATTTATTCATGAAGAGGATTGGGACAAACCTGAAGGTATGCATTTTATATTTTATTCATTTGGCAACAACAATTTGTACTTTATTTTTGGTTGCACACATTTTTGTTCCACCTTTTCATTAACCAAAATATAAAACCAAATATTAAAAGAAGATGCAGGGATTATTATTATTATTACTTATTTGTTATTACTCATTACAATTTAATTATTTTGTACACAATGTATCTGTTTCCTCTTGTATACTGTGTATCTATACATCTATCTTTCATTTATTATTTAAATGACTAACTTTTGTACTACTTTTAACTTCTACTACTAAATTCTAGCTAACTAGAATTTGTATTAAATGCATGGCTTTTTTTTATCCACTAATAGTTGCATTTACTTGTCATCATATTTGTATTACGATATCAGATATGAGGTTGCAACTTCTATAAATGTTAAAAGAATCTCCTTACAGAAATTTTTTTTTTTTTAAAACAGCTTTTGAAATATATTAATCAAGTTGTTGCTCTAAAACCAATAAAGCAGAGCATAATACAAACCTGTGATTTGTGTTTTGTGTGTCAGAGCTGCTCAATTTTAATCATCTCTTGTTGAAAGAATAATGTTTTTTTGTCTTAAGTGTATTTGTTTCAGTAATATAGTAACAAAATTGTTGTATACTGTTGTATTATATTGTTTTTTTGTGGTGTGTGGTTTATGTGTGCAGGTGCCAACCTGACCCTCCAGTCCAGGGCTTAGCCACACTCCAGTTAACTAAAGCTGTGCCCACTTCCTGTAGATGATGTCACTAGGAGGCAGCCTATAAAGTCAGGTCGGTAGTGGGAATTGGGAGCTTGTTTAACCTCACCTATGACCTTTAATGCTCACTTTGTTCTTTTGTTATTCTGTTCTGTGCTTTGTGATTTACCGTTACTAACTTAGGCCCGTTCTGTCTCCGAGTTTGCCCTGTCCTGTTCTGACCTTGCTTAGCTTATTGTAAATACTGGCTATATTATACATTTATAATATATGTACATATTGTGTGTTGTCTTGTTTACCGGCAGTAGGTGTTTGGCTGCCATTTCTATTGGGTGTAAGTTAGGGAATTGTTTTCTTTTGGGTTTGTTTGTAGGTGACTAAGTGTTTTTTGTTTATTTTGAAGTCTATCCCGAAGCTGTATTATACATTTTACTATTTTCCTCCTGTAATTAGATACCCAATGTTTGTGTTCCATTCTTCATCACTCAAAATACCAAATACACTCAGATCCACCTATTATCCACCACCCCATGCATTTAATCACACTGTGTGCTCCAACCTAAACTGGGACGTAACAATACGCATCAGTGCTGAATTCTCCTTAGGCTACTTATCTGCATTTCAGGCTATATTTTATTAATTTAATTTAAAAAAGACTTATTATTATTCAAATGTATATATTTTGTAACACACTACCTCGATAAGTGCTACAATGCTGAATCAATGCTGGCCCTGATTTTAGCCAAAGTATAGTGATATTAATAGTATTTAATAAGATTTATATGTAATTAAATTAGGAAAGACTGTGTTTTTGTTTTTCTTCATGTCTAAGTTACTTCCTTGGTGTTTGTCTGTATACATATGGCAAAAAGATAAGATGCAGTTAGTAACAATACAAGTGGGAGTAATGATGTAAAAAAAAAAAACAACAACAACAAGCATATGCAGTAAGCATAACCACACACACACACACACACACACACACACACACACACGTGCTAAGGATCCTTTTTTTTATCTTCACACACACACACACACACACACACACACACACACACACACACACACACACACATACATACATACATACATTATATATATATATATATATATATATATATATATATATATATATATATATATATATATATATATATACACACACACACACACACACACACACACACACACATACATACATACATACATACATTATATATATATATATATAATGTCTTCTGATGCACTGAAGAACATATGATCATCATATTTCTGTCATTAGAGTCTCACTGATCTGCATCTGTGCTCTTTGCATTCGAGTCATCGGGAGTTTTTTATCTGGAGTACACAGAGTTTTAAAGCGCTGTTCAGAAAAAAAAACACATGATACATTTTGTTTTCACTTGTTATGCAATCAATACACAGAAGCCAATCAAAAGAGAGAAAATATCAACTATGAAATATGTTATGCTATGTAATGCTATGAAGCATCTTTGTATATTCTTTGTCTACCTGCTTCAGTGATCCTGAGTGGGTGCATAGCTTCACCAAACCCCATGTAATGACCAGTACAGGTGAAAATGTGGTCATGAGCCATCCAAGACCATAAGCCCAGTTTGGATATACATAAACATTGTTATACATGAGGGGCTTGTATTTTGACAGGTAAAAAATGAAAGCTCCCTAAAAAAAAAAAAGGAAAGGTTGTGTGATGTTCATAATGATGAAGATGAAATAAAAATAAATATTTTCTCAGAGCAGCACATCCAAAACTGTGTCCCCTTATACCACAGCAGTTTGTCAATGATAACATTGCTGTATTTAAAAATAAACATTGTAGACTTTTTGGAAAAAATGCCAGAGCTTTTCTTTTTACCAGCCTCTCTTTTTCAGTTAATAATTTGTGTCCAATATTACAGCTTTTTGTCTGATGTTTAGAAATGTTTATAAACAAAATTTATGTAAGTCTCCTTGCCAACATTTCTACAAATTTGTCATAAAAATGAAAAAAAGATAACATATTACAATATAAACCTGTTATCTGCTTATAGTCTGAGTCAAATATAATAACTTACAAGGCACATCAGTGGTGTGAAATAACGCCAGCAGTATTTGAAAAATGCACATGGTGGTTGATCACACATGTCCTCAATGACAGCAAACATGCGATCAGCTCCTGATTTTTCAAAATATGAAGTGTTATACTATATACTATATAACGTTTACTGTATTTAGAAAAGACTCATATGTAATAGCAGTAGCACATACCAAAAATCCAGCCAATTACAAGAGTTTCAATTAAACACATGAAAAGTAAGCAAGCGCCACTACTTCCATAATAGTCAATAAGCTGAAAGATGTAGACTCCTCCCTAGTAAAAAAACAAATAGAAAATGAAAACATTATCTCTGTGTCTTAAATCATAGAAAAACACTTACAATAAGTGTGCTATAATTAAAAAAATTTAAAACTTTGCCTGTTTTTTATGTATCCCAACGTTCTATCAAGTACACCTATTACTTATTTTATATAGTGTGTATACTGTGTATAGTATTACCTGAGTTGTCATTAGAATTTGAAAGCAAAAGCAGCCAGTGCAGAAGAAAAAAAGGAAAATCTCTCTCCTGTAAGGCCTCCGCAGCACGTTGGGAAACATATCAATTGCTGAAGATGTTATCAGCTCAAGTCCAACAAACTAAACAAATGTAAAAGTGTTTCGGGTTTTTTTCCCCAATGGCATCCAAGAAGCAGGCAAAATAAAAAAAAAAATTAAAAGCCGAGCATCTTCCTACCTGTGTATCCAGGCCCAATAAAATTAGCATGATGAAGAAACAGACTGACCACAGTTGTGGCAGAGGCATCATGGCTACTGCCTGAGGGTAGGTTATGAATGCCAGACCTGGACCTTTATTAAGAAACATGCTACATATATTTGTGTGCTTATTCAAATGCTTTTTATATATTAATTGTGATACTAAGGATTCTTTAGTGTATATACACTGTACACACTTTGTATTTAATAAAATGCATACAATCCACCTGGCTTTGCTGCATCTTCAATGTCAACTCCCAACTTCTCTGCCATGAACCCAAGAACAGAAAAGACCACAAATCCAGCTATGAAACTAGTGCAGCTATTGAGCACACACAACCAAATGCTGTATCTACAAGACATGAGAAATATACAGCACAGTACAGTATTTTTGTTATTATTTAGCATAAGCAATATATGCAACGCACTGCCATCATTGTTTTATTTACTCGGTGCTTACCTATAGCAGTTAGTTTTGTAACTATTGTAACTTCCAAGAACAGTTAAGCTACCAGTCGCCAAACTGTAGGAGAAAAAAATCTGAGTCCCCGCATCAATCCAAACCTATATGATGTTTAAATAAAGCAGAAATACTTTTTTTTGTATGCTGTATACAATCTTTAATTATACAGAATGTGTCTTGCCTTAACTAACCTGTGGGTCCATCAGGCATGAAGGTTGTGGATACAAGTAATACTTTATACCAGTCAGTGCCCCAGGTAAAGTTAGCCCTCTCAACAGCAGCAAGAACAACATAACATATGGAAAGGTGGCTGTAAAATACACTGCCTGTCAAAATATACAGTATATCATAAAGGTTATAGTCACACTTCTACAATGATGTTTATAAGCCTTTTTTATCATTCACTTTGCAAAATAGTTATTATTTTGTTTTCCGGTGAATTTAATGCAAATATTTTCAAACCAAAATCTGACCTTTCCAGTTGATTTGACCCCTTTCCAGATGCAGAAGTAACAGGCTGTCCAACTCGCCAGTAAACAGAGAAAAATCTCCCAGTTCAAATTACCCAGTATCTCCATACCTGGGGATATGTTCAGCACTCTTCCCCTTGAAGTCAGCAAAAAAAATGTTAGTGATATAGATATCTGTATGATATACTTATAAAATTATAAGTATATATATACAGTGAGGAAAAAAAGCATTTGAACACCCTGCTATTTTGCAAGTTCTCCCACTTAGAAATCATGGAGGGGTCTAAAATTGTCATCGCAGGTGCATGTCCACTGTGAGAAATCCAGAAATCACAATGTATGATTTTTTAACTATTTATTTGTATGATACAGCTGCAAATAAGTATTTGAACACCTTTGAAAGTCAATGTTAATATTTGGTACAGTAGCCTTTGTTTGCAATTACAGAGGTCAAACGTTTCCTTTAGTTTTTCACCAGGTTTGCACACACTGCAGGAGGGATGTGTGGAGGATTTTGGCCCACTCCTCCACACAGATCTTCTCTAGATCAGTCAGGTTTCTGGCCTGTCGCTGAGAAACACGGAGTTTGAGCTCCCTCCAAAGATTCTCTATTTGGTTTAGGTCTGGAGACTGGCTAGGCCATGCCAGAATCTTGATATGCTTCTTACAGAGCCACTCCTTGGTTATCCTGGCTGTGTGCTTCCGGTCATTGCCATGTTGGAAGACCCAGCCTCGACCCATCTTCAATGCTCTAACTGAGGGAAGGAGGTTGTTCCCCAAAATCTCGCAATACATGGCCCCGGTCATCCTCTCCTTAATACAGTGCAGTCGCCCTGTCCCATGTGCAGAAAAACACCACCAAAGCATGATGCTACCACCCCCATGCTTCACAGTAGGGATGGTGTTCTTGGGATGGTACTCATCATTCTTCTTCCTCCAAACACGTTTAGTGGAATTATGACCCAAAAGTTCTATTTTGGTCTGATCTGACCACATGACTTTCTCCCATGACTCCTCTGGATCATCCAAATGGTCATTGGCAAACTAAAGACGTGCCTGGACATGTGCTGGTTTAAGCAGGGGAACCTTCCGTGCCATGCATGATTTCAAACCATGACGTCTTAGTGTATTACCAACAGTAACCTTGGAAACGGTGGTCCCAGCTCTTTTCAGGTCATTGACCAGCTCCTCCCGTGTAGTTCTGGGCTGATTTCTCACCTTCCTTAGGATCATTGAGACCCCATGAGGTGAGATCTTGCATGGAGCCCCAGTCCGAGGGAGATTGACAGTCATGTTTAGCTTCTTCCATTTTCTAATGATTGCTCCAACAGTGGACCTTTTTTCACCAAGCTGCTTGGAAATTTCCTGTAGCCTTTTTCAGTCTTGTGGAGGTGTACAATTTTGTCTCTAGTGTCTTTGGACAGCTCTTTGGTCTTGGCCATGTTAGTAGTTGGATTCTTACTGATTGTATGGGGTGGACAGGTGTCTTTATGCCGCTAACAACCTCAAACAGGTGCATCTAATTTAGGATAATAAATGTAGTGGAGGTGGACATTTTAAAGGCAGACTAAGTCTTTGAGGGTCAGAATTCTAGCTAATAGACAGGTGTTCAAATACTTATTTGCAGCTGTATCATACAAATAAATAGTTAAAAAATCATATATTGTGATATCTGGATTTCTTTTTTTTAATTATGTCTCTCACAGTGGATATGCACCTACGATGACAATTTCAGACCCCTCCATGATTTCTAAGTGGGAGAACTTGCAAAATAGCAGGGTGTCCAAATACTTATTTTCCTCACTGTATATACAATTATTTTTAGTAGTTTTTTATAATTAACATACTCCCAGAATTCAATGACTGAAGAAATGCTAAAATTTCCATGAGTGCTGTTGGGAATCATATTAGTCTGGTTTGATGTGAGTTCTACACAGTTCACTAATAGAGAGAGAAGAATAAAACATGAGGTATACAAAAAAGTACATCATTACATATTAAAATGCTAAATAAATGTTAAATGGCAATGTGTTTCAATTATATTAGGCTATCAGTTAGGTTTATTAAAGACCTAATGATGTGGGAAAAACCACTCAATTATTATTACTTACACACATAACCCAATTAGACTAAAAATAGAAATATAAAGCCATCTGTGAAGGGTGAAGGTGAAAGGAAATGTCTGGGTATCAGACACATACTGGACAGCCTTAGATAGACCTAACTCTGAGAGTTAAAATGATTTTGGGCAGTAGGTGATTTTTTGAACTGTCAAAAAATTTGTCTCAAGTCTAATAAAGAAAATTCATACAAATAAAAAAACCTGCTAGAAAGTTCACTTTATTACTATATTGACTTCTTTTGCTCCACTCTCTATTTTCAGCTGTCTTTTGCTCTAATTCTCCTTATTCTTCACTCAGTCATAGATAGAAAATCTTCATACCTTTCCATGTTTAAAGAAAACTATTTGCTTATTGTGTTGTGTTTTGTTTAAATTCAAATTTTAATCTGAAAATAAGTGTTTGCTAACAGACAGAATGTGAAGCTTCAAAAGTTTCATTTATTAACCATGAATACACATTTTGAACAGCTATGCAAAATCATAAGTGAAAACTATGTATAAAAAAAATAAAAAATAAAAAATAAAAAACATTTTAAAACCAATTACTATACCTGTGTTCCAAACATTGCCACAAGTGGTCCATGGTAACTGGGAGCTTAAAGATTTAATGAAGTAGAAAAGAGCCCATGCCAAGAGCATATTATAGCAAATGCAGCTGTAAAATGAAATTATATAGGCTCCATGTCCAAAACCTGCCAAGAATAATTCATTTTAAAGTTTTACTGCATTGGCAAATATATCATAAACCCTGTAACTAAGCTTAAATTTTATTTGTCAGACATATACTTTATTAGCAATTTCTATTATTACTATATTTATATGTATTATTATTCTATCTCCATTCTTTGCTGAATATATGCACTACATTAATTACCTTCTGCTAATGGACAGAGTCTCCCCCAAAGTAATGCTGGACTTTGTTTTGTATACTGACCAATACAAATGTCCAACAGAAAAAGAGGCACACCACAAGTCACAGCAAACAGAAAGTAAGGTATCAGGAAGGCCCCTAAACGAACAAATAAGGTACATAAAACTTATGTTGCCTCATTCTCATTACTGAGATCATATTGTCTCTTATTCAGGTCATTACCTCCTCCATTTTTGAAACACAGGTATGGAAATCTCCAGACGTTTCCCAGACCAACAATATTTCCTGCCACAGCCAGTAGAAACTCCAATTTATTGCTCCATTGTCCTCTTTCATTAAGCATTTTATTTCCAGCTGTTTCTCTCTCTAATTCTCCCATTTTTCACTTGACTTAGTCATAGACCATCAGAAAACTCAAATGTTTTAAATGTTTGAACATACAAAGCCAAGAAGTACACTATTTGCATATTATATTTATTATCTGCCAGACAATGCAAAAATTATTTAAAACGTATTCTGGGAACAAAGATGTATGCCAATAATCAGACTGTGGAGCTTTATGAGACCTGGAGACTACAACTACAAAAACGAGTGTGAAGTAATAAGTAACACAAGTACAATATGAATAAAGCTGTGACAGCAGAACAAGACTGATTAAAAAAGTACACACAGATGACAATAAGAATGTCTCAAAGAATTCTCCATAAAATTAACTAATCACATAGCCTGTTAAGGCCTGTCCAGATATTAGATTTAAGTTCTCCTTACTATAATTCTTATTGTATGTCAAAAGCTTGATCATTAGAAAAAAAAAGTTTAAAGGAAAACCCCCACAGAAAAGTGCATTATTAGGAGTAATAATAGCACAGTATAGTAGTTATTTTTTTTAATTGTTAAAATTACTAAAGTGAAGCTGATCTTTACCATTTTGAAGCTCCAGCAATTCAATTTGCATGTACAGCCAGCATCTCTAGTCAATTAATGTGCCATAGTAGATGGGGACTCTCCCATAGACCATGCGCAGAGTGGCCACTCATGACTGCTCCCCACCTCGAGAGGAACGCATCCATTCTTAGCACTATGCAACAAACATTGACTCCCAGCAATGGGGCCTTGAGATAGGAACCCGGGATGACTCCAAACATCGCACGTAGGCATGGGCCCATGGAACCCATGGGCTCTGAGCCACCACTGAAGGGGTCTCATATACAAGAGGCCAAGTGGAATGACATTGGATGCTGCTGATATGAACCCAAGCAGACTCTGAAACTGCCTGACAGTGAGTGACTGTCCTTCTCTAACCTTAATGACAGCAGTAAGGATGGATGCAATGCAGGCAGGGGAAAGCTGCATATGCATATTCGTCAAATCCCATATGACGCCGAGTTAGGTGGTTCTCTGTGATGGAGAAAGCACACTCTTCCCGGCATTCAGACAAAATCCCTGTTCCTTCATGTGAGCGAGAACAACATCTCGATGCTATCAATCGTCGATATAGTTGAGGATGCGGATGCCCTGAAGTCTCAGCGGAGCCAGAGCTGCATCGACACATTTCGTGACGGTGCAGGTGATAAGGCAAGGCCGAGTGGAACGATCCAATATTGGTACGACCCCAAAAGCAAACTTCGGGAACTTCCTGTGAGAAGGGAGGATGGGTACATGAAAGTACACATCCTTTAGATCTACCATGACAAACCAGTCGTCTGATCTGATCTGAGACCCAACCTGCTTGAGGGTCAGCATTTTAAACCGGACCCTCATCAGAGAGTGGTTTAGCTGACGTAGATCTAGAATAGGACGGAACCCACCTGTCCTTTTTGGAAACTATGAAGTACCAGCTGATTCCATGACCAGAGCCTGCTTGCTTCCCACCAGAGTGGAATAGAGCCCGTTGAACCGGACAAGACCTGACGCCAGTGGGAAGTGCTAGGTTGTGGTTGGGGCTGCATGGGAGGTACTGCTGGAATGCCGCTGATTGTTTCTTTGCTTCCTGAAACCTTTCAAATACCAAACTAACGAAGTCACCAAAAAGGCCTGAGGTCAAGAGTGAGGCTTCTAGCAGCACAGCTTTGTCCCTGTCAGAAATTTCGGACAGGGTGAGCCACAGATGTCTCTTTGTTGTTGTCAGGGCAGCTATAGACCAGCCAATGGGCTGAACGGCCTCCTTAGTGGCTTATAGGGCCAGGCCTGCCATACGGCAAAGCTCTTGTATCCCACGATGTCTCCCACATCCAGCTCCCACAGCAGGTCAGCTTGGTATGCCTGTAACACTGCCACCTAAAGAGAGATAGCCTGCTAGTGTTTCTTTTAACAGTGGCACGACTCCATAGCCCCAATGTTGTTAGAATACACCGCGGTCCTGGGGCTAAAGGGGCGGGCAGAGAAGGGCCCAGGACCAGGAACTCAACACCTCTGTGTGCAGGTCAGGAAAAAGTAGCCGAACCCTATGTGGAGGCTGTGACGTCGGGAGCAAAAAGAGCTTGTCAAGCTTACTGGATAGGGGCTTAATGCTCATCAACTGGACAAACTATATCCAGCTTCTGAAAGGCACATGTCACAACCTCCAGGAGCTCCTCGCTATCGGGTTCGCAAGAAAATTGACCAGAACTGCGAGGAGTTGGGGCCCCCTCTTCAAAGAGTGCCCACCGGGAGCGTTGTGATCGCATGGGCATACATTTTACATTGAAACAAATACAAGAGCCATGGTTAAATGTTAATTTTTACACAATTAATTCGTCCTGCAAGTTTTATCTTTAATTAAAGAAGCAAAATTAAAGGTTAGAAGAGCCCTGTGTAATATTTATCCCTAAGTATGTAAAACCTGATACAGAAAACTGAAAGAGTATATCATTCTTCGAAATATGGAGGCCCTTATTGTAAATGGGGAAACAAAATTGAATTTATAACCTGAGAATGTTCCAAATTGATTTAATATCTTAACTACTTGTGGAATACCTACGATCAGATCCGAAAGGTACAACAGCATATCATCGGCATATAAAGATACATATGTTTTATGTCCCTACTGTTAATGCCAGTAAAGTATAATTTTATACTTCTATGCAAATATAATTAAAATGAGATCAAATGTCAACTGTGAAATATCGTAATTAACTTTGGTTCAGCTGTTTTAATTGCCCTGAGTAATTACAGGCTCTGATATCATTAGTGATCCAAGAACATAGCCAAAGAGTTAATATCTGTGTAAACCCTGTTAAAACAAAGGAGCTGATAAAAAAGCAACAAGCAAAAAAAAAAAGAAAGGTAGCTGAAGTTAAACAAAAGTCTAAGTTTAAGAATCTGACTGAAGATACTGTTGCTAATGATAATAACAAAAAGAAAAATTGCATTAAAAACATATTGTTGATTAACAAAAAAGCATATATTGGTATTGTGAAGTTCTCTGTAAGCAGGTGGTTATTTAACACTGTTAAATTACTCAACATGGAAATGGATGTCCACCTCAGGAGTATGACTACTAGTAAACCCCTGCAACTTGGGAGAACAGAGCAGTAGTCTTTGTCTTGTTATAATGTTGGTGAATTTTTTACTACAATTTCTTAAAACATACTTTTCATTACATTTTACAAAGTACAAAATGTAAATGTCTATCTCTGCATTTGAACTTAAACAATGCCCATGAATTTGGGTGATATTAAAAACATAACTGTCTTGTAGTCTTGTACGTGCTGGAGAGAAGGGGAATGAAAGTCAGTAGAAGTAAGACAGAGTATATGTGTGTGTAAATGAGAGGGAGGGCAGTGGAGTCGTGTGGTTGCAGGGAGAAGAGGTGGAGAAGGTGGAGGAGTTCAGGTACCTGGGTTCAACAGTGCAAAGTAATAGAGAGTGTGTTAGAGAAGTGAAGAAAAGAATGCAGGCAGGGTGGAGTGGGTGGAGAAGAGTGACAGGAGTGATTTTTGATAAAAGGGTATCTGCAAGAGTAAAAGGGAAAGTTTTTAGGACTTAGATGATGTTGTATGTTTTAGAGATAATGGCATTGAGCAAAAGGCAGTAGGTGAAGATGTTGAGTTTTTAATTTTGACGAAAATTGACAGGATTAGAAATAAGTTTACCAGTGCATGTAGGATGTTCAAAAGGCTGGAAAACTAGTTCAACCATCTTATGTTCCAGCAAATTTTAGCTAGCTAACAATAGTCTTATGTTATAACTTTAACTCACGCCTATGGCAACTACATAGTAACCTACATAGTTCTGTATTAAGCATCTGAGCGGTCTGGGAGATAATGATGTGTGCAGTGGTGAATGTGTATGCTGAATTTTCAGCATTAACTTACAGTGTAAATGGTGGAAATATTAACAACATGCATGTATTGTTGATGGAATATTGGTAGAGCTATTAAGATTCATTTTCTTGAACCATGTGCATGTCTGTTTTTTTTTTTTTTTACAGACATACAAATATATATAAAATTATATAATATATAATTAATCTTATATAAAATGTATCTTATATTTATGGGTTTATTGAAGGCAGTAGCATTTGCATTTGGCCTAGAGAATATGCCCTTGAACTGATTTATGCGTATTCAGAAGTTGAAAATGCCACAGGTCATGACAGTTTGGTAGTTGATGTACTGAATGAATTGTACACTGTTGTATAATGTTTGTAAAACAAGAGGCAGTCAGCAAACTAAGTTGAGTTAGGGTTATGAAAATATTTTCAATGATGCAATTAAATCAATATTTTATTATTTAAAGTAAATACAACACCAATTCCAAAAATGTTGAGACACTCTATAATCATATTTATATTTACAATTGAACATAAAAAACTTATAAATTGCTCTAAAATGCTTAATCTGAGAAAATATACTTAAAAAAATTATGAATTTAAATAATAAATAAACATTTTTGGTCATTTTGGAATTGGGATTGCAATCAAGACCATGCATTGTTTGTGTTCATATAATAATGTAATTTGTGTATGTTTCATTCATGTTCACCCTGTGTTGTATTCTCAGATGGTCTCACTTTTCCTGTTGGTGTGTGTGTGTGTTTGGTGTGTGTGTGTGTGTGTGTGTGTGTGTGTGTGTGTGTGTGTGTGTGTGTGTGTGTGTGTGTGTTTGTCCGTTTGTGAGTTTTGTGTTTCTGAAGTGACTTTTTTATTTATCTAACGATTACTGACTCCTTTTGTTTATTGTTCGCGCTGATGGTTTCCTAATGTTTTGATGTTTCTGTTTTCTCATTTCTTATTCTTGTCTTGCCTAATTGAATTTTGTGTTCTGATCACCTGAGTTTAGCCTGTATGATGTTTTGATTTTTTGCCTGTTTCAATAAAATGCTCTAACCCTGCACATGTGACACAATACATGACAATTTGTCTTAATAAATAATGTGATGATATAATATTTCAGCAGATTTTTGTTCCAATTTATTTTCCAGTAGCTTGTCAGAAAAAGTCAAGATTTTGCAACTTCTTGTCAAGTTAGTAAAATAAAGGTAAGCTTAGTCACTTGTTTAAAGAAGTCAACCATGTAGTTAATGGAAGGATTAAGCAGAACGGAAACTTATTCTTATTATCTGTACAAACACTAACCTTCTAACATTTTACAAAAAAAGCAAGTGAAGATCATTTAAAAATGGCATATGTGGTGGACCAAGCCACAGTAATCAAGGAAGGGTTGAACTCAATAAACCTGCTCTCATGTCTAAAAACCTTGGAAAAACTTTGGAAACTGTGTCAAAATGAGCTCAAAAAGTGCTTCAATATGTGCACTGCCTGGACAACATTACAGAAATAAAGCGAAATTAAATGTAGCAAAAAAACCATCCTCTTTCTTTAAGCTTTACAAATATAGTGGAGTCCACTTTGTAAATGATCTGCTGTTTACTGCTGACAGTGTCACTTTTGACATAAGACCAGTGCTAGTGCCACAATCATGCCAACAAATAGATTAAAGTCCAAATTAAAAAAAAATACAACTGATGTGTTATTTATAGTCACTGGTCCAGGAAATAAAATTGGCATCCATTCCCACTTCATGAGAAGTTTCTATTCCCAGTTATAGGTATATGCAAATTAAAATTTGGCTGATGGGGATGCCACAAGGATGTTGAATTCCACATTAAAATCATATGTGAATATGCAAGTGATATCTAGTGAAATATATGACAGTTGTTTAGGCAGTCCCAGTAAAAGCAAATGAGAAAATGGAAAATGCACAGCAAAGGAGAGCTGCTGATAAAGATTTAGGTGAACGAGGCCAATGGAGCAATAAAGTGGAGTTCCTATTAGCTGTAGCCGGAAATATTATTGGTCTAGGCAACGTCTGGAGATTCCCATACCTGTGTTACAAAAATGGAGGAGGTAAAGAAGCCGCAGCCTTCAGCAGCGATCTTATGTAAAGAATTTTAGAGAGCGCTTGTTCTTAAAGAATCATGCCTTGTCTCTGTGACTTGATAATGTAGGTGCGTTCCTGATACCTTACATTCTTTTTGCTGCAACATGCGGTGTGCCCCTCTTTGTCCTGAACATTTGTGTTGGCCAGTACACAAAGCAGAGTGCAGCAACATCCTGGGGAAAACTTTGTCCATTAGCAGGAGGTAATTAATGTATTGTATGTACTCGGTCGTGCTGAACTTAACACTGTAATGGAAAGATATTGCAATAAAGAATGATTTACATAGGATACTTAAGCAAAATTGAATTTATTCCAATTTAATGAACTTTGAATTGTTTTGAATGCCAATTTAAATATGCTTGTTTTTTTGTTTGTTTTGCAGGCTTCGGGCAGGCAGGATGTGTGTTTGCATTGTACTTCTGCCTTGGCTACAATCTCATCCTGGCTTGGGCTCTTTTTTACTTTTTTGCCTCTTTTAGCTCCCAGTTACCATGGATTAGTTGTGATAATCTCTGGAACACTGGTACAGTAAATGGCTGAGAGTTTAATGTTATATTGGTCCAATGCTTTATAGATGCTATATATTTTAATGCAATTTTTATAGACACAAAAAAACATATATGAGCATCAAAATAAACAATGTAAATCCTAGTAAAAAGAGAATGAATCACGTAAACATTCTGACTGACATTTTAAATATGTAAGTAATCTGTACTTTGTACAATGCCACCTTATGTTCCCCTTTATGTACATCATAGTCAACTGTGTGGATCTATTGGCAAGCCAGATCAATCTGACTGAAAGCAGGACTCAAAGGAATTTCAGTATTTCTTCTGTCATTGAATTTTGGGAGTAGGTCCATAAAAGTATAATTTATTAATTGTATATATAGATACCCCACCCCAATCTCTCTCTTTTCTTTTTCTTTTTTTCTTTTTTTATTTCACTAACCTTTCTACTGTTAACCGCCAGGGGGCGAACGCTAAATGTCTCTTCTGGGATTGAGACCCTGGGAAAACTGAACTGGGAGATTTTACTATGTTTACTTGCTGCTTGGGTGGCCTGTTATTTCTGCACCTGGAAAGGGGTCAAGTCAGCTGGAAAGGTTATGTCAGACTGATTGCTTTAAGTTTGCCATAATGATTTTCATGTACACACAGAATTTTTGGAAATGTCTAGAAATCATTGCATGTCAACCTGAATATTGCAATTGGAGTGTAACGATTAGAAATTATATACAAACTGTAATATGTAACTGTATTTTTTAAATGTTTCTTAGGCCGTGTATTGTACAGCCATCTTTCCATATGTAATGATGTTAGTGCTGCTGCTAAGAGGTTTAACTTTACCTGGTGCACTGCAGGGTATCAAGTATTACCTTTATCCACAACCCTCATGCCTCACAGACCCACAGGTATTAAATTTATAACTTTCTAGTTATTCGCCATAATTTGGGACAAGATAACAAACAATGATATCCACACTGGCCACATGTGTATTAAATTATGAAAAACTCTTTATTTTTTTAATGACAATTTTAGGTTTGGATTGATGCAGGAACACAAATATTTTTCTCCTACAGTCTGGGAGCTGGTACCCTAACTGTTCTGGCAAGTTATAGTCCTTACAATAACAACTGCTACAGGTGAGCTCGCTAAATCTGTCATGTCAACTTTTATGATGCAGCCATTTTTTGATTTTGTTAATTACATTCCTGTTGTATTGTTTTGTAGAGACGGTATTTGGCTATGTGTGCTCAACAGCTGCACTAGTTTTGTTGCTGGATTTGTTGTCTTTTCTGTCCTTGGTTTCATGGCAGAGACACTGGGTGTTGGTATTGAAGATGTAGCACGGCCAGGTGGTTTTTCACATGTAAACACTTAATAGAATCTCAAAAATCACAATTACTATGTACTTGAACAAGCAATAAAAAGGTTTCAATCACAAAATAGCATGTAATTAGATTTCATTTTTCAGGTCCAGGTCTGGCATTTATAACATACCCTCAGGCAGTGGCAATGATGCCCCTGCCACAATTCTGGTCGGCCTGTTTCTTTATCATGATTATTTTCTTAGTCCTGGATACACAGGTAATGGAGAAAGCTGTTTAAAAAGCGTTTGAACATTTGCATTACACTGTAAAAGCAGCAATGAATATTTATATTTATATCTGCTTAGTTTGTTGGAATTGAGGTGGTCATTACCTCAATAATCGACATATTCCCGACTGTACTCCGGAAACCCTATAGGAGAGAACTTGTCCTGTTATTTTTCTGCAGTGGCTGTTTCTGCTTTCAGATTCTTTTAACAACGCAGGTAATAACATACATTTTGACCCCAAATACACCACAGAGATATAAAAAATGTAGTCATTGCTGTGCTGGAAGTTGGTCAGCCATATAAAGAGTCACTTTCCTTTCATGGATATGGTAGATTGTTAAATTAATTTTTGACATTTTAAAAGCTATAGCTTATATATCCATGACCTCTTTGTAGATAATGACTTTTAATAAAGAACGCAAAACCTAAAAAAGTTGTTTTGTTTTAGGCTCAAAAAAAAAAGAAATTGCATGTGATGTGCGAATTGGTCTTTAGTATTAATTCATCTTGGATGTTACAGAATTTATTTTTACCCATGTTTAAATAGTTTAAATAATGTTCAGGAAAGTGCATGCATGCATGTTCATGTACATATTAGGCTAATCCTTATCCTTATATGATTTAGCAAGCTACATGGGTTGCTTAAATTAGCTAAGGTAAGTAGGGTTACAATAGAAAAAAGAGGGTTTTGGGCTAATATGTACTAATGCTGATTCAAATTTTATTTAAACTCAATCACACACACACATATTTATATATATATATATATATATATAATATATATAAATATATATATATATATATATATATATATATGTTCTAAATGTACCTTAAATTAATAATTTTCAAGTTTTTAATACTATATTCAACATGGGCATGGAAACTATGGATGATTTATGAATGTATGTTTATAATTAGTGAAACCAAACTCAACATAGCATGAAGACAAAATATTCTTGTAAATGTTTTAAAGCATGCTTATTTTGTCTTTAATTTTAGGACATATATCGTATAATACGTTATAAAGGTGCTATATATAAGTCCTTTGTAAGTACCTTTCTAAAAGTTTTTTTTTTACTTGTCAATATCCCTGTTCTTTCTCCACAGGCAGGGGTCTACATTTTCTATCTAATTGATTATTATGGATTTAATGGTGCTTGCTACTTCTTCATGTGTCTAATTGAAACTCTAGTAATTGGATGGATTTTTGGTATGTATTAGTGTCTGTTTTTATACAAGCCTATTTCTCTCATATATGATTGTAATATAGTAAATTTATATATATTTTTAAATATTTCTCTAGGAGCTGATCGTATGATCGATATTATTGAGGACATGTGTGATAAGAAACCCAGTGCATTTTTTAAATACTGCTGGCGTTATTTTACACCACTGATGTGCCTTGTGAGTTATTAGTTCTATCATACAGCTTTCCAAGACCTCTGTAGTGTTTTTCTTTGTTCTCCTCATCCACACAACAGTGATTTACTCTTGTCCTATTCATTTTTGTTCTCTTGTATTTAGGGAGCTTTTATTTTGTGCATTGTGAAATATCAACCTCTCATGTACAACAATGTGTATGTATATCCAACCTGGACTTGTGTTCTTGGATGGTTAATGACTGTATTTGCACCAGTGCTGGTCATTACATGGGGATTAGTAAAGTTATGCAGCCACTCAGAGACTCTAAAACAGGTGAGGCAAGATACATTGAAAGTGTAGGAATTTTTGGAAATGTGGATTGTACCTTTTTTTTTCTTCAGACAAGTGTAAAGTAAAAGTTACAAGTGTAAAGTAAAAATCTGTTTGTTTGTTTCTTCTTTTCTGAGCAGCGTTTTAAAAGTCTGTGTACTCCAGATTACATTACAAACTTTCTATTACTCGAAAGCAAAGAGCACAGCTACAGACCAGTGAGACTCTAATGGGAGGAATCTGATGACCATGCATTCATCTTAATGTGTGTGTGTGTGTGTGTGTGTGTGTGTGTGTGTGTGTGTGTGTGTGTGTGTGTGTGTGTGTGTGTGTGTGTGTATTTGTTTATATATATATATATATATATATATATATATATACGAATCATATGAGTCGGGTGTGTGTCTTGACCTCCGCCGAACCCCTGAGACTGACTCACCGAACCCCTGGGGTTCGATCGAACCCAGGTTAAGAACCACTGGTATAGATAATTTACACCCGGCTTCGATCCCCAGTCAGGGAACCAACCCCAGCCATTAGGGTTGCACAAGTCTTAGTGCCGGTCCCAAGCCCGGATAAATGGGGAGGGTTGCGTTAGGAAGGGCATCCAGCGTAAAAACGTGCCAAATCAAACATGCGGATGATCCGCAGTGGCGACCCCTAATGGGAGAAGCCGAAAGAAGGTATAAGATAATTTACCTAAAACTAGTTTAAAATCGAATTTTGTTATCAGTTTTCCTGTTATAGTTAGTCTTTTTTTTTAATCAGTTAGGATTCTTGTTATATACTTATTTTAAGAAGAAGGAGGATCATAGGATGACGTTTAAGAGTGGAGGAAGGTGCACACAGGTGGACTAGGTTCTATATAGGAGATGCAACCTGAAGGAGATTGGGGACTGTAAGGTGTTGGCAGGGGACAGTGTAGCTAGACAGCATCGGATGGTGGTCTGTAGGATGGCTTTGGAGGTAAAGAAGAAGAGGGGGAGAGTGAGGACTGAAAGAAGAATAAGATGGTGGAAACTGAAGGAAGAAGACTGTAGTTTGAAATTTAGGGAAGAGGTCAGACAGGGGCTTGGTGGTGGTGATGGGGTGCTGGATGATTGGGCAACTACTGCAAGAAGTTGTGGGTGCAATATGGTCATATTTTCTGTGGTATTTTTTTTTCTATATATAATATATATATAATAATTCTTACCTTACAATTTTAATTAAAGAGAGAATCTTTTAAAATAAAATCTTTGTGGATCATTCACTATCACACAGTGGTTAATGGTTAATATGATGAAAAGAATCTGGGTATGGATATTACCTAAAACTTTTTGTGCGGAATGCCTGGGAAAGTAAAAGCAGACCAATCCTTTTAAAGAAACATAGGATTCTGACTGAAAGCACATCATTTCAAGAAACTAAATTTGCATTTTAAGACAGTGTGAACCTGAGCGTGAACAATGTGTAAATTGAACCTATATTGCTGAGAAATTATAATAATGCATCCTGTTGTTCCTAGGCATTGAGATTTTAGGCAAAAATCTAAATAAAAAAATCCAGAATGTACATGAGCTGCACTTCATGAATAATTATGGTAGAATGCATTTGCAAAACACTGTATAGTATTTTCTATACAGTAGTATAAGTTTTAGGTCCCCTGGTGGTCTAGTGGTTAGAATGCGGCGCTCTCACCGCTGCGGCCCGAGTTCGATCCCCGGTCAGGTAACCAACCCCAGCCACTCTTAGTGCCGGTCCCAAGCCCGGATAAACAGAGAGGGTTGCATTAGGAAGGGCATCTAGCGTAAAAACATGTGCCAAATCAAACATGCGGATGATCCGCTGTGGCGACCCCTAACAGGAGAAGCCGTAATGTTTAGTATAAATGAAACAAAGTGTGTGTAAGGTGCTTGAGCAACTTTCCTGGTAAAGTTACAATGCATGCTTCATTGCAGGAATTTGTATTTTTTTTCTGCAATGTGACACAAAATGGAAAACTTATCACTCAAACAGGCTTTACATTAATGTATAACAGTGAAAAGTTAGTGTTTGTTATGCAAGGATGTGAAAAGGAACAGGTTAAAGATCTCAGAACCTGTTTTTAGCATGTCTATGTATTTTTGGAGCTGGGGTGACCTGTGAAACAGTGTGGCAGGCTTGGCAGAGGTTTAGATATTTTGCTGCTAGGAGGTGTTCTTGTGGTTGATAAATATAGTAAATATCTGAGCCAGCAAGAGTTGCCACTCTTCCAGTACTAGCTTAACTTACAACAGCTCTTAGTTTCCAAAGTTGTAATTTTATTTACCTATTAAGAGCTTCTGTGAGAAGAAAATTAATCTAAACCTCTTAACCATCTGCCTTCTCCAAGCAATATACAATGGCACAACCTTTTTTCCAGCATCTGTTCAAACCCTGGCAATTGTTGAATGCAGTATGACATTTAAAAAAATTGTCAGTATAACTACCAAAGATTTTAAAAAAGCAATGAAGAAAATAGCACAATAAACATTTCCATTGTAATCAAACAAGGTTTTGGTTCAAATTTAAGGAAAAGTTAAATCCAAAAAAACTTGAAACTAAACTAAAATCTGTTTAATATAAAAAAAAAGTTTAACTCACCCTCTATCCCATCTTTAAATAGAAAGGGAACATCATAGGACCACTGCTCTCTGTGGACACTGAGTTGGTAGTGGGGTGGTACTCTGTGTGGTGCTAATATCAGTGTGTTGTGCAACAGCATTATTCAGTGCCAATGCTGAACTGAGATTAGCCAACCAAAAATATCCTGCTGCCAATTGCCTTACTGTCAGAAATAAACTACTTATTAATATTAAAAAATTTATTCAATGATTAACACAAATTGCTAATGGAGAAATGTAGCTACAGTCCTTAAGTTTACAACTACAGTATGAGGTGAAGGTTTGGTGTCATTCATACCAAAACACTACCATGACACTACTATGGTGATAATGGTCAGCCATGAAAATATCTAGTCTGTGATGATCATATGATGACCTCCTTTCAGTGACAGACATTGTATAAAGTTCTGAAAGACAGACCCTTATATACGTAGCATTAGAATTGTTTTTTGTTGTTTTACGTCGAATTAAAATTGTTATATATATATATATATATATATTGTTTATAATTGTTTTTACCTGTGGCTGTGGATTACTCTGAAAAGCTTCTGTTATTTGTTAGAAACAATGTAAATGTCATGAATATGTTCTTTTAAAATTTATATTATTATTTACAGTATTCAGCATGTCTTTATCCAGACCAAAAGTGCTTTGTAATTGTCAGGCAAAAGAACGTGCCGGAAACCGAAGTGAAATCCACAAGGCTTTTTAATGTGAAAAGAACAGGGCAAAACACAAAAAGGAAACCCCAGGTTGCTAAACCAGGTAAGAGCTGTGATCGGGCATAAGCAAAAACAAAACCACCTAGAGAAACGTAGCCAACCATATAAACAACACTGAGTAGCTTGAGTAGTCCGACAGTGTTCTATTGTCTAAGCTGTAGAACGGACAATGAGCTGGTGGAGGAACGGGGGTTATATAGCATGGAAGCTGATGAGTGCCAGGTGTAGCTGATTAGTAAGTGGGAGAGTGGCTTGGAGTGATAAGTGAAGGTGTGACTGGTGGATCCCTGACAGTACCCCCTCCCCCAGGGGCGGCTCCCGACGCCCTAACCCTGCGCCTGGGTCGACCCCGACCCCGGGGCGCTGGCCGATGCGGATGAGCGGCGTGGAACTCCTCCAGGAGCGCTGGATCCAGAATGTTCTGCCTCGCCACCCATGATCGTTCCTCAGGGCCGTAGCCCTCCCAGTCCACGAGGTATTCCAGCACCCTGCCCCGACGACGAGAGTCCAGCACCTCCCGTACCGTATAGACCAAGGGTTGCTCCAATACTTCAGGCGGAGGGGGCCTTGCCTCGCTGGGGCGTTGGGCTGTCGGTGGATGGTGTGGCTTGAGAAGTGACACGTGGAAGGTGGGGTGTATCCGGTATTGTGGCGGGAGTTCCAGACGGTATGCCGCCTCGTTGACCTGCCTTTCGATCCTGAACGGCCCGATGTACCGGGGGCTCAACTTCCGACAGGGAAGCCGCAGTCGGAGATCTCTGGTGGATAGCCAGACCCAGTCTCCGGGCCTGTAAGCGGGGGCTTCCGACCTTCGTGCATCCGCATGTTGCTGGGTTTCCCTCACTGCCCTGCGCAGCTGAGTGTGTGCAGCATCCCATGTCCGGACGCTCTCCCGGAACCAGTGGTCCACCGCGGGCACATCGGAGGGCTCATCGGACCAGGGAAACAGTGGGGGTTGGAACCCCAACACGCATTGAAAAGGGGTGAGACCTGTGGTGTCTTGGCGCAACGAGTTCTGTGCGTACTCCACCCAGGGCAGGAACCGGCTCCACTCCTCCTGGTCCTGATGGTCCTCAGGTACCTCCCCAGCTCTTGGATCTTCCGCTCGGTCTGGCCGTTTGACTGGGGGTGGTAACCGGACGACAGGTTGACGGTGACTCCCAGTAGTCGGAAAAACGCCCTCCAGACGTGTGAGGTGAACTGAGAGCCCCGGTCAGACACTATCTCCTCAGGGAGGCCGTAGTTGCGGAAGACGTGATGGAAGAGCGCCTCCGCGGTTTCCAGAGCTGTGGGGAGGCCTCGGAGAGGGACAAAGCGGCAGGCCTTTGGAGAACCGATCGACGACCACGAGAACGCAGGTGAAACCCTCTGACCGTGGCAGGTCTGTGACAAAGTCTATGCCGATATGAGACCACGGCCTTTGTGGAGTAGGTAGGGGGACGAGTTTGCCCATTGGTAGATGTCGGGGAGTTTTTGAGATGGCACAGATGTTGCAGCCTCGGACGAACTCAGCCACTGTGTTGCTCATACCTGGCCACCAGTATCGCCCCTGAACCAGACGCAGGGTCTGCCTCCTGCCTGGGTGCCCTGACCCTGGGACTTCGTGGACTGCTCTAAGTAAGGCCTGTCGACACACTGGAGGAACAAAGGTCCGGTCCTCGGGACAACCAGGGGAAGTCGGTTCTCCGCGTGTGGCCCTGCGGATGTTCTCGTCCAACTCCCATATGATCGGGCTCAGAACGATCGTTGGAGGCAAGATAGGCCCAGGCTCGGTGGGTTCCTCCGGTCCATTCACCCTGGAGAGAGCATCGGCCTTGCCGTTCTTTGATCCTGGCCGATAGGTGATGGTGAAGTTAAACCGGGTAAAAAAGAGAGCCCACCGTGCCTGACGGGGATTTAGGCGCTTGGCCTCACGGAGGTACTGAAGGTTCTTGTGATCCGTGATGACTATGAAAGGATGGACAGCCCCCTCCAGCCAGTGTCTCCACTTCTCCAAGGCCAGTTTGATGGCTAGGAGTTCCCGGTTACCGATGTCGTAATTCAGTTCCGCTGGAGACAGCTTTTTTTAGGCGCAGGGATGGAGTTGAGGGGGATTCCCTGAATGCTGGGAGAGGGTGGCCCCTACGCCCGTGGAAGATGCGTCCACCTCGACAACAAATGGGAGCTGGGGGTCAGGATGATGGAGAAGCGGAGCGGTACAGAACCTTGTGCGTAGCTCCTCGAAGGCCTTTTGTGCTTCTGGGGTCCAGGAGAGGGTCTTGGCTTTTCCTCGCAGTAGAGACGTGAGAGAGGCGGTAACCAGGCTGAAACCTCCAATGGACCGGCGGTAGAAGTTGGCGAAGCCCAGAAACCTCTGGAGTTCTATGATTGAGGTGGGAACGGGCCAATCCCGTACGGCCATCACCTTCCTCTCATCCATCCTGATGCCTGCTGCGTTGATGTTGTAACCAAGGAACTGTATCTCCAAGCGATGGAATTCACACTTGGGAAGGTTGAGATATAGTCGGTGTTCTCGCAGCCGGGCTAGGACCTGGGTGACGTGCTTGTGGTGTTCGTGCAGCGTCCTGGAGTAGACCAGGATGTCGTCAATGTAAACGATTACGAACCGATGAAGGAAGGGACGGAACACCTCGTTCATACAGTTTTGGAAGACCGCCGGAGCAATGGAAAGGCCATACGGCATGACCCGATACTCATAGTGACCAGAGGGAGTAATGAACGCCGTCTTCCACTCGTCCTCTTCGCGGATGCGCACCAGGTTGTATGCGCTTCGGAGATCCAGCTTGGTAAAGATGCGAGCCTCACGTAGTTCTTCCAAGGCCGCTGGGACCAGGGGGAGCGGGTACGGAAGCGGGGCGATCTGTGCATTAAGGCCCCTGTAGTCAATGCAAGGGCGCAAACCCCCGTCCTTCTTTGCCACGAAGAAGAAGCTAGAGGCCGCCGGGGAGGAAGACTGGGTGATGAAGCCCTGTCGGAGGGCCTGTTGGATGTAGCCCTCCATTGCTTGGTGTTCCGGGGCTGACAAGGGGTAGACCCGGCCCTTTGGTAGTTTAGCCCCAGGCTTTAGATCAATGGCACAGTCCCACGGCCGGTGTGGGGGTAACTGAGTGGCGGCCTCCTCACTAAAGACGTCAGAGAAGGCCTGATATTCATGCGGGATCTCCACCTGAGCGGGTTGGGGAGCTCCTTCCACTTGAGTAGCTGCCAGGGTTAAGACGGGCCGGAGGGGAGTCGGGAGTGGACGTAAACACTTCTGCCGGCAGGCGGGGCTCCACTCCAAGATGTCACACGGGTCCCAGGAACAAGTAGGGGAGTGCTTGGCTAACCAGGGACGACCCAAGATTACGTCCACTGTCGAATCCTCCAGTACGAGAAGCTGAATCTCTTCTTGGTGTAGCACTCCGACTTGGAGGACGATAAGTGGAGCACAGTACTTCACCTTGCCCTTCCCTAATGGTCGTCCCTGGATGGTCTGGACGGCCAGTTCCTGGGATCCCCTCTGCCGGCGTAGCTGGAGGCGTTCTAAACACGCCTGGGAGATGAAGTTCCCCGCGGATCCTGAGTCAACTAGGGCGTTAGCCGATAGAGAGAGAGCAGGGGTTACCAAGGTGACCCTGAGCGTAGACAGATGAGTAATGTCAGGAGAAAGCGTGACAGTACTCACCGTCCGACGAGGAGGCCTCACAGGACATTGGGCCACGCGATGTCCTTTCTCTCCACAGTAGAGGCAAGCTCCAGCCGCCCACCGGCGCTCCCTTTCTTGCTGAGACAGCCGCTGTGACCCGAGTTGCATGGGTTCGGGTTCTGGAGTTGTTGGCGCTGCCATATCCTGTGCTGGTTCGACCTCGGGGGATTTGCAGGCTGCCAGGTGTTGAGAGACTCGGATGGATCTCTGAATAAATGCCTCAAGCCCCAGAGAGTCATCATAAGTGGCCATCGCCAGCCGGAGCTCCTGATTTAGGCCTCTGCGATATACAGCCAACAGCGCCTTCTCATCCCAACCAGCAGATGCCGCCAGAGTGCGGAAGCAGAGGCTGTAACTCGACACGCTGTCTATCCCCTGGTGGAGGTTGAGCAGCTGATCAGCGGTTGAGGTATCCCCGGGGGCGGTGCTAAATACCTCGGTGAAATGACTCGTGAACGCGGCGTATGACGTCAGGGCCGGGCTCGCTGCGCTCCAGAGCGCTCTTGCCCACGCTAGCGCTCTTCCAGTGAGCAGCGAAATCAGAAACGCGACCTTTGCTCGTTCGCTAGGAAAACATTGTGGTCGCATCTCGATGTAGATGGCCGCCTGGAGCAGGAAGCCATGACATTCCGCCGCATTTCCGGAAAAAGACGCTGGGAGAGCCATCGGGCTGCCGGATGGTGGAGGAGCTAGGTGTGCGGCTTCCGGCCGGAAAGCCTCTCAAAGCGCGGCGGTGAGCTCCCTCACGAACTCGGACGTGGCAACGGGCTGGTCCTCCGCTAACCCGGACGCGGCAGCGGGCTGGTCCTCCATGCTGAGGTAACGCTGTTTCTTTCCTTCCGTGTTATGGTGCCCTTCGGTTTTGTGAAGGTCCGTTCTTCTGTCAGGCAAAAGAACGTGCCGGAAACCGAAGTGAAATCCACAAGGCTTTTTAATGTGAAAAGAACAGGGCAAAACACAAAAAGGAAACCCCAGGTTGCTAAACCAGGTAAGAGCTGTGATCGGGCATAAGCAAAAACAAAACCACCTAGAGAAACGTAGCCAACCATATAAACAACACTGAGTAGCTTGAGTAGTCCGACAGTGTTCTATTGCCTAAGCTGTAGAACGGACAATGAGCTGGTGGAGGAACGGGGGTTATATAGCATGGAAGCTGATGAGTGCCAGGTGTAGCTGATTAGTAAGTGGGAGAGTGGCTTGGAGTGATAAGTGAAGGTGTGGCTGGTGGATCCCTGACAGTAATCTCTATTTTCAAAAATTCCCTTATTCTAGTTCACTGGGACAGAGAACATTTTCCCAGAATTAGTAGAATGCAAATGACCTTCAATATGTGAGGCAATGCTAAGGGCAAGTTGTTGCATATAATTAAATACTATCTAGTAAAATGTCATTTTCACACAGAAAATGAGAAAAAAACGAACAAATGACAGCTTTTGAAATTTTGAGGAAATGCAAAAAATGGAGCAATAAAGTGAAGTTTCTATTGGCTGTAGCGGGACATATTGTAAGTGAGGCTTAATGTCTTAAGTTTTCCATAACTGTGTTTCAAAAATGGAGGTGGTAAAGATTAAAGGAAGATTAAACTGATTCCTTTATATATACAACAAATCTCTGGTTAACAAAAATATTCTCTTTTTAATGAGGAACCATGTCTAGGTTAAATTTCTTAAAAAGGTGTTTTCCTGTTGCATTATCAATAAAAATGTACCCAAAGCCTTGTCTGTTCTACAAAATTATTTTGGCTCTGGCTTTTTCTACCTCAATGTATCTTTAAGCTCCCAGTTACATTTGATCAGCTGTGGTAATGTCTGGAACACAGGTAAAATACAAATTACAGATATGTAAATGTACAAATACACAGATATGTGCATTTTTATATTGATTTCCTATCAAGAAAACAAAACATATTTATTAAGAATTAACATCAAATAACACCGCTACTCGTGTAATCAAATTTTCGGATTATGTTTGTGCAAATAGCTATTCAAATTTGTCATGTTTAGTTAAAATAATTTTTCCACATAATTAAGTCTTTCCTCTGGTATCCATAGGGTCTACATATATTGAGACCCTAAGTGAAATAAACTTAATTAAACTTTAATGTAACAGGGTTTTTTTTTTTTTTGGGAATATTATAGCAACCTTGCTACTGTATATGTAATGATGTTAGTGCTGCTGTTAAAAAGTCTAACTTTACTTGATGTACTGCAGGGTATGAAGTATTATGTGTATCCACAACCCTCACATCTCACAGACATCCAGGTAGAGAAGCATGTCAAGTCTTTTTACCACTAGTTGGAACAAGACAGACAATGATAAAATCTAGAATGTTGAATGTGGCACATTTGCAAAAAAATTCAAATTCACACAATACAAATTTTCTACTGCCTGAGAACTGGTGACCTAATTGTTTTCACAAGCTACAGTAGTCATAAAACCAACTGTACCAACAGGTGAGCTGCAAAAGGAAAGATCATACATGCATAGCTTTGTATTTCCAGTTTTATGGATTGCATTGCAGTATATTGGCTCCTGATATGTGTATTGCCTTGTAGAGATGGTATTCTGTGTGTGCTTAATAGTTCTACTAGTTTTGTAGCTGGAATTGTCTTTTCTGTTCTTGGCTTCATGACAGAGATGGTGGCTTTTTTTTTTTTTGTTTATTTGTATGGTACTTCTACATTCAAATAAAAGAAAAGTGCTTTTGCCTGACATGCAGTCGACAATACAGATGCAGGTTAATCTTAGTGGTTAAGGTATCAGGCTTCTGATCAGAAGCTTGTGAGTTCAAATCCCAGCACCACCAAGCTGTCACTGCTGTGCCCTTGAGAAAGGCCCTTAACATTCATGTGCACCGTTATATAAATGGATAATTTGTAAGTCACTCTGGATAAGAGTATCTGCCAAATGCCTTAAAGTATGACATCAGATGCAACTCCAATCTGCTTAATATGGCATACTGTTATACTTACTTAGATTATTTTTGTTTGTTTTGTATTTCGTTTCCATCACTACTGTATCATGATTATATAAATGTAAAAAAAACAAATAAAATTATTCAAAATATATTTGGTATTCCAAAGTGTAACATTCCTCTAGGAATTGCCCCTTTGACATATTACCCTTTGGGTGGTTTATTAACTTTATCATATATATATATATATTTATTTAAATGATAACATTCATAAAACTTAAAGCAAATCTTCTGAAAGCAAGGTATTCAAATATGTTTCATAACTATGATGTATTTCTAAATTCAAGAACTCTCTCTGTTAATTTTACACCAAAGCTATTTAATAATAGTTATATCAGATTTGCTCAAGATATAGGTGCTTATTACATTCCAGATAGAAAAGCTTACTAAGCACACGCACACATCCAAATTTGATTCATTAATTAAAATGCAAGCTGGAATATACTGGGATGTAATGCTTTCACTGTTTAAAACTGGGATACTTCAAGCACCAGTTCATGATCATGCTTGCAAAATTTGCCAAGAGGTTTTTCTTTCATTAATATACAAGAACAATTATTTAAGAATGACTCATTAAAAATGCAGGTTATGGGGGCTAAAAATATTTTAGGAACATATTTAAAAAGTGTAGTTGCTACAGTACCAATAGTATGATGGTCATCTAAATACATATAATGATTATAACATTTACATTGACATATGGCATTTGGGACATGCCCTTGAATACAATTATTTCCTTTTTACAAAACTTAGTAGCAACTGAAGGGTTTTGCTAATACAGTGAGGAAAATAAGTATTTAAACACCCTGCTATTTTGCAAGTTCTCCCACTTAGAAATCATGGAGGGGTCTGAAATTGTCATCGTAGGTGCATGTCCACTGTGAGAGACATAATCTAAAAAAAAATTCAGAAATCACAATGTATGATTTTTTTTAACTATTTATTTGTATGATACAGCTGCAAATAAGTATTTGAACACCTTTGAAAGTCAATGTTAATATTTGGTACAGTAGCCTTTGTTTGCAATTACAGAGGTCAAACGTTTCCTTTAGTTTTTCACCAGGTTTGCACACACTGCAGGAGGGATTTTGGCCCACTCCTCCACACAGATCTTCTCTAGATCAGTCAGGTTTCTGGCCTGTCGCTGAGAAACACGGAGTTTGAGCTCCCTCCAAAGATTCTCTATTGGGTTTAGGTCTGGAGACTGGCTAGGCCACGGCAGAACCTTGATATGCTTCTTACAGAGCAACTCCTTGGTTATCCTGGCTGTGTGCTTCGGGTCATTGTCATGTTGGAAGACCTAGCATCGACCCATCTTCAATGCTCTAACTGAGGGAAGGAGGTTGTTCCCCAAAATCTCGCAATACATGGCCCCGGTCATCCTCTCCTTAAAACCATGTGCAGAAAAACACCCCCAAAGCATGATGCTACCACCCCCATGCTTCACAGTAGGGATGGTGTTCTTGGGATCGTACTCATCATTCTTCTTCCTCCAAAGACGTTTAGTGGAATTATGACCCAAAAGTTCTATTTTGGTCTCATCTGACCACATGACTTTCTCCCATGACTCCTCTGGATCATCCAAATGGTCATTGGCAAACTTAAGACCTGCCTGGACATGTGCTGGTTTAAGCAGGGGAACCTTCCGTGCCATGCATGATTTCAAACCATGACGTCTTAGTGTATTACCAACAGTAACCTTGGAAACGGTGGTCCCAGCTCTTTTCAGGTCATTGACCAGCTCCTCCCGTGTAGTTCTGGGCTGATTTCTCACCTTCCTTAGATCATTGAGACCCCACGAGGTGAGATCTTGCATGGAGCCCCAGTCCGAGGGAGATTGACAGTCATGTTAAGCTTCTTCCATTTTCTAATGATTGCTCCAACAGTGGACCTTTTTTCACCAAGCTGCTTGGCAATTTCCCCGTAGCCCTTTCCAGCCTTGTGGAGGTGTACAATTTTGTCTCTAGTGTCTTTGGACAGCTCTTTGGTCTTGGCCATGTTAGTAGTTGGATTCTTACTTATTGTATGGGGTGGACAGGTGTCTTTATGCAGCTAACGACCTCAAACAGGTGCATCTAATTTAGGATAATAAATGTAGTGGAGGTGGATATTTTAAAGGCAGACTAACAGGTCTTTGAGGGTCAGAATTCTAGTTGATAGACAGGTGTTTAAATACTTATTTGCAGCTGTATCATACAAATAAATAGTTTAAAAATCATATATTGTGATTTCTGGATTTTTTTTTTTTTAGATTATGTCTCTCACAGTGGACATGCACCTACGATGACAATTTCAGACCCCTCCATGATTTCTAAGTGGGAGAACTTGCAAAATAGCAGGGTGTCCAAATACTTATTTTCCTCACTGTACATTAGGCCAAATGGTTATACTGCTGGTGGGATTTGAAATTACGTCCCGATATCAAATGACTTAACCTCTCATGGATATAGCTTCAGAAATACCATGGACCCTGTATTACAATCTAATGCCAATCACAGACAGCAATATTTATGCACAGTAAACCAGAAACCAGGGTTATATAAACATTTTTATTTTAAAAATAATTAAATGCATATTATATTTTCCAATAACAAAGCAAAAACATTTGCTTTAAATTAACATTGATGTTTTATTATATAGATTTTTTTTTTTTTTTTGGCATGAATCACCATCAGCTATTAACTAACTAAAGTTTTGCCATCTGAAATCTAGTAATACTCTGAATAACTAATAATGTGCAAAAAAACAAACAGAAAAGCAAGCATAACACTCCTGTAAGTCTAAGTGCCTACACAAAAAATAATGTAATTAACCTTTAGAATAACCATATTCTCCAAATGCCTAAACATCAGTAGAGTGCAGTGGAGCAGCACTTTAATATTAATCATACCTTTGAAGCATTAAAATATCATAAGCAATATAAAAATAGTACTGTATCATTGTCAACCACAGCAAGATGCATTCAGCATAAGAAAATGCCCACTTTAGGTTCCACTATTGGTTACTCTGTAGGAATTTACATCCATATTTAAATTTGAGAAGGTGTGTTGTGGTTTGTTTTTTAAGTGCTGTACAAACTGAATAATAACCATGATGAGAATTTTATTCTGATTTAAGTGCTTTTCAACATTTTGATTAATCACATGCATGTAATTTTATCTACTGAATGTTCAAGAGATCACTGAGAGAAAATTCCACAAAGGCTATTTCTTCAAGCTCACTTTTCTTTCCACACTCCATGAGGCAGGCAAAACGATCAGGCTGCTCGCATATACTCAGATCTGAGTATCCACTGGGCCCGTGATGTACAACCCATGGTTTGCTCCAACCAGAGCCACTAAGAGGAGATTTATTTAAATACACCCCAAGATTCAGTCTCATTTTTCTGTCAGTTGGATGAGAAAAAAGGAGCCAGTTCTCAGTGTTTGATGTTGACTTTTGTTCAGAAGGCACTGCAATGCTCAAAACACTACCCTGGCAGCCAGTACCGGTTTCTACTAGGTTTCGTGGAAACTGAGGTGTCCCGAAAGCTTTTCCACTGGTCTCGCTCAGACTTTCAACCCTACAATCTTTTGTGCGTCTTGCATTGCAATATAAGTGACTCCTGCTCTCTTTGTCAATAATCTCTGCCATCACACACTCACAAGATTCAGTGCTTACTCTTTCTCCAAACTTCCATGTGGCCCCTTTATCATCGCTATAGAATGCAAAAGACTGGGAAATTGTATGTGGTTGTTTATCATCACTCCTGTTTATGTAATAGGCATAAGCAGGAATGATGAGTCGGCCACTCTTTATTTGAATGCCATGGCCAGGTCCAACAGCAAACGTGGCCCAATTTCTAATCTCACCTCCAATCACACTCTCTGTCAGATCTTTTGCGCTGCTCCAATTTTGCCCATTGTCACTACTGGTGACGTAACACAGCAGAGCCTTGTTCTTACCGGACTGAATTTGTTGATGCTCCGGGGTATTACCCACCACACAGATAAAAAACAGAAAGAGAGTCTTAGTTTCTTTCTCATACACCGGACATGGGTTCATGGTGCGATGTCCTGGCAAACAAGCTGTGCTAAGCTCCTGAACAGGTGACCACTGAAAAATAAAATATTGCTTTTACATTTTTAAAGAAATACAATGTTAAAACATAATAAGCTGTGTTTATACCAGCATGTTTACCTGAATGGTCCCATCCTGCCGTGTTCCTTTCCTCATAAACAGCAAAGTGGCATCATGATCACTAGACGATGTTCGTTTCTCAGCAAACGCAAGAAATGTTTGGGCGTCATTTATATAGATTAGAGCTGGGATTCTGTAATTGACGCCACTTTGCTCTTTTCTGAACAAGGTTGTTCTCTGTGGGTCTGCTTGCCACATCTGGGAAACACTTCCTGATTCACTGTTTTCCATTTCTTCAAATGTTTTTACCTGAAAACAGAAGATTCAGAATCAATTACTGTTGTAGTAGATAAATGCTATAAAAAGAGAATGGAACAGAGGAAAATAGCAAGCTAACAGGCTTAAAAAGAAAAGAAAAAAATATGCATTGGTCTACAAATACATGAAACATTAGCTGAAAACCACAACAGTGACTAAAAAGTTCATGCTGCTGTTATTTGTTGCTTTAAGATTTAGTGTTTTAGTGAATTATTTAGTGTAATTCCAATAAAATGTGATCAAAGAAAAACATCCTGTCAAAAACATTAAGCAGTTTAATGTAAACTGTTTTCTCGGTAGAGAAACAAGGATTATATCGTCTCTGTCAAAACTATTGGAACAATAAAGCCAATTCTGTTATTTTTACTACACTGATGACATTTGGGTCTAAGATGAAAAGCACATAAGATGATTAAACAAAGGTTCAGCTTTCTATTCCTGTTCCTATTATTCTGGATAAATATCTTAGAACATGGCACTTGACACCACATTTTTAGGTGAGAATTCGCTTATATAACTATATATATATATATATACAGCTATATTATATAGCTTATGGCTTATCTCTGTACTAAATTCCAATTTGGGATTTCCAATTCTTGCTGCTGAATGTTGTGGCTTCTATATTCATGATTTTAAAGTGTTTTTGAACAGTAGACTGGTAACTTTCTCTTCTGCCTTGTAAAGAAGGTATGTGATCAGCTCTCACAGTGTTTGGGCTTAAACCAGAAGCAGATATAAAGAGTATTACATTTTTTAAACAATGGCCATTTAACAGTTTAACATGGCACACTTTGGCAACAAGAAACACCCTGTATGTGCTTTTCATTTTACCAGTGGTCTCTTTTTTTTTTTTTTAGGACTTGACATATTGTTGAACTGACAACACCCATTTTTTTGCAATGCCTCTGATTAATCTACTAAGAGCAAATGTTCCAAGGTATTTTCTGTTTACCCAGAGATGCACAAACACTAGAAGTGAAAAAATAGAAAAACTTTTGAAAAATAAGGACAAGTTTCATGTCTCTAAATAGAGGCCACTGAATAACTGTATTAGACATTGAACTCCACTGTACAATAAACTGAATTGTTTATTTTTGTACTACAAGGTAGAAGGTGAAGAACACTAAAATATAATTGCACTAGTTGAGCACATTACAGATTATATATATATATATATATATATATATATATATATATATATATATATATATATATATATATATATATATATATATATATAATCAAACTATATATGAGAGGAACCAGGACTACTTTAAGTTATAATGATTGGAACAATGCTGAATTTTTTGTCTGACCCATTCAGAGTCTGTTGTTCATTATACCAGTTGTTTACACCCAATGTTCTTCAATGCCTCTTATTCATCTTCTAAGAGCAGATGTTCAAAACTATTTATTGTTTAAACGATCAGTCTAACAGGACATACCTGGGTAACAAGAAACCCTTGTCAGTTACATGTTCCAATTTTCCTCACCTAGAAATCGAGGGGTTTCATATAAAATGTTCTATGTTGTACAAAACATCTAAATACAAATACCAGAAAATAAAAGGTACTATTCTGAACTGAAATATCTTCAGTTTACAGCAAAAAATTAATAAACTGGCCTTGCCTGTCCAATCGTATCAAAAGGAGACTGGACAAAATATTAATGATCATTAAGTGAGCAGCTTTCACACTGTTTGAGCTTAAACCAGGAGCAGATATAAAGAGTTATTAATTGTTTAAACAATCAACCTGTAAGTGCAGTTCATTATAGCAGTGGTCTCTTTCTTTTTCAGGACATTACATATTGTTGTACTGCCTACACCCATTTTTCTGCAATGCCTCTGATTAATCTATTAGGAGCAGATGTTCTGTTTAACCAGAGATACCCAAACACTAAAAGTGAAAAAATAGAAAAACTTTATAAAAATAAGGACGAAGTTTTATGTCTCTGAATAGAGGCCACTGAATAACTGTATTAGACATTAAACTCCAGTGTACAATAAACTGGATTGTTTCTTGTTTTACTACATAACACTGACATAAAAATTAAGAATTAATTTATTTATTTATTCACTTATTCGAATGGTCCCTACATTTTATGATCTTATGATTATGATAGCAATATGACCAAATTGTAAAAGTATTTTAAAGTTTCTCATGGCAGGCAAACATAGCAGCGAAATTAGACTGTATATAGTTTTTACAGAATAGTACTGTACATTGCTCTGTTAACAATTTACAGTATACTACCCCATACTGTTCACTGTTATTTAAAACTCCTGGGTAGGCTCGGTCATGTGGCGATATTTTAAAGTTATAATAGGGCCATCGTTGATTGGAGACTACCTGTATTATCAAATTATAAATGAGAGGAACCATGACTATTTCAAGTTTACTTAAAGTTGGGGGACATCTGGTTTCAGTCTAACAGGACATACTGTACCTGGGAAAGTCAGTCATAAGGTTCGATGTTTTTGATCACTTAAAAATGAGTGTCACACAGTAACATTTATAGGAAACTGCACATGTATGCAGTTATCCAAACAGGCTCTCATGTGGCAGCAGCAGATACAGGTCCAAGCCCTTCAGGTAAAGTTCAAATCAAACATCAGAATAAAGAAACGTTTAATTCAACAGACAGACAGACAGATAGCACTTTGTTATTCCCAAAGGAATCTGTAAAAGTAACCTGCATGCCTGATATACATTTTTTTAGATGCATTTTATTTTTGTACAAGCAAAAACTAAAGACAGATTAGTCTCACTAGATTTAGAGCAGATCCAAACCACCGGGTCACGACCCAGTACAGGTCACTGGAAGAGTTGCTACCGGGTCGCAACTTCTGGGGTAAATGTTTACAGATACGACACTATTATTTCTTGTGCGATTTGCTTTTTAAAAGCCGCGATCAAAATTTACAGGTCGGATTTGTATCTCACAGACCCGGTGCGCGAAAATATTATCAAAAGTAAACTGGGCCTTAATAAAGAAAAGGTTGCAGACCTCTGATCTAGAGTTCTACAGAAGCTTATGAAACGTTCTACCTTCATGTACAACTGTATGACAGCACCTTTCCTTATAAAACTATTTGTATAAGTGAATAAAGCAATGCTCTTTTACCTGGTTATGAACGTCGGTTCGGTTTTCACCACTGGTCCGCTTCCAGACTGCCTCTGATCATCTGGACTGTTTCCTGGTCGCTCTCACATCCGACAAGCTCAGTTCCCGTTACTTTTCAGTTTCTGGTGCGAGTGTACTTTATGCTTTACGGTAGCGAGGGGCGCGGAAATGCTGTAGGTTTTTGACTTCATGAGAATATCCTACCAAGCAAAGCAACTAGTCTCAACTATCAGTAAATGGAAAACCTATATATTTCCTAGATAACAACCAAACACAAAGTAATAAAGTGGCAAGTGGTTCCCCCAGACCAACTGTGGTAAATGGGGAGGTAAATGATAACATTATAAAAAATATTGGATAGAGAGCCCTGATTTTTTTCCCCTCACATTTGTATGGCACGGATTCCACAAAATGTCCGAAGCATTCCTCTGAGATGCTGGTCCACGTTGCCTTGATTTCATCACACAGTTCTTCACGATTATCAGTTGCTCTTTCATTCAATGCTTAATTGTGATTAACAGGTTCAAAGTGTGCCAAGAAAGTATTCTGCACACCATTACACCACCCCCACCAGCCACCACTGATAGCACAAGTGCAGGAATTTACAATGTTGGAAAAGTTCTGATCATATAAAGTTTATTGCATCAGGTCATGTTTTTGGCTGTCTAGTATTTGCGAGCCCCTGCCCACTGCAGCCTTGGCATGTTTTTGCTGACCAACAATCATGCCACAGTGTGCATTTTAAATATTGCACTGTTGCTGGAAAATAGGGTTATAATCGCATGAGTTGTTCTCACTTGAACTGAACTACATAAATCAGTCTCGTTATACATCAGTTTACACAAACATAAGAGTTTCTTTGAGGAAACATGGAATAAATATTTTTCCAACAAATAGATTGTGATGAATACCAAATGTCTTAAATAAATCATACTATAAATAATTTAGCTAAAGAACTATATTCATATATCATATATAAGTGCAACGCCACTAATTATTCATCTCACAATTTCAGGTTCACTGAACATCCTGGCAACTTTGTAAGAAATGTTTGGCTGTATGTAGTGTGTTTAAGATTAAAATGGATAATGTTTGTACGACATGTGATTTCTATTGCATTGTCCATTCTCTGATTTAAATGTGAACTGCAAAAACATTGACCTGCTCATATTCTGCACACTACAACGGAATGAAAGCTGGTGTCAGTAAAAATGAGGTCTTTTTTGTAACTGCATCACTCTTTCAAACAGATGCTGCTTTGACATGCAGTTTCTTTCTTTATAATAAGCCACATCATCAGTTTCTTTCTCAGTTTCTCTCATCTGATACATCTTTGTTTGTTGTATTTAACTCTGAGTAATATTGTTTCACTTTTTATATCATGAGGAATGTTAAACATTAATCACAAAACAGTATTTGTGCACTGTTATCACATATATGGGTTCACTGTAGCATGACAGTATAGGACACTATTTAACAACAGTAAACAGACTAAAGTAATATATGGCATTAATTTAATACAATATAACCTTTTTTCATCAGATCAAGTTAGTTTCTGCCATCATAATAGTAAAGGAATTGGAATAAAAAGTTTTTTATGGGAGAGAAAACACGACGTATTAACTAGAAACAAATCGAAGCACAAAGACTTCTGTCCTGAGGCCATCACATGCTTTTAAGGAGAGTTTTTAATTGTTATATGTGCAGAGGGAAATCTTCCTCCGTACAAACTCTCGCAAGAACTGCAGAGCTACGATTGTGATCTCATGACAGCTTCTCAATTCATGTAATTTATATATTCACTTCAAATTAGCAACTAACTGCATGATTTTTAAAATGTAATGGAATTAGTGGTTTTCTGCTGAACAGAAACACTAACTTATGTTTTAATATATTTTTTTGTCCAGGAATATGTATAAAATACATATGTATAAAATCCTTTCAATAGTCCATTCTTTTCATTTCAGAGCATTTGTTTCGAGTATGGTGCTGCTGCTGCTGCAACACCAAGTATGAGCTTTTTGTTTGTTTGTTTGTTTTTTTTAATATAAACTCAGTGTTGCCTTGAGCTGTTGCTTTAACCAATCAGAATGTGATTTGTCAATTCCAAAGCCCCCTAGCAGGTGTCCAAACACGGCTACCAGCGTCTACTACAAACTAGATTTGGCCACAGATACACTAACCATAACATTTACAAGACAGACTTTTCAAGAAAAGCTGGACATTTTCAGGAAAGGTCAGCAAACACTCTTACAATTTAACTTCACTTCAAATCCCTATGAAAACTGCAATGCAGAGCAAAAAAATGCACTGAAATGTACGGAAAATTTTATGAGGGTAATTGTGAGGCTTCTAAAAGAGTTATGTATGTGGGCGTCAGTGAAAGGAGACTTGTTAAATTTTGTTCATTGGTTTTCTTGCTTTTGTAATGCCATTCATTCTCACTGCATAAGATACCTGTATACAGTATAACAGAGTGCTGTACGGCAGATTATCTCTGCTGTTATACTGCATTTCTGTATAATATTGATATAAAATTGATATTTCTATAGCTGTAGCATCATGATAATAGGGCGCCACTGCAGGCCTAAGTGTGAAATGCAAGGTCTGCCACTGAGTTTAGTAAAAAATGAAAACATTACTCATTAGAATGCATATTTTTTTCAAGTGAAAATACGTTTTAAGTATAAGTAAAAGTATAAAAATTAAATGAATAAATATATAAATAAATAAAGTTCAAAATTAAAGGCATTGATTTTATTATACCCATTTTTTTCGAACCTAAGATAAAATAATAATAATAATAATAATAATAATAATAATAATAATAATAATAATTCTGAAGTGTGTGCAGCAGGTGGCAGCAAACAGCCGCGTGATCGGAAACTCACGTCAAATTTGAAGCAACGAAGAAGAACTTCCGCAACTCAGGCTCCCTTTCATTTCATACCGCCTTGATCCACATATAAAGCTTGTACACACTACACACTAGTGCACTTTACATCCTATAGAGAACCATTTGGAATTGAATCAGTGAAGTGCGGTTTTGTTTCCTCTTCAGCGTCTGTTCTATTTAATGAGCGAGAGAATAGAGAGTATATATTTAAGGTAGAACAAAAAGGAGATAAGAATGTCATCTGATGAAGCAGACGACTGGTTTATGCAGTCCTTTACACTGTAAGTCATAAAAGGGGGTTGAACATGATGAGATTCCTGGAGATTTGTCTTTATGAGCCAGACAGATGTTGAAAGTAAGAGCACATCTGATGCTGACATTATGTCTGTTGTCTTTCTTGCAGCTATAAAGACTTGCATGAATTTCAGCTCGAGCATCCAACAAAAACTATTGAGTGGACAGGAGAAAAAAGTAAAGTATTGCTGATTGTCATTATTTTTATATTCCAGCATATCCAGTGTGTACATGAATTGCATGTGGAAGATTATTTGTACATCAGAATAAGAAATAGCTTTATTACCATGTATGTTTACAGGAGCTTCCAGTGCAGGAGAAAGTACAGTCACAATATAACAAAATATAAGTAAAACAGACAATTAATTATTGCACTATATACAGAAGTAGAAATGTTGTTTAAATGAATGTACAGATGTGTGCAGTTGTACCATTCGGATTCTATATATAAATGTGTCAGTTATGATAGACAATGTGTAGTTCTGAATATTGTAATTGTTCATGCTGAGTATAGCCTGCAGGAGGAAACCCACAGGCCTGGCTGTTATGGTAGATGATGTTCTGTAGCGCTGACCAGAAGGCAACAGTTCGAAGAGAGAGTGGGCTGGGTGTGTGGGGTCCAAATTGATTTTCTTATCCCTTTTCCCCACTGTGGAGGAGTGAAGATCTTGGAGTTTGGGGCACCAATAATCAGCAGTCCTGGCTGTCCGCTGTAGCCCCTGATGTCTGATTTGGAAGCTGAACTAAACCAGAAAGTTATGGATGTACACAGGACAGACTCAATGGCGAATTAAGTACAACCTCTGCAGGGCCTTTTTAGCAATGAAGTCAATATTATTGTCCCACTTCAGGTCATGAGAGATGGTGCTACCCAGAAACTTGAAAGACTCCACTGTGGTGTTCATGATGGCGAGTGGAGAGAAGTGCTGGGGAAATTCTCCTGAAGTCCACGATCATCTCTACTGTTTTGAGTGTGTTGCGCTCCAGGTTGTTGTGATTGCACCAGACAGCCAGCTCTTTCACCTCCTGTCTGTAAGTGACTGTAATGTCGTAGTGAGAGACCTGGATGTGAGGTTGCCCAGCCTCAATATCTGCTGCCTGTCGATCCACTGACAGATTGGGGTGGGCATGGAGAGCTGCGTCAGTTTGGCTGAAAGAAGGTCAGGGATGATGGTATTAAATGTCCCAGGTCTATCAAGATGTTGCAGAATATAATGCAGTCCCATGTTGACTCCATCATCCACATACCTGGCAAAGTAAAGAGGATCTAGCAAGGGTCCAGTGATATCCTTCAGGTAGGCCAGGACCAGTCTTTTAAATTACTTAATGATCACAGACATGAGAGCAACAGCTCGGTAATCATTAAGATCAGTGGTTTTGGGTTTTTTGGAAACTAAAATGATCTTGGAGCGTTTGAAGTATCAGGGAACTACACACAGTTGAAGTGATTTGTTGATGATCTGAGTAAAAATGGGGCCAGTTGGTCAGCAGCATCAATGCTTTTAGACAGGCAGGAAGGGAAGGCAGGAAGGGGGGTGGCAGGAGGGGTACATAATAATAAGAGAATGATAACTCCCTCTTTTCTCATTTTTTTCTAATCTTTCCTGGTCATCTTCTGATCGTTAGTTAACTTAATAGTTGCATGAGTTACGTCTCCCCATCCAAAAAGAGAAAGTAAGCAAAGGCATGTTCCTTGTCCTGACCATGGCCATAATGGCCTTTTGCACATGCACAGACATCACCTTAAAACTAAAAATCTCATATTAATGCAATAGATGGAATAACCTTGTACGGATGCTTCTTCTGTTTCAGGTATATGTGTTGCAGGTTACATGTCAGAGAAGAATGAAATTTTAGAGCTGTTGTTGCCTTTGAAATTGTATGCAAAGGGAAATAAGGTAAGTCCAAATCTAGACAAATTTCTTTGTATATTTCTCATTAAAAATGCAACCCAAATACAATCTTTTTTTTCAATGTGCAAAGGGACTCTGTCCAGAGCGTGACTTTAAAGTGCAGCATGGTGGATTTAGTGAAGAGCCGGTTGAGTGCCTGAAACACATCTTTGGTAAACGGTACGTAGGTGGTGGTGTAACAAGGTGAAAAGTCTGAAAAATGTTGTTGTGCTTTCCTGTTTGTGGTATTTCTTAAATAAAAGTTAGTAACATGAAAGACTAGAATTGTGGGAAAGGTACAGAATCTCAGAAAAGTGAGTACATACTTTACTGGCCTTTTAAAAATAACAACATTCAGCCAATATTGTCAAAACAGCTGGCAACAAAAGTGAGTACACCCTAAGGGAACATGTCAAAACTGGGTCCAAAGTGTTTATATTTTGTGTAAGCACCATTGTTATCTGCCTTAATCCTCCTGGGCATAGAATTCACCAGAGCTGCACAGGTTGTTCCTGGGATCCTCTTCCACGCCACGATAATTAACATCACAGAGCTTCTGGATGTTTGGCACATGGTGCTTCTCCACCTTCCCCTTGATGATCCCCACAGGTGCTCAATAGGGTTTAGGTCTGGAGACATACTTGACCACTCCTTTAGCAAGGCAGTTGTTATCCTGGTGGTGTGTTTGGGGTTGTTATGTTGAAAATCCATCTGTCGGCCAAGGGAGGGCATTATGTTCTGCTTCAGAGTGTCACAGTACATGTTGGAATCCATGTTTCCCTCAATTAACTGCAGCTCCCCAGTACCAGCATCACTCATGCAGTCCCAGACCATGATGCTACCACCACCATGTTCGACTGTAGGCAATACACAATTTTCTTGGTACTTCTCAACAGGGAACCCGTCTTCTGTATGACCCTGGCCTCTATACGGTAACTCAGTTTCAGGGTGTTACCGATCTTCTTATAGTCTCTGCATCTTTGTAGAGATCATCAATTCTAATTCTTAAATTCTGCCATGTTGAACATCCAGTGGTCAGTATAAGATAATTGTACTCACCAAAGCATCAAATTTTAACTGTTCTAATACAAGATACACAAAAGTGTGGTCCTGTCAAGCAAACAAAAAAATAAAACAATTTGTAAAACAAATTATATAAGAAATGTTCTTGACCCCGTCCACCTGTTGTGATACAAAGCGTGTAGATCTAGATGTGACAATAAGGGTTTTTTTTAACAAATTATGTTCTAAGCTCAAATGCCTGAAAGAATTGTGAGATAAATATAATTGTATATTTCTCTGTTATAATAATGAATAATAGTTCTAGAGTCATCACCTTTTAACTGTGATCTATTTGCAGATGTGTAGTGACTAGTGGGCATTCTAATTCCGAAATCCAGGTCTGGGACATTGGAGATGATGATAGTGGTATTTATTAAATATTATTGATTATTTCAGCACAATAATATGTAGTTTGTTTTTATTTTTATGTATGCAGACATTTTTCAAAATCATAATCAACTTCAGAACTGGCACCCTTGATTAAGCTGTCTATATATATATTTTTTTATATAGTTATAGAGGTTATATTTATGTTATTTTCAGCATTAAGCAAATAAACTACAAAAAACATTTTTCATAACTTTTTTTTTTGTCACCTTTGATTTTCAGATGTTATCAAGAGAACAGGAGTTATAAACTGCAGTCATCCATCAGCCAAAGGAAGAAAACTTGCTTCGGGTTTCACTGAGAATCCTTCTGTTCTTCACGGCTCTACAATACATGATGTTCAGCAAACTGACATAAGCTCAGGGGGAAAGCTTTATGCAGTAGGTAATAATGATATGTTTTGTTTTTATTTTTTGTTCACTTTCTAGCTTAACCAGCATTTAAAGTCGGGATGCAGACCCAGCAAAGCATTTCATATAGACAAAACCAGTAATACACTAATATATGCTACAGCTATATTGCTATATATTGCTATTTTAGCAACTCCAGTTTTCTAAATATGATCCAGTTTGGGTTCTTTAGCAGATTTCCTGTTGCAGTTTATCCAGTCGCATGTATTTACCCTGGTGGTCTAGTGGTTAAGATGCAGCGCTCTCACCGCTGCGACCCGGGTTCGATCCCCGGTCAGGGAACCAACCCCAGCCACTCTCAGTGCCGGTCCCAAGCCCGGATAAATTGGGGAGGGTTGCGTTAGGAAGGGCATCCAGCGTAAAACGTGCCAAATCAAAACGTGCGGAGGATCCGCTGTGGCGACCCCTAACGGGAGAAGCCGAAAGAAAGTTTATTTAGCTGAGAGATAGATACTAGCTACAGGGACATAGGACATAGGCTCACCTTTGTGTCTAATTTGTGATATTGTGATTTGAGGATTTTAGAAAAATGTAATGGTTGAAGACAGACATGTGTTTAATCATTAATAAATCAAATGAGAGGTCACATCTATTTGGTAAAATTAATCACCACTACAAAAGAAACCAGTCACTTCAAATTGCATTATTCATAGCCATTTCTTTTATTAGTTCATTAGTTGCTTATCCATGCCATTGTAAGCACTGAGTTTTTGCAGGTGAACTAAACAAATTTAGTTCTAACCCAGGATTCTTTTTTTGTTGTTTATAGAAACAGACTCCTTGGATATAGTGAGTGGTCTGCAGTTTGTTACTGATAATACATTTGCTATTTGTGCAACTAATGGCACTCTGTATCTGGGAGATTCAAGAAACCCAAAAATCAATCATTATGCTCTCTCAAAAAGTTCAACTGGCTCACATTGGACATTTGGATTGAGGACAGTTGAAGCACAGTGTGACACTGCCTCATGCACTGTAGCAAGACTTTCCTCTTCTGGTCAGATAATCGTGTCTGATCTACGAAACCTGAGCACTCCAATCAGCCAGGCTCAGCTTTCCCTGCAGCAAAATGATCTCAGTGACGAGTTTGTGACGATCACATGGGCTCCTGCTCTGGATGACCTTCTTGCGGTGTCAGGTATATCATATTAATGTATCTTCTTCGAACTTGATGGGTTTGTTCAGAGAAGTGGATTGACTTTGTTCATGTTTTCATTTTAAGGATTTGACGGATCAGTGCAAATCTTTGACACAAAAAGCTGGAGCACCGATTCACAGACACCTAGGCCCGTTTTTGTTCATCGGGGTCACAACTTATCGTGGAAAGAAAAACCCGATGCCACTCTTGTGGTCACAACTCATGTGTGGCATCCATGGCGGCCAAGAACCTTGCTCTCTGCAGCTTCAGATGGATCTATACATGTCTGGGACTGGGTAGAGCAAGATAATGAGAGCACAGAAAAATGAAAAAATATAGTTTGATCCTCTTTCAAGTTATAGATGCTTAAAATATTTCTGTATTTTTTATTGTAAAATATATATTTCTGTATTTTTTATTGTAAAAGAAAATAAATTGAAATGTGTATTTGATGCATCATTGACACTGCTGAGTAAAAGTTAAAAAGTTTGCTGAATATGTTGTTGGAGGAAAATCTTGCTGTTTTGCATTTTTTTTTCTCTCTCAGATCTAGTAACTAGATCTAAAACGCTAATTGTGCCACTGGGTTCAAACAGTGGCCCGACAACCATCATGAGGAAAATACAGAGCCAATCAAACTGTAGCATTTAACAACTGCACAAATAACATTAGAAGTATCACAGCCTCTTCGTAGAATTTTAGATACTGAGACAAGAAAAAAAGACACTGGACCTTAATGCCTTAATACTTTTTTTTTGTTACAGTAAAAACACATCGTTCCAGTGTTTTGAAGATTATTTGGATATGGCCAGAGTGTAACTATAGCTAAGATTAGTTGTGGATGCTTGCTGCATTTTCCATCTCCTCAACAAGCTCTCTGAAATGCACATTAAGGATCTAGATCTACACATGGATTTCTCAAAGCTGTTTCATGACCATGTCTTTTGTTAAAAGCGCTACAAAATTAGAATTGAAATTCTAAAAACTGTGATAAGAATTAAATCTCATGTAGGTGTATTTATGCTTTTTTTTAAACAAGATTATTATTAACCATGCAAAAAACAGCTACTGATTTTGCATGATATCACAGAGAGAAAACTCCACAAAGGCGATTTCTTCAAGCTCACTCTTCTTCCCACACTCCATGAGGCAAGAAAACTGACCAGGCTTCTGGCATGAGGTCAGATCTGAATATCCACTAGGGCCTTGATGGATGATCCATGGTTTGCTCCAACCAGATATACTAAGAGGAGATTTATTCAAATACACACCAAGAGCCTTTCTACTCCTTCTGTCAGTTGGATGGGAATAAAGGAGCCAAGTCTTTGTGTATTGTGCTAAACAATTCTCTTGGTCCTCAGGTGCAGAGAAGCTCACCACACTCCCCTGGCAGCCATGAGAGGGCTCTACTAGTTTCCGTGCAACATGAGGTCTATCAAACGCTGCTCCACTGCTCTTACTCAAAGCCTCGACTCTGTGACCTTTACTGCTCCGTGCGTTGCAGTATAACTCACTCCTGGACTCCTGGTCTATGATCTCTGCCATTTCACACTCACAAGACTCACTACTTACTCTTTCTCCAAACTGCCATGTGACCCCACAATCATCACTATAGAATGCGAAAGCATGGGATGTAACCCATAGTGGAAAATGAAAGGGAAAACATCGACAATGAATATAATGGACATAAGCAGGAATGATGAGTCGGCCACTCTTCATCTGAATGCCGTGGCCAGGCCCAACAGCAAACGTAGCCCAATTTCTAATCTCATGTCCAATCACACTTTCGGTCAAGTCTATTGTGCTGGTCCAGCTTTGTCCGTTGTCACTACTGGTGACGTAACACAGTCGAGCTTTGTTCTTACCGGTGTGAATCTGGTGATGCTCACTGGTCTTGCCCAGCACACAGATAAAAAACAAAAAGAGAGTCTTAGTTTCTTTCTCATACACCGGACATGGGTTCATGGTGCGATGTCCTGGCAAACAAGCTGTGCTAAGCTCCTGAACAGGTGACCACTGAAAAGAAACATGACCGTATCTAAGACCATTTAAGGAAAAAATGTAAAGTAATACAATGTTTGTACCGTCATTACCCGAATGGACCCATTCTGCTGTGTTCCTCTCCTCATGACCAGGAGGATGGCATCATGATCGCATGGTGATGCTCTTTTCTCAGCAAAAGCAAGAAAGGTTTGAGTCTCGCTTATGTAGACTAGAGCTGGGATTCTATATGTTATGCCATTTATCTCTTTTCTAAACAATGTTGTTTTTCGTGGTTTTGCTTGGAGTATTTGGGAATAACCACGTGTCCGGTTTTCCATTTCTCCTGGAAACAAATAAGAATAAAATGTCATGACTTTTTCATTGTTAAACCATTTTGTGTTGAAAATAACAAATACACAATTCATAGTTTTTTTATTATTGTATAATAATGGTTAATCGTTTTCTAGAAAAATGGTTAAATCTCAGCACCTCCCAAGGCCTAAATATTTCAAACAAAACTATTGACTGTCAGTAACGGCTCTTCCTGGACAAACCCATAATGGATCTGGTATCAGCCTGGATGGGATACAAATCCATTGCAAGCTACGATGCTCAGATGCACTTGTCAGCATTTCAGCAGACGCTCGTTCTTTCACTTAGTGGACTCATTTATTTTAGCCAATTCACTTACTGACAGGAAACCTTCAAAAATAGAAGAAGAATGCACAGAAAGATGCTTTAGAAAGTAACCCAGTATCAAACCTGGGACCCTGGTGCTGTGAGTCAGTTCACTGTAAGATTCCAAAAAAAATGATCCAATAAAATCCAGTCTACATTGAAGTTACACTGTATGTGGACACCTGACCATCACTTTCAAATATGCTCTTTGAACATCCCATATCAGAATGAGTCCCCCTCGATTGGTTTACCTCCATATATATATATTGGAGCATAGAAACCCTAAAGGTGTTCAGTGTGATTGGGTTTAGGGCTCTCTGCAGGACACTCAAGTTCTCCACTCTAACCTTTGCAGGTCATGTCTTTATAGACCTTGCTTTGAATTATCATGCTGGAACATGATTGCTGAAAATGGAATTGCTAGTGCCAGTGAAATAAAATGTATGTATATATATAAAGATACTTTAGCCAATTATGTGCCACCAAATTTGTGGCAAAGGTTTTGGGACACAACACAACAAAGCAATTTCATCATCACTTGGATTATTATTGCAAAAAGCAACAACATTTGCAGATACTCGGTAGTCATACATCTAATCTAATCTACTTCTAATTTTAGTCCTAATCCTAATTCTGAACACATTGGTCACATATTGATCAGAGGCTACTAAATGTTACTAAATTGTATTGTAGCAGATTCAGTATCATCAATAAATACAGTATTAAACATTGCTTTAAGACCGGAAATCGTATTGTATTATGTGGAATATGATATATACTACATGGACAAAAATGTGGACACTTGACCATAAGATTCGTACGTGCATCCCGTTCCACATTTATTCCTAATTTGCCGTCATAATAGCCTCCACTTTTCTGGGAAAGTGTTCCACTAGATTTGTGTGCCTCTGGAGCAACAAGGATTTGAATAAAGTCACTTACTGATGAAGGGTGAGGAGGCCTGATAATGTTCCAATTTATTCCAAATGTGTTCAATAGGGTTGAGGTCACACCTCTATAACAGGCCACTACATATCTTCCAGTCCAACCCATGTAAACTATATCTTATTTGAGCTGGCTTTGTACACAGGGACATCATGCTGGAACAGGTTTTAGTCTCCTAGTTCAAGTGAAGGCAAAATTGAATGCTATTACATCCTAAGACATTGACACAAAATTGTGTCAACTTTGTGGTAGCATTTTGAGAAAAAAAAGATGGCTATACCTTTTTATTTGACCACTTCCAGGTTTGGGCCACACATTAGTATCTGTTCCATAAGTTAATATAATGAATTTACATATTTGTTTTGTATTGTATTGTATTCAGAGATAGGAAGTAGTGAAGTGCAAATCCTTCATTACTTTACTTGAGTAGATTTAGATTTTTCTGGAATCAAGTACTTAACTATTTATTTTTCTGACAACTTTTTAATTTTACTTATTAGTTTTTTTTTTTTACAATTATTTGTACTTTCTACTTCTTACATTTTCAAACCAGGCTTGTTACTTTAGTTTTAATCAATTAAGTGACACGATCAATAATTTTTTTTTTAATTGCGCACAGTTTTCAGCCCATCAACCTATTTCTTGTCATTGTGTGACATTTTTAACTACTGGTATATACATTTCCTGGCTCTCACACACTACAGTCGTAGTCTATGGGGCTAACGTGGATGTGACAGAGAGAGTCAGCGATGTTAACATGACTGAGAAAAGAGACATTCCTAATCACCTCATCATCATCATCTTTTCTCTGCTTGTGTTCTATTTGGTGGTTGTTCAGCCTGGATACATTCATTAGATAACAACATTTTTAATTCTTGTATATCAATATATTGATATGATGTGAGGTCCGGTTTAGTGTGTGACACTAAAACAGCTTAAATGGCTACTTTTTACATAAAGTACATGTCAGAGCCCAAACTTATTTACTTTAACTTGATTGAATAAGTGTAGTCAGTACTTTAACTTTTAAAACATGAGTATCTGTACTTCTACTTGAGTGAAGGATGTGTGTAATTTTGCCACCTCTGATTGTTATATTGTCTTTTGTCACAAGGGGGCTCCATAATGCTACTTTAAAATTAAGTAAACCCAGGTACTGTATATCCTCAATTAAGTCATCCTGAATTGAAATAATGAATTAATGAAACAGCATTTCAGGGAAAATTGTAACTACATTCACAATCAAATCCCTTCTTTCTATAATAAAAACAACAGAAATCGTTATAGAATGTGTAATGTTTTTAATGGTTATCATTAAAATTGCATTGGTTCTAATGGACACAGTAATGGTCCTTCTGGGTTTGTTTGTAATGTATGGGCATGTTATAGTCTAGTGAATACCATAAGGACCAATAGTAATTCACATGTAAATCACATGGTATCAAAATAGGGATCTTTGGGTCCCCCACCCAGATTTTCTACAGTTTCTACACTGATTTCTTTTGTTTTTATGTTAATGATTTAATAATGTTCACAAACACACTCCGTCACGTGGTGTTAATGGTTAAATAACAGCTGATGGTTTGTAATCGTATTTGTACTATTTGAAATCAGTTAGAATTTCCTGGTATTTTGTAGCTGTGAGAGAAGGAAATCATTCTGTTTTACCTGGTTGTGGATTTCGTTTCCGATTTCAGAGCGCCTGCATTTTCCTGGTGCTCCGGACTGAGCTGTAATAACAATCTGCAATGCAACGTTTGGATGCGTTCTTTCGGTCTAAAGAGGAATAGCGGACAGGATCTTTGGACTGACTGCGGAAATCCTCGCACGACTGCATTATGGGAAATGCAGTCATTTTAAGAAAATAGTCGTCGTTTCTTCAAACTAGCATACGGATTTTCTGGAAAATGTCACTGAGAATGTTTTGCATTGATGGCATGTTGATGAAATGTTTTAATCTATCGGAAATCGTAACTATTTTTTAACACACTTCTTACAGCAATTGTGTGTTAAACTACAACTCCCACACATTTTAATTTTGTCGCTAAGAGACCAGTCCATAACAACCTGCTTTATTGCTGGTAAAGTTCCCTATATAGGTTTAGCAGTGTTTTTCTTCAGATCTGAGCTATTTAGTTCAAAATGGCTGGTTTAGGAGTTTATAAACTGGACAACGGAGAAAGTTTTCCTACGAATTGTTTCCCGATAAGGTCATCTCATCAAAATAAAGAAGGTACAGACATAGAACTCTATTCTAATGTATTATGCAGTGCCGCAATGCCACAATAATACAATAGAGGACAGAAACCTCTATTAAATAAAGAGTATAGGATATAAAAAAGCGAACACTTCATAGTTGTTCTTGAGTTCTTGTCCAGACTAAGAAAAGTTTTTTCTTCTTGAAACAGGACTATGCATTGTTAATTTTAGACCTGATCTGGAATGATCAGTTAGGACTGAGCAAGGAGATGTGAGTTATATGTACTGAATAGTTTTATTAGAATAGAAAATAATATAATAAAAATGTATTTCTAATAAAAAAGTTATCTTTGGCTGCACATCAAACCAAGTACTGAGTTTAATAAGATTTATAATTGATACTAATAGAATTGCTTTCTGCTGTTTAACTGGTATTAAATAGCCAGGAAATGGACTAAGTTAATAGATACAATTATTTACTTTAATCATTACTAATTAAATAATAGTGAAATAGTGGGACTTTAAAAATAATGATGATCAGTGACTGGACAGTTATTGAATATTGGAAACAATAGTGATCAGTCATTGGACTTTTTTGTAACAAGGTTGATTCAATCTTTTTTAACCCAGATTAAGAGAAATGAATCTCAGTCAGGTTTTATTCAATGCTTCCGGATGTGCGTCGATTGAACCTGCTGTCTCAGCTTGTATAACTGTAATGTGAGCTGGAGAAGCATGAACAGTTACTTGCATCAGCTAAATGTCCCTCTAGATTTTATTGCTAATCTCTTTTTTTCATTAAGGCACCAAACGCTGAAGGGATTTTTTTTTTATTTGACAACACTATTGCCACCTATATGGCCAAACTCCTTGTTCAAAAGTTATTATTGTTTTCTTTCTAAAGGAGCAGGGCACTGGTTAACTGTCCACAGAGGCAGTGTGGAGGATCGATGCAAGAGCTTAAAGCATCCAACATCACTAAAACGTGTTTGCACCGGACCATCGGGTCAGTCTGAATGTGAGAGACCTAGGCAAAAGCCATCATCAAAAAGCGTTTTAAATGGAACGGTTTTGGTGAGAATGACTGAAACATTTTGTTCAATATCCATCACAGTGTCTAAAATATACGTCATGTTATCAGGTCCACTTGTCAACTTAGTAGAAGTACAATGGCTGAATGTATTAAAATCTGCTTCTTCTTCTTCAGCTGGCTCTGCACAGTGTGGACAAACCATCAGATCTCTGCTATGTGGACATAAGTGAAAGAAAGCTGAAGTCGGTAGGATTGATTGCTTCTCATTCAATGCACCTTTATGGCTTGTGACATACAGTTTCTTCTTTATACCATCATCAGATCCAAAAAGTTTTTTTGATTTGTCTGATCTTATTCATCTATGTTTGGACAGGTTACATTAGAAGGTTTGGAGGAATTTGACAGTGTTGCTTACATGAATGCTTCTGACAACTATTTAACACTAGGTAATATGGATTCACTATTTATTTGATGATGACTTACACATTTTACATTTTACGGCATGCCATTACAGGAAAACGATCAAGATTAGATTGGAGTTAGGAAGCCAAACATTACTTTCCTATAACAGCATACTGATCTGTTTTATTCAAATTATACAACTTGCAGTTTGCTAACAATTACAATATTTTGTTCAGTGAAGAACGATGCAAAATTATAATTTTTTTCTTAGGTTATATAATTCTTGGATTAATATAATTATATGGATTATAGGCAACTAGTTCAGTTGCTCTGGAGCTTATGTCTTTTTTTAACTGGCTTTATAACTGAATAGATTGATAGACCTTTACTTTACATCACATAACATAGCATTCATTAATTCAGTCTAGTGGTTAGGATGCGGCGCTCTCACCGCTGCGGCCCGGGTTTGATCCCCGGCCAGGGATTCAACCCCAGCCGTAGGGGTTGCACAAGCCTTAGTGCCGGTCCCAAGCCTGGATAAATGGGGTGGGTTGCGTTAGGAAGGGCATCCAGCATAAAAATGATCCGCTGTGGCGACCCCCAATGGGAGAAGCTGAAAGAAAGTTTTTTACATTACATAGCATTCAGATATTTGGCTCACTGTAATTTTGCAAAACCGCAAGACCTGCTCTCTTCTTGCTTCCTGTTACTCTCCTTGTTGGTGTATTCTAACTTGAATATTGAGTAATTTCCTTAACTTGAGCAATCTTTTTACTCCTTCATGATAACAAAGTAAATGCTCATTAGGAGTAGCAAGCTGGCTTTCCTTGAGGTAAGAAACCTATAGGTGACAAAGGATATTGTAAAACCTTTCTTTGGCCATAATGGACAACACATGTAAATGTATTCATGTAGATTAAAAAGAACCTTCTCAAGTGACTTTAATTAACAAGATGATAACTTGACCAAAACACATCTGGTCTTTTTATGTGATACATTTAGAGGCTTTTAGCAGGTTTCCTGCTCTGAGGGAACTGGAGTTGTCTTTGAACTGCATCAGCACTGTGAAAGTTAATGCTGTAGATTTCCCTAAATTAGAGGTATGTCTTATTTATGAAATATATTACTGAAATGATTAGCATGCATTCCAAGGTCTTATACTGGTTTAAACTGCATATTGTTGGCTAATGAGTCAAAATAGCTGATAAATCTGTTTTTAATTTTTACAATTTAGTTTCTCATCACAGAAATTCTCTTTCTTTTGCAGCCAGAAACTCATTGAACTCTAATATAAATCTCATTAACCCCCATAATCACAATGCAACTATTCAAACATTAGACTCATTTTAAAATGCACAATAACTTGTTGGTTCTTACTTAAAGTCATGTGGTAGAGCCATTTCAACATGTGAAACACATTAAGTACATTATTTACAGACCTACTTTGGATTAAACCCCATTTAGTCAGTCAATAAGGCTAATATTTATAAGATGTCTATCAATATGATATTAAAAAAACCCTTACAGTAACAAAGTAAAATATTTTCAACAGATTCTGATTTTTAGATCTGATTGGGTGAAATATATTTCAAAACACTGGAGAAATCCTTGATTGATACATACATGATACACACATGATCAAAGCTCCTTCAGGGATCAGTGTTCTGTTTTAAGAACAATATTCTTTTACCTTTTGAATGCAGTGTCTCATTAATTTCTCAACATACATGTTTGTGTGTGTGTGTGTGTGTGTGTGTGTGTGTGTGTGTGTGTGTGTGTGTGTGTGTGTGTGTGTTTTAGTCTAAGTATTTAAAAGAAAGTATACTTTAAAGTGTAAGAAATTATCCTAAATTGTTTCCAGTAAGTTTTGATTGTATTGTTTTTTTTTTCTTCTTGCCTAGGTGCTTGATCTGTCCTATAATAATTTATCAAGCGATAGTATATTAGCCATTGGTCTTTTACAACGATTAAAGGTGCTTTATTTGACTGGAAATGGCCTGCAGACACTTCCACCTGATATGACTGTCCCTAATATCCTCCATGGTGATCAGTATGTTTCTTTTTGTTTTGTTTTTTTATACAGTCTACTCTTTTGTATTTAATCTCATTAAATATCCACTAAAAACTTTACTTTGACATATTTCATTTTAACAGGGGTCCTGTCTGCAGCACATTGTTTCAGACTCTTGAAGTTTTGATGCTGGATGATAATAATCTGTCTTCTTGTGTCTTCAGGAGTCTTTTGAATCTAAAAAGGTCAGTTTATTTTTGCACTAATAAAAAGATGGAAATAAACTGCACTCTGCCTTGTTTCTGATGATATTTTGTATTTAGACTATGTATCTATATGCTGGAAAGCTTTAATCTATGTTTTCACACTAAAAAGAAAACAATAAATGTATTGCTAAGCTTAGTACTCCAGCAACATGGAAAGTATTTCTTTCAGTAATTGGTTTTGTTCTGAAGTTTGAAAGAATATATATTTATATCATGTATAATATAGTTTAGTGCCTCTGAAATATGTCTACAGTAGTATAACTAGAATGGAGGGACAGTATCTAACAACTCTTTACCTTTTTATAGCTTTTAAACTACACTACTGAAAAAGGTATAAAGCACTTAGGATGTGTTGTTATAGAAAAATAATCAGTGACAGAGTGGTGTCATGTGGGCCATCATTAACAGTTACTGTTGCCACTGACTACTGTTACAAAGCTGATTATTTTATTACAATGGCACATTTTAAAAGGGCTTTATTCACCTTACACCACAGAAATTTGCCACATTTTTTAAACAATTATTAATCAACCCTTTTATCCATATGAACTTACATTTAATGTTATGGAATGTCTGTTAGCTTTAAACGTTTTTTTTTTTTCTTCAATTTCTTGAAGTTTCTTGAATAATACAAAAAATGTATGTTTCCAAAAAATTTGATATAGTGCAGTTATATTTAACATTATTCACCTTTGTCCAATCAAAACTGAGCATTCAGTGTAGCTGTAGCATTGTCAGTCTGGAAGAACGAGCAGAAGCCGAAGTTCGACAGAACGGAGGTGCTTTAATAAACTTAGGGAAAGTAGAGAAACCAAACCAGCTGTAAACACGGGAACACAGATATACACCAACAAGTAGTAGATCATGAGATAAATCCACAGAAAAGTTCACAGAGTAGCAAATCCACAGGGTAAATCCACAACAAGTAAGTCCATAGGACTGGTAGTCAGTAATGTCCTGAGCTGTTCACCAGACTAACCAGTAGACCGGACGGGGAGTGCTTGGAAGTGTGTGCTTATAAAGTGGGTGAGCTGATGAGTGTCAGGTTTGTGTGATTAGTAGGATGGGGAGCTGCTAGGAGGAATGTGTGGTTCTAGTGAAGGTGTGGCTGGTGGATCCCTGACAAGCATAAATATATTAGTATTATAAAAATCAGTTTTTCATTTTTTTGTTTTTAAGTTGTTGGTTTTTTTTAATAAACATTTTTTTTATCATTTCAGACTTTGGCATTTAAATTTAGAGGGAAACTACATCTCTGAAGTCCCATACCTCCAGGCGGTGCCAGTGCGACAAGTGCCAGGTGCTTCAGATCTGGCAATAGTGATCACCACAAAAGATGACATCATGTTAAACAGCATCATACTCCACTAGAAACTGTTAGCTTTGTATTAATCCTCTTTCTTTCCCCCCACTCAGGCTGCTCTGATTCTCAAGTGAACCAACAGAAGCATTCCAGTATAGGAACTAATATAGAATCACCACAGTTGGTATTATTACATAGTATATAAGGGCATGCATATCATATATAAATAGATTTCAGTAGATTTTATGATTCTGAAAACTTTTGCTGAACTGTTTAGACGGATGAGGGAGATTTATGTCCACCATTGCCAGAGCTTCGATATCTGAATCTGGCAAACAATAAGGTCTGTTTACCTTCTGCTTCTAGATGTCATGGTTTTATCACAAAAAAAATTGTGTTTGAGAGAAGTGGGAATTTTTGGTGGTATTTATTTTCTTCCTAGATCTTTGAAGAAGAGGCATTGTTGGCCGTGGCATTGCTTCCTTTCCTCAGCGAGCTTGTTATCCACTCAAACCCCCTGACTACACAGAGGAGTGGTAAGCTCTTTATTTGTGCAAATAAGGTATTTTCTTATTATTGTAATAACATTTCTGTTACTTTTATTTTATTTAGGTGACCCACCAATGTTGACCTGGATTCTTCAAGACAGACTTGGTATTAAAATAAGACGTAAAAAGTTATTAAAGACTGATATTGATAAACCACGTCTTGTGTTGCCTGTCAACCCTAAAAGAAAGGTTATTTATCCATTTCTAGGTCTTATATTTTTTCTTTTTCTTTTTATGAATTCTCAAGTCAGTAGTAGAGACTGGTTTGGTGGGCAGTCCTTGTAATCTAAGATTAAAACACAATGATAAATCTTGTGGCTTTATTTAACATTCATGGAAGTTGAAAAAAAGTGGTAGCTCAGTGGTTATGACATTATTGCACAGTCATGAGTTCAAAGGCCCTCAACCCTCAACTGCTCAGTATAAAAAAGAGAGAAAATTTTACGCCACTTTGGAAATGGGCTTCTGTCAAATAAAAGGGTGAAGGGGCTTTTCACATTACAGCACATTGACATTATTTCTTTGCATATCCCAGAGATAGCTGGTGTCAGCCATGATACAGCAATCCTGGAGTACAGAGGATTAAGGGCCTTGCTCAGGGCCACGAGAGTGGCAGCTTGAGCAAGGTGATACAGGAGCTTGAACTGCCAACATTCAAATCAATAACATAGAGTTTTAACCACTGAGCTACCACTTCCCCAAATGCCATAAATGTAAATGTTAGTGTTTCATATGAGTCAAATGTAAAGTTTTACATTTAATTTAATTTTCAGTTCCTATGTAGCATTGAAAGCATTTTTTTTTATTTTGCTTTATTTACAAGTAGAAAGTTATTTAAGTGGCATGGTTTATGCCGGATGCCCTTCCTCACAAAACTTCCCGATTTACCCCGACTTGGGACCGGCACTAAGAGTGCACCGGGTTGTGCAACCCTAATGGCTGGGTTAATATAAATAATATCAAAAACTAGATTAAAAAAACTAAATTAAAAACTAAATTATTAAGTAATAAACTAAATCATTCTTTTAATAAAATCTTTTTTTTTTATAAAAAAAATGTGTAGATGGCAGATGGTTGCAGTACGAAAAAAAAAAACACATTAGGAAGTTTGTAAATGAATAAAATAATATTTTTTTAAATACTCTAATTATTTGTAGAAGCTCAGAAGTGATACCATGGCATCTTTTGTCCATTGAGCATTACTTATAATTCTTTTTGCACTTCAAAATATGCTTCACTCACCATGCATAGACCCAAGATTAGTTTTTGTATCATATGATATCAAAGAGTGACCTTTCTGTCTTAATCTTCCTAAATAAAATCAATTTTAAAGGAGCACAATTCTAAAATGACACAGGTGACAACAGTATTGCAAACATTATTTGAATGTATTTTGTGTTTTACTTGGAAATCAAATAAAATACAAAATTATTATTTAAATCTGCTATGAATATTTTGAAAATTGCTAATGAACTAACAGAAACTGATAATATTTATGTGTATATTATCGTTATTGTTAAACTGATCTTTTTATCTTTACAAATGCAGGTAGAAACTAAACTCCCAAAGCTACAGAAGGTTTCTTTGATCACAAAACCCTTGTGTGCTTCAGAGCTCCCTTCTACAGACAGAAGTATTAAACAGAATAATAGACCTCAGCCAGATTTCAAGTGCACTGACATGTTGTTTCCCAGCTCCTCACAAACTAACACTAAGGACATGAAGAAGGAGAAAGTTGTCACTGCTTCCAGTGTATCAGACCCTTTAGAAATGGAAAAAATCGAAATTCACAGCAAGAGTCACCAAAATGAAGAAATGTTCTTTGTAACAGAGGTGATTTGCCTTTGATTATATTATTGTAGGAAAGGAAATAGCTGGAAAAGATGATGTATGAGTATTTCTTTTCTATTTACATTCTAACATATTTTTTTTTCTATTTACATTCCAAGGTAAATGATTTGCATAAACATGAGTATCAGGATAAAACGGAGAAGACAGCAGACATTACTGATTTCGAGAGAAATGACACAAAACAATATCTCTTTGGCTATGAAGTTCTTGAAGATAATAATCTGGATGTAAACATGACTAAATCTATTGGTAAATCTATTTCCTTATTATGCTGTAATGCGAAGGTAATAACATGTAAAAATGAGATAAGATTTATGCCTTTTTTTAATGCTTTGCCAGGAATCCAGCAGACAGTGAGAGCTCTAGAGTTCACGCTAAAGAACCTGCTTGTGTACAGAGACTACAAAGTAAATTCTGATTGTCTGCAGAGACCATATAAAGAACAACCAAAAGGAGTAAGAAAATTATTATTATATAACTTTATATTGCTTTACATATTCATTTCTGCACTGGCCTGATGTGATTGATTTACACACCAAATGCTATTTTTGCTCAATTTGTTCATAGTAAAACGAACTTAAATGGTTTGTTCAAGTTTATTTCTTTAGCGCTTTTCACAATGGACACTGTCTCAAAGCAGCTTTATAGAACGTAAGAATTATAGAAAAGAAATGTAAAATATAAGTAAATTATGTGTATTTATATCTGATAAACAAGCCTGGGGCGACAGTAGCAAGAAACAACTCCAGACACAAAAGGGGAACCCATCCTCATTTGGGTGATATCAAGAGTGTGATTATAACTAATTCCTTATAGTTATGACCTAATAAATAATATATTAATAACACAGTATTTATCTAACAGAACAGAAGTGAATCAGAGTTTATTTCCACACTGATGTTTGCATGAGTCAAGAGGTGATGATTTATGTGAATGATGTGAATACTCAGAGTGAGAACTCTTACAATTTTTCCATTGTAATCTTATAATTCCTTTGACCATAATATTTTTTTTAATAAGTTGATTGTAAATGTGGTGGTGGGTGGGGCCTTTCAGTGGAACTGAAATTGTTTAATAATTTCTCTCATTTTCACTTTTGGGGCTAACCAGACTTTACCAGAACTTTCTTCAATTTTCTTTACTAAATAGCAGTTTAATTTTGTGGTTTTTGCAAAACTGTCTATAGAAGCAAATGTCATTGAACCATGAGTTCAGATTTTCTGCACCGCCCATATTTCAGAGAATTAGCAGGTTATTTTTTAGAATTGTTGCTGTAAAACAGAAGTACCAAAATATACACCGATCAGGCCATTATGACCGCTGATAGGTGACGTGAATAAAACTGATTATCTCTTTATCATGGCACCTGTTAATGGGTGGGATATATTAGGCAGCAAATGAATATTTTGTCCTCAATGTTGATAGAAGTGTTAGTGTTAGTGTTAGAAGAAGGAAAAATGGGCAAGCGTAAGGATTTAAGTGATCAGTTTGACTAGGGCCAAATTGTGGTGAATCAGTGACAGGGTCATGGGCGGCCAAGGCTCATTAATGCATGTGGGGAGCCATGCACCCATCTCTAGCTCAAATTGCTTTTTGTTAATGCTCGACGGATCAGGATTGTTTTGGCAGCAAAAGGGGGACAACGCAATATTAGACAAGTCATAAAATGATGTCAATTTGTGTATCATATGAGTTTATATTTTCTATTAGGCTGAAGTAATTTTATATAAGGCCAGGTAAATCATATGCCACTGATCATAGATATCATCCAATGTATATTCCTCTTCCTTGACTGAAGCTGGCTATTTTGTGCTGTAGGATTTATTTATTTTTTTGTAGGATTTGCTCATCTCTTATTTGGTTTCTACATAATCTTGATTTACCAAATACTTGTTCAATAGTTCCATTCAAGTGTGAAATTGAAAGGGAGCTAATTTGAGATTAACTTTTTCCATCTTTAGTTTATTTGGAGAAGTGATAAAAATATAGCATCATAGCATCAATCCAGCATTGCATCAGGGTTATAATGATGAATATTATTATAAATGCAATTTAAAGTTCACTTGGCATCACTTATCCTGTCTGGAGGTACTGGTGTGATGATTAAGATATTCAGTTTAAAATGAAGTGGTAGAACCAATAAATGATTTGGTTTTTGTTAGCAGCATTACGATGGTTGCACTAGTGAACAACTAAAGAAGCAAAATACAGACAATAAACATGCCTTTGCTGACTACAATTAGAAGAGTTTTGTATTTTTAAAACAGTTTCAGGTTTTTGGCTGACATGCTATCCCAAAAATCCCCATGACACCTTATAATCAGCTGTTAAATGACCTTCAGATATGAATAATCAGTGTGACCAGCATTGCTGTTAAAACTTTTTTTGTCTTTGTTCTTATTCTTTTTCTAGACAAGGAACTTGCTTTCTGCAAAACCACAAAAAACTAAAGGAGAGAAAGTAAAAGAAATTCTGACAGAAATGAAGGAAAGGAAAACAATAAGTGAAGTTCCTTTGGGTAAGATTCAGTATTTCACTTAGACTAAACAGTGCATATTTCTAAGTGTTGTCAGTTCTGTAATTCTCCTGAAGAATTGAGTCATTCTGTTGCCAGATCATTGTTGATAGTTGTCTTGTTTACATGCTGGGGTTTAAGCACTTTGCATACATTAAATTAAATGGGACTGTTAATGTCATTTCATTAAAAAAAAATAATTGTAACTAGTCAGATATTCTTTAACATCAGCAACTGCACAAGCATTGGGCATAGCCATTACAACAATCTGAAATGTCCAGATGAAGAAAGACATAAAATGACATTGAGAAAATCTCAGCAACAAATAAAAAAACATTTGGTCTATATACAGTATATAATATTTTTAATATCTGGTGTTAAAGCTGTGGCTTTAAAGGGAATATAACACTTATATGTACACTTACACACGTACACACTTACACTTATATGTACAGTTATACATTTAAAGGGAAATTATCAACCTTAGGGATTCCCTGTTTTTCTATAACAGCACTATTTATTGCTGTTTCTTGCAGTCATATTTCCATTCCTGAAATGCCTGCTCAGAATCGCCCCATATTTTATAAATTATGTTTTCTTTTATGCATAATAGAAGTTCTCCAAAGCTCCGCTCTGTTCTTTAACTATATGTATTACTTCATTGTTGTTCTGGCTGAAAAAATAAGCATGACATCCTATTTTGTATTTTGATTGTTCAGTGTAAAAACTTTGTTAACTAATGCTGTGTTACATCAAGGAGAAGTGTTACAACTCTATCTTTCTCCAGCTTAATCAATTAACAACAGAAAGAAGCTGTAGAAGCTCAGAAAAGCATAATATTGAAGTAATTGAACAGTTTGAAGGTTTCAGTGTTTTTTCAAACTTAATGCATTTATTGCAAGCAAGTGATATGTAGGCCAATAATAAGTTTAGTCTTAACTAACTATGTTCACATAATAGTTTTGTGTTCTGACACCATACATGTCTTGGTCCCATTTGTTTATTGCATGTGGATGCACTTTATGTGGCGAGGATACTTACTTGTCCTTAGCTCTGTGTTTTCTTTTATGTATCTTTATGTTGTTTAATGTAGCACCAGGGTTCTGGAGGAACGTTGTCTCATTTCACTGTGTACTGCGTCAGCTATATATGGATGAAATAACAATAAAAGCTTTATAACTTGAAAAATATAGGAAAATGAAAGCTGAAATTCTGATCTGTTGTCATATAATTAGCTTTTGATCTCAAACCCAAATGTCTTCACTCCATAGAAAAAAAAAAAGGGAGAAGAACAGAGCCTATGTGTTCCAGTATTTTTGGATGGGACTGTAATTTGTTGAGTCAGAACATGTAAAATATTTATCTTGTTGCACCATCAGGCCTGGTCAGTTAAGGTTACACAAATGTAAGAGTGGCAGATCTGGAGGCTGAACACGATTCAATAATAAATATGCTTGAATCGAAGCTGATCTCTTAAAACTCTTGAGAAATAGGTTTACTGGAAAGGGAACTGTTTAGCATTGCAGCTGTTCTTTTCTTTTCCCATCACTAATAAGAGCAGTCAGAGTATGATATACTGAGTTGGATTCGTGGTGCACAGTTGTTATTGCGAATTTTGTTACGCTGAGCACATTAGACATGCTGGACATCAGTATTTACAAGAGAATAAGAGAATGGTTATGACAACGATGTTGAATTTGTTGATTGTATTTTATATAACGTTGTGTGGTCATATACAGGATTTAATATTGGTTATTTATTATTCTTGTCCATTTTTGTACACAGAGAATATTCTCCCAGCCAAAAAAATCTCCAGGAATGAATATGAGAAAGCACTGATATTACTGAAAGATATAAAGAGCAAGTACAAGATGGTCCATTTGAAATCAATGGAGCAGGCAGCACAACTTGAATGCAACTGTGGTTAAAAGGAGCAATCGGTGGACAAATCCACAAAAAGTTATTAAAAACCTAATCAGGGATCAGAAAATCCACATCTTTGTACCCTGTATATTTTGTGTATATGCAAGGCAAATGATTTTCTTGTTCTAATGCATTATCCTGTCTATAGTAATAATAGCACATGGACTTGGTACAGCAGATGCCCAGTAGAATAAAACACTTTTTAAATGCACTACTTATGATAGTAACTTATAAAAACCACATTGTAGTGTAGTGTTCCAATGCTAAATTCCAATGCTCCCACTTCTGTTAAAACCCACTGTATTGGAAAATTATTATATTCATGAATTGTTCTGCACTTTTAATCAAATAATTACTGTTCCAATCACTTGTTACATTTATATGCAAATAACTGACTAAAAAATAAACCTACTTATTCTTACTTTGTGTTTTAAGTGGTAATTATATAACTTTGAGAGAAGTTACATGACTATCTGTGCATATTAATCAAAGACTCACTGTGTACAAAGACATTAATAAAAATGTTTCGATTTTGGATTTAGATTTCACATCATCTGGGGGTTTTTTTTGGACAGTTTTTACATTTAGGAAATCCAAAGCCAATGTAACTTTAGTTTTCCATTGTTAGATTCCAGTGGTGCAATCCATATAGTTGTAGCCCTTCCATTTTAAGAAAATATTACCATATTGCATTACCATAGCCTTGAACCAGACTTCTCTGGTCTCTTTCATCAGGTTTTATAAATTCTAGAGATTGTAGTGTAAATAAAAAATAATAATTGAAATACCAGATGTGCAGTTTCTTAAATACTCAAGTCACTGAGATCACCTTTTTAGGTGTTTTTATGTTTTGTGGCTTTAGTAGATTTCAGGGTTTTTTTGTTTTTTGTTTTTTGTTTTTTCAAATAGGCCTCAAATTAAATGGAAAAAAAACAACAATTGTATACAGTATAGCTTGTTCTTTATGTTATGTAAAACAACATGTTCTCCTGTAGGAGGCGCTTTTCTATAAAGTCGGTGAGCATTAGTAGACCGCAGTAGTCTGTCCGGTAGTCGATGCTGTCGCAGTTACCAAGTACAGAAGAGGAAAAAGTGAAGTATATCTGTTCACTGGACGTATCTGACATTAGGAAGAGAAGAATGCCATCCCTGAAGCATGTGTTTATTTTAGCTGCTATGCGCTGGATGGTGTGGTGTGAGACAGAAGCAGCACATAGCCGAAAAAGTAAGTATTTACTTAGATTGACGATTGGGATTATTTTGGGATATATTTATAAAGCTCTTTTTAATCACTTGTTCATCAAACAATGCACACTTATTAAATTATAATGGTCATTATTATAGATGTTGACAGGTAGGTTGTAATCCTCATGAATGAATCCTCAGTGCTAATGATAATGTAATTGTAATGTTGTTTTCTGTGTCATATGTCTAGTGTTTTGCACGTTTAAGGAGAAAACCTACAGCCCCGGAGAGAGCTGGCATCCTTATCTAGAGCCGTTTGGGTTCATGTTCTGCATGCGCTGTGCCTGCACTGAAGTATGTTCTGTACTCACTGATACTTGAGAGAGAGAGAGAGAGAGAGAGAGAGAGAGAATGAGAATATATATATATATATATATGTGTGTGTGTGTGTGTGTGTGTGTGTGTGTGTGTGTGTGTGTGTGTGTGTGTGTGTTGGATTTGTGTACATTTCCTTTCTGTATGACTTACATGCAAATCTGACCCTTCCAAGTCTGGCCATGTGAAATGTAACCCGGTCAAATGCCCAACACTGCGTTGTGACAATCCTGTAACTGACTCGCAGCAGTGCTGCCCACGATGTGCAGGTACACACACACACACACACACACACACACACACACACACACACACACACACACACACACACACACACACACAGACAAACATAGATAGATAGATAGATAGATAGATAGATAGATAGATAGATAGATAGATAGATAGATAGATAGATAAACTATATCAGTGTGTGAAACAAACATTCGAAAAAATTGTAATTGAAGAGACCATGTTTAATCAGATTTCTTTAAAAGTATTTGTCTCTTTGCCTGTCTGTCTGTTCCATCCATCTACTGGTTATCTATCTATAGACACACACACACACACACACACACACACACACACACACACACACACACACAGAGAGAGAGAGAGAGAGAGAGAGAGAGAGAGAGAGAGAGAGAGAGAGAGGGGATATGTTTATCTGTAAAGATGTGTAGAGAAATAGTGACTCCATGACTAACTATGAGCTGTACTGCTCATTTATAAATATCTGTGTATGTATTAATCTATCTATTCTTCCATCAGTCTATCTATCCATCAGGGCATCTGTTCATCTACCAATATATCCATCCATTGATCTGTCTTCAAATTAACTGTTTTAACAATTTTATACAGAAATAGACAGACAGACAGACAGACAGACAGACAGACAGACAGACAGACAAATATAAAATGAGAAATAACATACAGTTGGATTTCTAATAATAGTTTAATAATAGTTTAGATAATGATCGCTGTTTATCATAAATATGAGGTAAATGTATGTATTTATGTATGTATATACATATGTATCTATCTATCTGCCTATCTATTTATCTACAGCTAGCTAGCTAAGGATGACTGCTTTTAGCTATGCTGCTTATATGAGTATTAAGGCTCTCCTCGTGTTGTGTGCTGCATAGACAGATTTTTATAGTAGTTGTTTGAATGCCTTTAATATTATTTATGTGACATAGTGACATTATGTGACGCCTTGTCTCAGCTGGCTCTCAAAATAATTTTATGGTTTGTTTCTTAGTACTGTAGTCACAAGTTACACTCGTTATAATGTATGAAATGCTTTGAATTTGGTGTGTAAACACACTGGGTTCAAATGCTTTATTCTCTAAAATGATTTTCAGGCAAAGGAAAACTTATCTGTATTAATCAGTAATCTAAATTTCTGCTTGCATGAAGGATAACCTGTAGATGAAGGAATGGATGAATGAATGAATGGATGGATGGATGGATGGATGGATGGATGGATTCCTATTAATATTCTATGTACTGTTGTATTTTACCACAGATGAGCAGAGGCCCCCTGCGGGTTTGAGGGCTCCTGTGAAGACCTGTCACTACAATGGCACTACATACCAAATGGGCGAGACATTCACTAATCACGATCTGTTCCCATCCCGACAGTCCAACCAGTGTGTTATGTGCACATGTTCAGTAAGTGGTTGCATGTTTTATGATGTTTTTTCCTACATTCCTTTTATTTTATGGTTTTATATTCAAAAGCAGACTGATTTTTTATGTTAAACATAAAAGTTGTGACCAATCTATAATACTGCCAGATACAATTAAGGTAAAAATTAGTCTAGTGGATACCTGTTGTTTGTGTGAAACAAAATATTTCATACTGTTATATGATAATGTTCAGTAATAGGGTGGTCCGATGCAAAGGCGAAATTACTGTGACCACCCAGATGTAGAATATTTTTTCTATAACCCCACCTCCCAATGTGCACTTCTTACACTTCAGCATTGATATTTCTAACTTGTAATGTCCTACAAAACTTGTTCCTTGTTATCATTTTTGTTGTAATAGCTATACAGTATACAGCTATTCCCTGAGCTGCCTATTATTTTTTTCTCTCACTGTCATGTTAAATAAATAAGACAAAATAATTAAACCACAAACGTGCAAAATTGGCGGTACTGAAGTCTTTCTTGTGGGTGAAAACATACGATTGTTTCCCATTACTTTTTTTTATTCCATTTATGTTCAATGTTCACTACTATGTACAACTAATGTTGTACTTGTACAAGTACACAAATTGTTACTATAGAAATCTTTAATTGTATGAATTAGGATGCGTGTTTCGAGCGCTTATTGATCTGTATATCTGAATTGTAGATTGTGAATGTAGATTTCAGCACTTCAGAGTTTTACTAGATGGAATGGAAAAATATTAAGGATTTATATCAGTAGAGTCAGGAGGTACTGTGGTAAAAACGAGGACTAAATCAGTTTTCAGCTTAAAACTAAATCAGCTTTGGCATGTTTACATTGTCTTTTGTCTCTCTTTTCTTTTTTGGCCTCCAAGGGTGGAAATATTTTTTGTGCACTGAAAACCTGTCAGCCCATAACATGCTCTTCACCCATCTCTGTTCCTGATACATGCTGCTTCGTTTGCAAAGGTGATTCTTCTTAGGTTGTTTTTGTGTAGGAATTGTGTAGGTGGTGTGAGGCAAAGCAGAATGACTAGCATTGATGATTTATCCCTAAAAGCATGTCCCAAATTTTTTTTATTTCGCTTATACTATTATTAATGTGCTAACAGTAATTCATTGTAAGTAACACATCAAATTTCATCCATTTATAGTTGGAACATAAGATGTACAACATTTACAGTTAGCTTCTATCACTGCTTACATCATAGTATGCATAAACAGTTGTTCTCTCATCAGACTCTTTTTTTCGAACACACACACACACACACACACACACACACACACACACACACACACACACACACACACACACACACACACACACACATCAATGATAAAGTTTCTCTTTGCTAAATACAATCGAAATGTTTTTAGCCTTAAATTCCGAAAGAAATTGTAAAATATTAGAACAATTACATTGAATCACTGCCACTATTTTTAGAGTTGTTGTTGTAAAAAAAATTAATACATTTTACCTTCTGACAGGTTAGCTTCAGGTATTCACTATAAATGTGTATTCGACGATTTTTTGATATAGCTTATCAGTGGTAAAATATTTTTTATGTTTTGAAATGAATATGGATGTGTGATGTGTTTTATTTTTTGATTTCCTGTAAATTTGGCACATTAGCACGTGCAGTTTTCAAGCAGATTTAAGGAGGCAATGTGACTCTTGTTTCTCTGACATGATCAGAGGGTCCACCTGACAATTCATATGACGATGGAGGACAGCAACTGAACCGAGGAGTAGTATGTACTGTATATTCTTTTTCTTTACACATAGTGCATCATTACTTATACATAATAAATTAAATACAAGGACCTTCTAATGCACTAATGTTTAAATTAGTTCATTTTGGCCTCCAGTTTTATATGAGATGGATGAATGGATGGATGAATGGATGGATGGATGGATGGATAGATGGATGTATGGATGGATGGAAATGAAATGTTGTTTATATTAGCCATTTTGTGATGGATAGATTAAGTTACAAAGTGGAACTTGGCATTAAGTTATTTACAAAGTCCCATCTCTTCTTTCATCTCCTCAAACCAAAGAGGCATTCTATGGATCAGTGCCCTGGAGAGCAGGTGAAGAACCGGGCCACACGTGTCACACCGGCCGCACTTAGAGGCTCACCAAGAGGGCTTAATCTACAAACACTGCACCTTAAAGGAGCGGCTGATACCACAGTGAAGATCCTCTTACAGCGCAAACACCAGAGAGGTGAGCTCCACTAGATCTTTAGCTGAATTAGTCAGTAGGGTCTGGAAAATCTAGGATTGCAGAACACAGATGGTGTGTCTTTAAGGTGGAATTGTGGATAAGATTTGTGAATATTAGTGGAAATGTGGATATGGGTCATCAGCTAGATAGCTAGCATTAGCAAACAGACGGCACAAAGCAGAAGAATCCTTGAGAGAAATTGGGCTCAAAAGGAAATTTATCTTTTTCAGGGTTACTTATCTGCAATTGTACACTATAGAATGATATATAATATAATATTATTTGGAAAAACAATATTCAGTATGAGCAGTGGCGGGCTATGCATTTGGTACCTAGGCCTTCAGTGGGGACTTACCCGACTTAATCCACCTCTTAATGCCACCATTACGTCGCAATTATAGAAACCATCAATACTACACAAAAACGCAATGTAAAAACGTGTGGCATTACAGACAGAGAGACATTTCGCATATAGAGGGTGAATACCATTTTACTAAAGCTTCAAACCTCCACACTACATCCGCAACTGTGCCACCTACATCATCTGGAGCAGTTCAAAACCAATATTTGTCTAATAACATGACAAAAACATAAAAATGTAAATAAAATACAACCTACTCACCAGAGATGCATACACATAATTTGCAGCGCTCCTCAGAGGCTGTAATCCAGTGGTACTGCTCGTATTCACTGTTTTGGAAGCGGCAAACAAACCCTTTCCCAGGATGAGACAGCTCACATCAAGTCAGCTAAGATTTCGTAGGGGTTTTTCAATGGCGCTTATAAGTGAATATGCAATTTCTTTTTAAATCAGCGCATACTGCAGTCAAAATATTGTTGTAGCCAATACTTTCTCAGAGTTGTTTGTCTAAGCTTGCATGTACAGTGGGAAGACTTACTCCCATGGTGACGTGTGGCACCCCGTGTTGGGGAAGGTTCTGGAGTGCATCCTGTGCACCTGCCGAGATGGCCTTCAGGAGTGCAGACGCCTCACCTGCCCCAGCCAGTACCCATGCAAACACCCCACAAAGATAGAAGGAAAATGCTGTAAGATTTGCCCAGGTAGCACAAGAATTTATATTTCGTCTGGCATTGTTTTATTGGTAAATTCTACAGTTTATGTACTTGGACTTAAATATATATAATGTCATATATGTTCCTTTGTGCTTTTTTATCTTATTTGACAGAGAGTACGACTGAAAACAATAGAATAGATTGTTATTTGGGACAGGACAATAACAGTCTCCTGGTGTATAAAGTCGAATCTTCATCTGCTGCTCATGAGGAAGACACAGTGCGGAAAATTGCCATTGAGAGACAGGGAGCCACAGAGATTGAGGTGCAAGTATGGAAAACAGTAGACGGTAAAGAATGTGAACATCTTGTATTCCTACCAGCACACTGTAGCTTAATGTTGAAATGTTATAGGGTTGGCTATATTGCACAATTTGATGTTGTTTTAACAGAGATTAACAGCAGCATTCTAAGTAATGTACAGTAGATAGTTATATACTTGCAATATAATTTACATTCATCTGCTATTTTACAATCTTGTTTATTTAAAAATGGGAGTATGAGCCTAAGTGATGTAATTTAAAGCAGTTATGTAAAGAACATGTACAGAAACAAGGAAAGATTTTGGCCTTTTTTTTTTATTTATTTGGCTAGACGTACACAGTTTCTGTTTGGATCAATCTTGCTTCTTGTATCTGTACTGTATTCTGATACAATTCTAAAATTATCTCCATTCACTGAAATCTGATTGCTGTATGGAATGTTCATACTCAAAGGTGCTTAGTTTACTCCTTGTTTTATTAACAAGATGATTTAATCAGCCACATTTTTCTTTCATTTTAGATATTGCTAACATTTGGAAAGGCACCAACTTTAATAGAGCACATGCAACACCTACAACACCGACACAGGAGCTTTATTGTCGAATGTGTCCTGGATAGAATGGTGTATTTACTTTTATAACATGACCTTGCATGGCACTCTTATTTTTGTGTGGATAGTCTTCATTTGGATATAATCATGATAATAAATTAAGCCAGTGAAAGTTTAAACGTGGCCACATAAACATTGCAGTAATAATGCAATGCAATAAAACAGAAATAAATAAATACACCAAATGAATATTACATGGCTTATTATCTAAAGGGGCAAATTGTGTACAATTGCTTCTTTTACTACATTTTTTCAGAGTCAACAGTAAAAACTTAAGCTTATTTGGAAGCAACGAATTTTTTTTTATATCTTTTCTTCTTTCGTATATATATATATATATATATATATATATATATATATATATATATATATATATATATATATATATATATATTTATTTATTTATTTTTTTTTTTATTCAGGGGTATTACATTTAATGGAAACTGGTGATGTTCAAAAAAAGGACCTTTTAGAGTATCCAGAGAATTATATTCTGCTGACTACATTGGATGAGGGTGAGTTGTTGCACCGTTCTCCTTTATAAACTTATGTTAATGCAGTATTAGGTGGATTCATGTGTGAACAAAATGTCATACTTTGAAATATAATATAGAAAGCTTTAGGAGATAAGAGTCAATGTATATGGACTGGATATATAAGTGTACAAAAAGTGTAAAGTAAAACATGTGGGGTTTATTTGGGGCACCTGCAGGTCAGGGCAGTAACAGACACAGCAGTAAACACATGGAAATACTTTTTTTTTGCTTAAAATGTGAAGACATAATGTGAATTCCTATTTACATAGCGTGTCCCTAAGCAAACTTGTCACAAAGCTCAGTCCATTTCTTTGTAGATTAGTTAATGTTAGACCAATTTAATTATTGGTTCTGGTTGGTGAGCATGTGTTGATTAATGATAGGTAGTGATTTTTTAGGCAAAAAAGAGATTTCTATTATGCCCTTGTACTAATCAGTTGTGCAACTTGCAAATCAATGGCAATAGATGCTCTATTTTTAGAGCCTAGTAACATTCAGTGAAAAAGATGTTTATTTTTGATAGCAGGAACTAATTTCCACACAATAAATATAACTGTAAATGGATAAAATAAAAATATGTAATCAATTGTAATCACAGGTAATTTAGGTAATTGGAATTAAACAGTTCAGATCATGCTGTTGTTAAAAAATAATCAAGTTGGTATCTGGTATTTTTGTTTTATAGTGTGTGTTATATTTTTTGTTCTCTCAGACACATGGAGAAAGTTTAAAGAGGAAGAAGACAAGGAGAAGGACTTCAGTAGAAACAGGACTTGTGAAGATGGCATTAAGGAGGTAGTGAAGTACTTAAACCCCGATCAGATGGACATTCTTTGCACGTCCTAGTCCTCTGAGCATCCTCTCTGCTCTGGAACAGTGTATCAGCTCAGCGTCCAACACCTCTTTAATTTCCAGACACAAAGCAGAACACACACAATGTGTTTTAGTGGAAAAACCAGATACCGGCAGAAGAACTTTGCTGTCCCATGTGAGATGTAGCTTTTGTAGAGGCCTTTAACTGAAGTCAAAAGTGTGGTCTTGTCAAAATACAGAAGGGAAAGTAAACGCATACAGATGTGTTAGTTCTGAATCAAAGGGGAAGTATGGAGATATTACTTTGTATTAAGAAGAAACGTATGGATGTGATTCAAACAAAGCAATCACTGTCTTTGTACAGTAATTAAAGAGAAGTAAAAGTAGGAATGTAAGCAGAATGGCCCAGGATGCTTTTATAAAGTTGATGTAGGCCACATTTTAATCACTGTCATTAGTTATGCACCCATTAAATAATTTTAATACTAAAAAGAAATTGTAATATTTATTGTAATAAAAAAAAAGAGTTTTCATTTTGACTGAAACAGAAGCATGGTCAATGGTGAATGGTCAATATGAACATTATGTCTGTATGCACAGAACCGTTTATACCATGGTAGAGAAATTAAAAAGTGAGAGCTGCTGACCAGAGGCAAGTGTTCTTACATAAACGGTTCTGGCTGGACAATGAACCATTTAGGATTTTTTCAGATTTGTGTCTCTCCTCCGAAATTTTGGCCTGTGCTACATGTTATAGTTTGTTTTCTCAAGGGTTGTGGTAGTTTAACAGCATGAGTGCAACAAGAGAGCTCTGTTAATTTGATATAAATGCAGGTCAGAATTTTCCAAGAATACAGAACAGGCCTTGTTAAGACACATGGCTGTCTTATTTGAAGCAATGTGATCACCAAAAAAATCTAGCATTTGTTAACATTTACTCGATGTGCAGACTTTCAGCCACCTGTTGGGGCACATCACAGTACAGTGCAATTTTTATGGCGGAGGCAACTAACATGATTTCAATAACAAATTCCCAGATGATTGTTAGTTTAATGGAGATGTCATTCTGCAGCCAAGCTGTGGTTTGGTGCAGACATGGCCTGTCAGCTTCTTGTCGACAGCCTTGTTCGGGTCACCAGGTGGAAGATAATCCGTGCTTGTTCACAGTGAACTGGGCCTGGCCACGGACCCAAACTGGAGAAGTTCAAAGAGTAATATCCACTTTCCCTTTTCTCCGAACCCCAAAAGCCCACTTTCCCTCCCTTCCCAAACACAATGAGTCATTGTCCTGGACTCACACTTAGTGCCAGACAGCGCTGCTCATCTCTCACTGAAGGCCTGACAAAATATTTTGCAACAGAAGCCCCTCAGTTGAAGACCTTAATGGTCACACAATGAAGCTGTGAATTATTTTTGCTGGCTGTTGGATCTGGCACTCTGGCAATTTGTTTCTCTCCAGAGTGACTCAAACCCGACTCTCTACTCCAGGGGTGGCTGGTATAAATAGGCTAAGCACCTTCAAGCCCACTCAAATTGTAAAAACAAGCAATAATATTAAAAAAGACATACATTTAAGGTTGTATCTTTTGCATCAATAGCAGAAACGTAACAAATATCTTAACCTGAATTCAGTTTGGACTTTTGTGGAATCGAGCACGACAGAACCATCAGCAGAGGTAAGATGGTGTGCAGTCATGAGGCTGCAGCTGATCTATTTTTAGTCCAGATTGTAGATTCATGCATCTTATAAGTCGGAGATGTCAAGTGATTATACAGAGTGAAAAGTTCCCTACATTTCGATCTACATTTGTCAAGCTTCTCTGACACATCTGTAAAACATTAGCAGCAGCGATTGAGAATGAGCATGTGAAATACGGTCATGGTGTAATGAACGTGAACATGATTATTATGTTTCTATTACTCTTTTTCACCCAAAATGCCTTGGAGGGAGATAGTAAAGAAAACTAAGAGCACACTAGACAAGCAGTGCAGATTACACATAGTGTATTATACAACAAATTGGTTTTTTTGTTACAACAAATCATTCTGTTTACCTTGTTTGGTATTCAGAGGAAACATGGCACAAAGCCACTAGCGCGTCAAGGATGTTTAAAAACATTTGAAATTGAAGAATGCAGTGCTTAACCTTAATACTTAAAATTTTTAACCTAACAATAGATAATAGATTTCAGTCTATTTCACTCTTCTCAGTATGTATATTTGTGGCATTTTATTAAATTTATACATTGGTGAATCAAATAAATAAACAAACAAACAAATAAATAAATAAGAATAAAACATCTATATCATAATGCCTGAGAAATAATCCAATTAATTTGATAAGTTTGATCGTTCTGCTGCATTTCCCACCGAATTCAACACTTGCTGCTGGAGCACAAGCTTGATTTTAAGCATTGCCATCTTTGGCATCCGTATGGTCCTTTCATCGTTGGATGGAGGTTGGTTTTAAATTCCCTCTAAATAGCATTTGGCCAATTCCGCTATGCATGCTTAGTCTTGGCTCTGGCAATTTGAACAGCTGGGGGCAGTCAGTGGGTATAAATCAAGCAGAAGGGTCAGTTCTCTGTGTGACTGTTCCTGTTCAAGCTTACAACCAGTGTTACAGCTATGTTAAAGCCCTAAATTGACACGGTTTTTAGTTGCATCTTAACATCTGAGCGTGGGAAATGCTTTCTGTGTTTTTACTCAAATAGTCAAGTTTTTAAACACTTACAGCAATGGAATTGTTCAGTTAATTCGATTAAACATAGAGGCGAGTAAAAACTCGCTCATCGGGGAAGAAATAAATGATCCGTTCAACAATATTTACAGTCCTGCAGCATGTAGGCTCAACATAGTCACTAAATCACCACACAAGCTGTTTATTGTGTCTTCATGCCATATAAATGAAAGATTTCTTCTTTCCAGTGGTGACATTCAACAGCCACGGACCTAAAAATACTGACACCTCTGTAGCTATAGCAATGCTAAAAAGAAAAAACCTAAAGGTGAAGCAATATATATAGAATATTCAACTGGTTTTTTTTTTGGTTAGGGTCACGCTGAAGCCTTTCCCAGAGGTGGAAGTACACACTGTATCAGGTGCCAGCCATCAGAGAACACTATAAATAAACACATTTATTCACAATTGGGGCAATTAAGTATAACTAATTCAACTGTTTTTGTGCGTAAGAAACTTATACAGACCGGACGTTAAGCTCAGGACAGCATCAGTACCCTAGTGCTGAAAGGGGGCGCAATGCTACCCAATGCCACATTAAGCTTTTAATATTTACACATATAGTTTTTACATTTTCTCATGTGTTTTTTTTCACGATTCATTTATTTTTATGTTTATTTGTACTTGTGGACAATGCAAATCATTCCTCTTCACACATGATCCAAAGTGTTTACTGGAGTTCACATTAAATTTCAGGGCATAACACAAAAGAAATGCACACTCACATGATCAATGGAATGTACAATCAGACATTTCATGCATTATCAAGTATTTTGCATAAGGGTAATAACACAAAGAACCACTGGTCGTCCATGCTGTACGATGCTGTGTAAGAAAACTGTGAAAAAGTTAATAAGAATTCTCTGAGCCGCTGAACCCCTGTGCCTTACAGACATAGGGGAACTGAAGCATTGCAAATCAATTACATGGCCTTCTGACTCAAAGGGCACGAAACCGGGGCTATAAGGCAATTAACTCTGATGTGCTTGCTTTTATAGCTGATTAAGGTGTTCAGGGGACCCTTGAATAAATGCCATCAAAATACTTCCGAAATCTTTTTAAGAGTGCTGTTTGGGTTACTTTCTCTCAATCTGCTTCATTAAGTCAGGCACCGATCGTTTCAGCTGGTGATCAGGAAGTACAAACATTAGTGAGCTACATGTCAGGAACACTTCCAAGTGATTTCCACTGTTAGAGGGTCACAGAAGAATGTTCAGATTTAATAAAAGGGAATATTTTGATTGAAACATAAATAAGTGCTATTAGATGTATAGCAAATTAGTGGCATAATTGCACTTAAGAGTGAAAGTCATTTGTTTAGCCTCTGCCAGGAAAAAGCATGGAAAACCAACTCCTACATTTCCACATAACTGTCATATCAAAAGGATTATGATGAATAGGCATCTTACTCACACTGACACATTGATGAACGAGAACTGAAGTGTTTGAGGTGCAATCAAAACTTGCGTGCAAACTGGCGATATTCATAAACCATCAAAAAACTTCACTTCTTTATCCAAAACGGTAAAGTACCACTGGCCTTCTTACTGTATTTCGCAAAAAGGTTATTCCAGATGTGGAGATTTAGCACCCTCCCACGCACACCCCAAAAATATTCTGTGACACTGCACTCCCTGAGTCCCAGAAGAAGTACCACATTTTAAAGCCATGTCATAAATATTCTCCAATTTGGACAAAGAAAATCTTCCTCAAGCCATAAAGTCATAATCATTCCATAAAATCCATTGTCAGTCTTACATCAGTATAAATGTACTTTATATATTGAATAAGAGACAGATCTTTCAAATTAATCATGACTAAATGAATAGTGTTACAGCATAATAATGTTTTAGTATACACTATTGATCATTTTTTGTTTGTTAGTACTGCTCTTTAATGAGTCTAGAGCAAGCCAGCTCAGTTTTATGAATATGAAGCATGGATTAACTGTTTTTGTGAATTTATTTAATAGCGATTTTTTTTTAAGTGTAGGTAGTAAAATTATACTGTAATTAATTTCAAAAGAAAAAAAGTAGAGGTTGGTTTATAGCTACTATAACAAACCTGATAACAAAGACTAAGTGCTGATGTTTTGTAGCATTCAATGTAGCTCTAAATGGAGAAAAAACTATAACATGCTTTTTAAATCAGATTGTAGCATCAACAGATTGCTGCAGTATAAGAGAAATACACCACTTAAAAATCTTTACTTTTCTTTCCCTTTTTAGTTTTTCTTTAACTATAAAAGGTTTGAGGAGCAAAACCTGTGAGGGAAGAAGCCATGGGGAATTAACTGTAAATACCCTATATAAAAGGATTATTACAAAATGTGAAAAGTAGATTTAATAGACAAAATCTAATCAAAATGACATTGTTGCAGAACAATACACTGCTGCACTAATACTCTTTCATATTTAATGGCTTTGCAGATAGCCTGAGGTTGGTTTGAATTTAATAATGTGGATTCACTTGATATACTTTTTTTTTTTTAAATGGCTATTGATTTATTCCACCTGGGCTGAAAATGCATTCCACATCTGTGTAGCTGGGAAAGAGAAAAAAAGCTGAGCTGCACTGAATGGAACAAAACAAAGTGAAGAGTTTATGTATATAATGTAGATGTACTTTATAAACAATGCAGTTATGCATTTTGGACAAATTTGATTAAACACGTGCATCAATTGTAAAGTGTATTGTTTACTTCATCTCTAAACCTACTAACCATTTCAAGTGTGTGTGTGTGTGTGTGTGTGTGTGTATATATATATATATATATATATATATATATATATATATATATATATATATATATATATATGTATAATTTTCTTTTCCCCAGAATCAATATAATATCTATACATGAAGGGATGCAATAAAGGGACCCTTGTTTGCCACACAGTAAAGGTTATTTTTTAACAGGACTGTTTTCGATTGCTGTTTTAATCTCTAATTTCTAATCTCAGATCAGGGGATCTGAACCAGCTCGACTTCACCCTTTCTGAACACAAACCTGGAAACAGTTGCGGGCCCAACATGGCGATGCCAAATCACAAGAGCTTTGAAGTAGCTTTTTTTTTCGACGATAGCCATGCTATCGAGCAACAGATTTACTCTGAGACACAGAGGCACCTCATGTTTTAAACAACAGTACAACGAGTGATCTAGAGCAGGCACCTCACGCATGTTACCTCCGCATGCAGCAGGGTTTGTGCAAGGATAACACTGTGTAAATTGTGGATGAAAAGGAAAAGTCACATGGATTTTTATAGACACATTTTTATATGCAGTGGACTTTATACATATTATTTTCATGTTATTATTTAAATTACATTTTAATGCTGATTATTCACATATCTGGAATATAATTATATTTTTTCAGACCCGGTTTTCTATTTCGATGACAAACTTTACATGAAATTGTATTGCATCACATATATAAACTGACACAACAAGTGCACAAGTTCACTTATTGCATCCCATTTGCTTTTTCTATAAAAGGTTGAGTCAGTTGGTGGTCCTTCATCCACAGTGACTCAAGAGTGTAAAATGTGTCAGATGATTCCTTTTTTCTACTTAAAAAAGTTTTAAGGTCTTATGACCTAACCTTGTCATCTTAGCTAATCTAAAAGACTTGAACTCATAATCTTCTGATCCACAACTGGTATCATTTTAGTTTCTATAGTTCAGTATTTTAGATTTCTTTTTGTGGTTTCTGACACTGTATTACACTGACATCTACAAAATGGGGTTTATGAAAGATAGAAAAAACACTTGTAACACCATTGTAGAATACACCAAACATACTCTGTGCAGATTAAGGATACTGGAGGCTACTCCTGAAGCCATATCTGGGGCAAGTGGGTATCTACAAATAAGCATGTGGTGATAAAGCCACACACATCACCCTAGAGTAAGGAACCAACATCAACTGGCAACTCACTTGCCAAGGACAGTCTTAAACTGTCTTTGTGAGCATATCTGGAAAGAAAGCTTAAATTTGATCAATTAGTAAAATTCGACCAATCAGGACACCCTCAAAAAAAGGCAATGCACCAAAATGGAGAAAATCTAGTTGAGAATCAACTGGTGCAGACACCTATGACCCACAAATCTGGAGATAGTCAGCAATAAACTGTAATCTAAGGCTGTGGATGAAGAAGTCTGATCTGATATTTTCAGTCTATAGCCACTGCAACCCTCATTAAAAAAAAGGAAAGTAAAATGGACGAATAAAAAAGGGAAATTTTAAAGGAGAATAGCTTTTCTACCACAGTTCATAATTCAGATGATCAAATTCACATTTGATTTTTTTATTTAAATTGTATTACTGTGAGGCAGTGCCATTTTTACAGTGCTAAACAGGAGGCTACAAGCTTCCTATACTTAGCATCAACATTGTAACTCCAGTACAAAACCGAAGAGCCCGGATGATTAACGACATTTGGTGTACATTTCATTTTTGGCTGAAGGGCCCTTTTAAAACTGCATTAACCTTTAATAACCGCTGACTAAATGCTATAAAAATAAAGTTTAGTGATTGCCAGGGAGAAAAGAAGGTAGGTGGAAAAGCTCTGGTTGGCATGAAAAGCTCAAAATCACGTACATGGCAGCAGATCAGAGAAGCTTCATTACACATTTCCAGACTCATGCCATCCCAAACTGTCAGTTTTGTTTTAATAAATCAGAACCCCCTGTAATGAGGCCAAGAGCTGTGCCAGAGACTGACGTTATTTAAAAATGTGGAAAAAAAAGCTTTTGGCAAAGCTCAAGTTCTGTAAAAAAAAAAAAAAAAATCCAAATAAACCACAGGAAAAAAAAAAACTTTCTGAACTAATTAGTTCATCATTAGGATTATAGACAGCACAAACATTCATCAATGATTCCAAAAAGTACAGGAAAGGACTGATAAAAAAGGTGAGAACGAAAGTGATAGAACATCGTGAGAGTAAAAACAGAAGACACAATGTGAAAGCAAATTTTATTGTTTATAGTAACATTTAATATTACTTTTAATATAGGATTTTCAGAATGACAAAAAAAGTTATTTAGATGCTCAGTGAACAGCAATCGGTGATATTAATATCAGACAAAAATCTTTCACATATAGGCACCTCAAACCCCACCCCAATCCCAGCATCTCCGAGGTTTCCTCTTTAAAAAGACTAATGACCAAAACACCTGATAAACTTTACAGGGACACCTACTGGTTTGTTATTGTACTGAATCCAGTACAATAAATATCCAGTTTTTAGAACACTGGAAGGTCACAGAGGTAAACAGACAGAAAGCCAACATAAGTAGTTCATTTCTTTTGGAAAAAGCCCATGATGGATGCTTGTTTTGTCACTTTATTTGTAGCAGCAGGAGCTTTCTTCTGGCTTTTCTCTTTAACCTTTTTCTCATCATCCTTCCTTTTAAGTGTTTGCTTGAGCGAGCTCGAGTCTTCAGCAGGCTGAGTGGCAGTCTTGGATTCGTCATCACTCTCCGAGTAAGATTCACTCTCGAAGCCTTTCTCGGTCACTAAGTTAAAAACACATGGAGACCAAATTATACCACAGAACAGGTGGATTCTCAACTCTGATTGTTCAGATTTTTTTTTTTGGTCAGGTAATTTATTTTCATTTATAGCTTTTCTGACAGAGGGCTTACTGTAACTAATGCAGAATTGAATTTATCCATTAAATTTAATTTGTCGTTCGCCACAGAGACAACATTTGCCGCAGCAAAAAAATAAATAAAATAAAAATAAAATAAAAAAAACTGCAAGCTGTATATGTTTATAAATGCAGATGAGTGAATTGGATTGGATTTCTAAAATTACAAGGTACTGAACAATGTCAGCAAATACACACTCAATACTGTGCCCAAAAATGGAAAATATTTCACGCAATCATAAGTATTTTAGCTTTTTCTCAGTTCCCACTCTTTCTTGTGAGAACAAAATGGTTTTGTGCTATTCACTGGGGTAAAGGTGAGCATTTTAAGATGGAACATACATCTAACATTTAAACAAAACAAAAAAAAAGCAAATCACAAAAAAATTATTCACCTCTTGATTTAAAGGGACAAATTAAACATCTGGCTAAGTGTTTCTGACAACTCATACATGCAGTGTGTAAGGCCTTCTCCTGCTACAGACCAAAACTATGCAACTTGTTCTCCTCCAGATGTTAATGTTCAACACTATTAAATATTACAATATTCAACAGCAAAATTGTTACATTTCTCTCATAAAAGGAATAAACACTTCAGGACATACGGTTATAAAAAAAACAATTAAGGTTTTGGTTGTAATAGAATGTCCACCTCATCACACCACAATGTAAACTATGAATGAACCATTACGCACCAATACAGCCTTCGTCATCAACAAATGTACTGGACTTTAACACCCGTCTCCTCTTCCTCCTCCTCCCCTCAGAGTTCTGCAGTAAATAAGAGAAAACACACCAACAATTTAGACTACAATATATCAATGCATAGTACAATACATACAACAAACAAATACATAGTTTAATATTAATTCATTTTTTTGGTTTTAAACTGTACATTTTTTTTTCTTCCTGAAAACATGGTCTACTGATTGGGAAATGTGATTATTCAATATTTCAGATACTTACTTGCAAAACAGGCTCTTTCTTCACATGCTTTTCAGGACTTGTGTGCAGTTGAGGTGCAGGTGGAGAATCTGGAATTACTAAAGTGAGAAGATGAACAAAGTCAATCAGTGTGTTTACACCGAAATAACTATTGTAGAAATTTCCTGCAGGTGAAACTGTTTTAATTGCAGCTTGAAGCACTTTTTTAAAGATTTCACCCACCCTCATCATCACTGCTGTCCGGCTGAGGGTTTTTTATCCTCCGTCTCTTCTTCTTACGACTGTCCACTTGCTCGCTTTCACTATCTGAATTCTCCAGACGTTTTGTTTTACTGTTTGTAGGATTTTGGTTTATTTTTAAAGAAATATCATTGCACTCGTGATACAAAATCTAAATGCTGCACCCATAAGAACAGTTTCTATAACAATACAATAACAATGATGTGTCTGCATTGATTCACAATATTTATAGCCTACAAGGAAAAATGGCTGTATTGAACCAGAATATCCCAAAGGCACCTAAAGCCTACCTCCGGGTCTCCTTGGATTGATCTTCAATCACTTCAGCCTCCTTCGGTAATTCCTCCTTTATGTCCTGCTTAGGTTTGGATGAAGACTGTTTTGTGCTTTCTGCAGCTGATGATTCTGGAACACCATCTGGATTCTCTTTTATGTTTTGGTCAGATTTTTCAAGCTTTTCTGTAATCAACAAATTGTAAGGTGGTCAGTGAGGAAAACAAGCAATGATGACTCACTATAACAGATATTACTACTCACTGTCTGCTGTTTTTCCCCAAAAATTGTTCATACTGTTGGCTTTGGACGACACCTTGGTTTTAGGTCCCTCAGCCTAAAAAAACAGAAATGTTTATTAGGAGAAGAGAATTTTAAAGTGGTTTGGATGACAAAATTGGGCTCCCGGGCCAAATGATGTTTTAAGGCAGATGCTTTGATTGTGCACTTACAGGAGGCGGATCGTCTACCTGCTCCTTCTTCACCTTTTTGTTCTGCTCATCACTTTTAGGAGCTGTTTTATTTGAAAACATTCCCATGATGCCTTTCGGTTGTTTGGAGGTAGGTTTGGATGCAGGTGCTGTGTAGTTATTGACAACAGGTTTAATGACCTCTTTGTCAGTTGAAGTGGACATTTCTTGAGCTGTCTTTAACTCCTGCACTGCAGCAGAACATCGGATCGCACTGTACCTGTGAAGGGTAATATAATCTATTAATATAAACAGTGAAGAGGTTCTCTTTTTATAGAATTAATACAATAAGAGTTCTATTAATGCTAAAATACTATGAGAAAATGCAGGATTTTGTATTTTCAACTATATAAAAAAAACGTTTTTGTTATTCAAATCTGACAATCCTATTTACAAATGGATGTTTTTACATATAGCTTTTATGTTCTTCCACAGGGTGATACATTGCAGGAGCATGTTATTAGGAACACCTGCACATCTACTCATTCACACAATTATTTAATCAGCCAGCAGTGCAATGCATCAACTCATGCAGATACACGCCAGCAGCTTCAAGCAATGTCCACATCCATCATCTGAATAGGAGGAAAGAATTCAGTGATTTCAGCATGACAGTTGATGCCAGACAGGCTGGTTTGAATATTTCTGTAACTGCTGATCTCCTGGGATTTTCACACAACATTCTCTAGATTTTATTCAGAATGGTGCAATAAAAAAAAAAAAAGAAAAGAAACATCCAGTGAGCAGCAGTTCTGCAAAAGGAAAAGCCTTGTTGAGGTCAAGTGAGAAGCCAGAGTGGTTTGAGTTAACATATAGGCTACAGTCACCTAAAATCTTTTTCACTTGTGATAAGTAGAAAAGCATCTCAAAATGCTCAACATGCCACACCCTGATGAAGATGAGCTACAAGAGCAAAAGTCAGTCAGGTTCCACTTCTGGCAGCCAAGAACAGACAGCTGATCAAATAATGAACAGTTGAAGATTAAAAATTGTGCCCTGAGAAACCGTAGAATGATAAGAGGCCTACCCAGTATTAATATAACGTTAAGGGACTTTTTATTGAGTGTATATGTACAATTGTAGAGTGTTGATGGTCACAAAGTGATCTGAGTTTAACTGCTCAAAACCTGACCAATTTACAGCAGATAAGACATGGGGAAAATGCTAACCTAGGTCAGGAGTGTATATTTGTATTGTATTCTGAGCAATATGACACATATTGTTAAAGAAGAGAACACTTGGGAGTGTGCTGTAATAAGAGAATGATCAGTGATGGAGAAATGTGATGAGAGCAAGAGAGACCCCAAAAGTTTATTTTTATATAAAAGCATATCTTCATATAGTTTATTCCTCTTATTTCTATTTACCGATACTAATTTACTGATACTATTTACAGATGTTTATATATTATTAAAAAAACAGACATTTTTATTCATCTAGTTTTTAGATTCGTTTAATATAGTTTGTATAGATTTTATATTAGTTTTATGTTTTGCCATTTTCTTTGTTAAAGCGGTTATTTAAAGTATCAATCCCGGTGACTACTTCCATAAATGTTATATAAACATTCATGACAGAATTAACTGCTTTGATGCCACATGGCAACATTAAAATAAACCTGAGCAATAAGAATCATAAAGTCAAGTAATAAATCACATACTTGTTGCAGTTTTTAAGGTTCTCTTTCATAGCATCGTAGTCAGTACTGTAAAGCGGTGCACTGTCCTTGAGCTCAGCTTTTTGCACGCTGTACACATGCACGCTAATCGTCACATCCAGTTTGGATTTTACATCTGGGAAAAATTGTGGATTGCAGATACAAAAGAATTAGCTCACACATACTGTAGAATGATATTAAATTAATTTCAGTGTAGAAAAAAAAAAAGTTTTAATCACACAGTGACTTCTGCACAGAACATAAGAAAATACCCAACCAATCACAATTAAATGATTATCTACGATACAGAATTTCTGAAATAAACAAAAAAAAAAGCAAAATGGCATATTTAGGCTTAGAATAGGAAAAAGTAAAAAAGAGTAAAAAAAACTCAGCAACTTCAACTGCAAAAGCACATCACAGGCTTATGATCATTTCTATAAATAAAATCTACACAATGCCATGTGGGGTGAATAAAAACAAGTAATTTAACCATGTGATGGAAAACAGCTGGTCTGCTTGTTCATGCATTACACTTGTTTCTTCTCACTTATAGCCAGTGTTTATTCAAATATTAGAAAAACAATCATACCCTCGAGCTTGTCTTCACGCACTACTGACACCTTATGACACTAGAGTAAATGACAAAGAAAGATCATAAATGTCCTATGCAGCATTTGTGAAAGCAAAATTACCAATGACATCATATAGTTTTCATTTTGTACTATTAACAACATAATTCAACAAAATGATTCAAATCACCATGCTGCCTTTCTCCATGCACTTCCCAGAAACCAAGTAAGTGGCATACAGTGTGTTTCCAGAGCGCTCCTTCCGTCGCTGCTCTAAGTAGTGATACAGCATTCTGCAACAAATTTGTTTAAACATTAAGAGGTTAGATGAAACTAGATTTCAAAATTACTACCAAAAAAAGTGTAAACTTACTGTTTAGCCGTGTTAACATGGACACCAAGAGTAAGACTCAGCCATTTATAGGAGACCTGTTCAGACAAAGTCAGCGTTAACGGGTTAATATCTGAAAGCAAACTGAAAATTTACTGTTGGCAGAAGATAACTTATGTATATCATAATGCATTGTGCATGTGTTATGTATATCAAAAAGCATTTTCAGCATTAGAACTGACGAATTACATTCACCCAATGTTAAATTTCAATGGCACAGGCAGTGCCTTGCACTTTATTGTGCAAGAAAATATATTTACATATGGAACATAGTAAGTTTTCTTGGTAAAGGTTATTAAACAATGAAGCACTTTATTACACTTTCTATTGAATTATTTATTTTAATTGGTCAGCTGTTGATTAGTTTTCTATAAATAAATTAACGTTAATGCGTTCATTGCAGTATAGTATCAGGACTTATAGTGTGTATAGTGTGAATTTACTTATAAATGAAGTACAATGAACACTGGCATAGTAAAGCTTTCCATAAGGAAAAATTTACATAATACAGTGTTAGAACAGAATAAGTTTTCCACCCTGATAAAGTCTTCAAATCAGTTTTTCTTTGTGGTTTCTTGGGAACATGATAAGCTGCATATTTTTGTCCTATTAAGTTAAAATAGAATGAAAAAATTTTTGATAATGTAAGTGAGAGCAGCAACTGTTTAGTAATCATTTCATAACATTAAATGTAACAAAAAGTAAACCATATGTAGTCACTCTTTTAGTAATAAAGAATCACTTTACGTAATGGTAAAAAGTATGGTAACGTTTATTAAAAAGAAGAAAAAAATAAATAAATCACTTTCATACCACCCTGTTGATAATATTACAATAACATCAAGCATTCCACCTACACATTATAAAATGTTATATGCAATAGTTGGCTTATGAAATGATTACATTTCCACAAAATCCAGAAATGGATATTCAAACTATACAAAGCGATCTTTTAAACAACAATCTCATATATTCCCAAAAAGTATCCAGTGGGCCATAACTCCATGAGCAAACGTCTGACAGAAAAGCGCGCATGCGCAGAGCTTCATCATCGTCTCGTCTCAATCCATATATATTTTTGCTATTGTAGGACTATGGGACTGAAAGGATTCAATTTACAGTTTTACTTTAGTTACCCCAGAAGTGTTCAATAATGGTGCCAATTTTTTTTTAAAAGCACATAAAACAAACACACTAGCAACAAACAAAAATCATTACACTTCTTAAATCCGTATTCCTTGAATTATTAAATGCAAAACACATGTAGAAAATGGCGCTGCTAAATAATTTAGTCATTTGCAGAGAAGCCATTATTTAGTAAAAACAAATAATTTTCGCTCTGTGCAAACTTGCATTTAATAACGAATATAAAGTGTTACTATCCCCTCAAAATCTCGTGGCTCTAACACACTACACTGCAGTGCTAGCTAGCTTTCTCAAATGTCGAACAAAAAAAACAAATGCTATCCCAAACGAAACACGATGATACGCCAGAAAAAAAGACAATGTAAAACTTACAATTTTATTCTGATCGTTAACATATTCGTCAATGTTTTCTAAATAAAGATCATCCATTGCAATGCCCAGTTGATCACCCTGGAAACACACTCTTCCCTACACGAAACAACGCGGGAACTTTATTTACTTCCGATCACGTGGCTAGTCAAGAGGACGCCGGTGTTGCCAGTTGCGTGGTAACCACACTTTACAGAATGTAGACACTTTAATCGTTTCTTCACGTTTTTTGATCGCAAGCTGTGAGATATGCATATATCAATTATATCATGTAAGAATTATCTATAATTAAAATTAAAATAGTACACTTGCATAATGGTTTCTTTACGGAAGAACGGTTGTATTTTTTCCCAGGGTTGCCAGGAATGCATTGTCTAATCCATTCATTCATTCATTCATTCATTCATTCATTCATTCATTCGTTCATTCGTTCATTCGTTCATTCATTCATTCATTCGTTTGTTCATTCCTTTATTTTCAGTGAGTGTTCAATTATGATCAGGGTCGAGGTGCATCTAGATACCGTTCCATCACAGGGCACCATGCACATTCATTTACACAGGGTTATATAGAGTAACCCAAGTTTACAGTGTTGTGTCCTCTAGACAACTATGGATTTATCCTTGTACAGATAAAAAGGATCATTCCTAAACTTTAACTGTACACCTGACTGACACTATGCAAAATAGAAAAGTAAATTTTTGAGGATTACCGAGGTTACCACAGGTTCCAAGTTCCCAGTCCCGTAGTCCATATTTCAGTGTCCTGTCCTGCATATTTCAGTGTGCTTCCTGTTTTAATAAGCCCATGTGTAATATATATATATATATATATATATATATATATATATATATATATATATATATATATATATATATATATATATATATATATATATATATATCGCTAGTAAAGTGATATGTATCACTAGTAAATATAATGTTAAAGTTAGTTATTAGTAAATTTATTATTTAAAAAATCCAGGCCTATTTAAAAAATAATTTTCTTTCCAAGGTGCTGTCTAATTTTAAAAGCATGAAATGTATATTCATTAGGGGGACACATGATTCTCATATTAGAAGAATATTGAATCAAATATACTCACACAAGATATTAAAGCTGTATGGCTTTCCTTGTATTTTTTAAAACCAAAGTACATCTGGATGTAAGTTGTAAAAGGCAACTCATTTGAACATTTTGTGCTTCATGTTGTTCAGCGTTTTGGATTATATGTCATAATCATTATTTTATGATTTACACCAGGCCTGCCAAAATCACTTTATGCAAAATAAAATCATTTATTTATTTTATTTTTGTTGTTGAGGCTTGGTCATAGGAGATTATTTATTATGATACTAAGGCTTTAAATTGTAGTTCTATGAAGTAAAGTAAAAGATTTATAAAAATGTCCATCTGTTTTTGTCTTTAAACTTTGTCTTTAGAAAAATATCTACATTTGTTGGCTGTGCTTTGTCCTTGTTTAACATATGATGTATAATATCCAGAACACATAAATGGTGTAAAAAAAAAATCTGGGTGATTGAAAACTTATTAATATAATTGCCCCACAGCTGGCATTCATTTATTTTAGTCATTGAATTAAAGTTTCATTGTTCAGCCACTCAAAATTCACATCAGAGTTGTTCAGAGTAGTTTTGATTAGTAGTATTTAAATAACAGTAGTGTTTATAATGAAACACTAAAAAAAGTGTTTAACATCTATAAAGCTTATTAGAAAATAGTTATGAAACAAATGTGACTCCAAAGCAATGTGAAAGGATTTTGAATACTTTAATTCTGTATGTATGAAGCATAACCTATTAATAAGTATTGAGCAACATATTGCGATAATAGTAGCATTTGCATTCACATTAAGTTGTTTATTCCAGGATTATTCCGGTTGTTATTAAATTCACAGGATGGGCACCACTTTCATTCAAATAAGATGCGACACACAGCATCTGCCAAAAAAAAAAATCATAGTCACAGTACAAAATGACTGCCAAAATGCCATTATTACTTATAACTTTAATATGCTATTTTAATAATACTTATAATAAATACAACGTCATAAAGAAGTTACTCACAAAAATTTCTTCCCACAGTCTAATGGTCCGAAGTAGAGTTCTGCAGGCAGACACACTCCTTGTCTGCAAACTCCATTGAGGGAAGCACAGCTCCAAGGGAATGATGCAGCTTCATTTCCTTTAGCTTAAATCAAATGGGATTTATTGTGTAGCCAAAATTAGCATATTACAAATAGGGAGAAAAACAGGGGCATGCTGTTATATGAAATGGATGTGGCCCAGCAGAGTGTGATATCAACATACTGTTGATATAATTTCCTATAACTGCCTGTTCTGAAGTCCACATTTATTTTACCAGCAAATCTGTGACACGTTATTTCTATTATTGTCTTGCCTTTCCTTAACTGCCCTGTGTTAGAAAGCCATTACAATGCACTGACACTGATGGCTCCTTCCAGAAATGTTAAATAAACATCACATTACAATAAAGAAAGAGCATATTGACTTACAGTTCAGTGCTAAGATGATCAGCAGGACCAGAAGCAGAGCAAATTGACGTTTCATGCTTGCTCTTCATATAGTAATACTCCAACTGTCCTAAAATTCTGGTTAGACTGTTTTATTTTCTCTTTACCAGGAGGGAGGGGAAAAGTAAACCAGGTGACTTTGAACTGGATGACCAGGTCAGAATTGCATTATGCAGCTGCATGAATAGCAATACTGTTCTTAATCACATTCATTAAGTCCACTGTGAGAGGGATTCATAGCAGCATGTCACAAGACAGGGGCTGTAACAAATTATTATAAATATAGCGGTAAAAACACATGCAGTGATCTTAAACACATGCAGTGGAGTCATGATGGTTCTAATTTTCATCTAAGCATTTACAAAATGTCAGAGATTTAGATAGTCTATTATAACAGATAAACAATTACTATAGCCTGCAAAACATACCTGAGGGTTTTATTCAGAATGCTTCATCTGTATGCATTTCAACATGTATAATAAACATGACAAATGATTTAACTATTTTGATGGATATTCTTTTTGCATTGCTGCTGTGAGACTCATTTAGAAATAGGTGACTAGTGGAACAAATAAGAACAATATATTTATATTACATCAGTCTAATCTAGCATATAGTCTAGTCTTTTCTCAGAGTGAAAAACGCCAGGCCTTTCTAAAACATTTGTTTCTTTATATTGAGGTTATATGCATTAGGGGGGACACCAGATCCTGTAAAATGGTCTCATATTCCAATAACAATAGATAAGTTTTAAGAGTCTTTCTCAAAACAAAAATACATCTGGATTTAAAATGTAAAAAGGTAACACATTGAAACATTTTAAATGATTTTCAACATTACATTATTTACACCAGGCATGGGAAATTCTCTTTATGTAAAATTATATGTTGAGTCTTGGTCACAGTGGAACTGTACATTAACAGACATTAAATATCCCTCTGTTTCTGTTAGTAATCGTTAGATTTAGAATATAAAATTTGTTGCCAGTACTTTGTCCTTGTTTTCACAGATGATTAGCTGAAAAAAATATTATCAGCCAATAGTTATTTATTAATTTAATAAATTAAAAGTCTTAGGTTTGTTTCCATTGTGCCTTTACTGAAAGCTGGCATTTAAAAACAAATACAGTTTATATAGATAAACAGTTATGAAGAAAATGTTACTCCAAAGCAATGTTAATAAACTTTCCATGAAATAACAAATCATGCATTTTTTCATATAAACAGTTTACATTATACACAATGCAAAATGATTTTAAATACTGAAATTCTGTATGTATTAAGCATGACCTATTAATAAGTCATCTATACCATATAACAATAGCTGTAGCTGCTGCAAAAGATTATTTGCACTCACACATATTTGTTTTATTTAAAAGGCTTGTTTATTCCAGGATTGCTTGTTAGCACAGTAAATTCACATGATGTGCTGCACTTCAGGTAACACCCATTTCTTATTTCATTTTCAGAATTCAAAAGAAATACGACACACAGCATCTGGCAGGGGAAAAAAACATACTCAGTACATTACATCAATACATCAATACATCAGTACATAGTAATAGTGCAGTATTAATTATAACTTAAACATGCTATTTGGATAATGTTTATAACAAACAGGATGATCATAAACATGATACTCACAATGATTCCTTCCCACAGCCTAAAGGTCCAAAGTAGAGTTCTGAAGGCAGACATGCTCCTTGTCTGCAGACTCCATTAAGGGCAGCGCAGCTCCAGGGGAATGATACAGCTTCACTTCCTTTAGCTTAAATCAAATGACATTTATTGAGCATGTCACAAACAAGGAATAAAACACATGGGGACATGCTGTTATTGGAATATTTTCCACAAAGGAGAACACAAAGGGGACTTACTGTTACAACCCCAGAGTAGATTAAATTTCCTATAACTGTATGTCCTGAAGTATTTAATTATACCACAATGACATTGCCAGCGATTACAAATGTTGCCACATACATTTACACAACGTTTCTGAGTCCCCTCACCAGCCTTTTTTACTCTTCTTACTAGAAAATGCAACTTGTCTATGTATCTAATAAAGTTTAAAGTGGCTAATAATCTGGACTGTGTTTAAATGGTATAACAAAGTGGTAACATTTATGACTTCTTCCAGATGTGCTGAATATAGCTAAAAAAAAATGTGGTTAAATAATCTGTTTATTGTTAGACAGTAGAAATTAGATTGTAGATGTTGTTGTTTATGACCCCAAGATTATGGCAAAGGTGTTATGTTGCATGTTTATGAGCTTTTACAGTAGAAATAATAAACTATGTTTAAATATGTTTGGAAAAAATCCACACCATAAGATTTATGAAAAGTATAGTTTATATTCTTATATTATATTCTTTCTATTATATTCTTTCTATTAGAGTAGTAGTAGACAGAGGAAGAGGATAATAAATAACCATGGAAATATACCCTGCTTCTTGCTATTTTTCCACAGAATTTTTTACCCACAGTAACACAAACATTTTTTAAATGAAAAATTAAGCAAAGCATACAGACAAAACTTACTGTGAAGTGCTAAGATGACCATCAGGACCAAAAGCAGTACACACCGAAGTTCCATACTTATTCTTCATAAAGTAATATTCCAACTGGCCTAATATTCTGGTTTGACTGTTTTATTTTCCCATTTTCAGGAGGGAGGAGAGTATCAGATGAGGTGATTTTGATGACTAGGTCAGAATTGCATTATGCATGAATAGCAATGCTGTTCTTAATCACATTCTTTAAGTCAATTGTGAGAAGGATTTATAGAAGCATGTCACACAACAGGGATGGCACACACATGCAATGGAGTCATGATGGTTCCAATTTTCAAGTAAGCATTTGTAAAATGTCAAAAACTTTAAATTCAGAAATTCTATTATAATAGATGACACATAGTGGAGTAGGAGCAAAATATTTAAGTAAGACTATTGCTGAGGCCTGAGTCCATGATATGTTGGTTTTTGCCAAGTCTCTGACATCTAAAATCCTTTATTAATATTCTCTAAGAGCAGATTGGGTAATAGTATTAGCATATTTAGCAGAATATTAGATAATTATGAAGCAAATGTATTTACACACAGCAGTGTATTTTCAAAAGGACCATGTAATCTTGTTCCTGGTTCCTGGGTGGCTATAAACAATAAACAAAATGTATTGAAAATATTGTGATCCACTTGATTTATCCTGAAAAAGGCCTGGTTGCCTATTAAGAAAAGTATCTCTTAGGTTTCTCTAGGTTACCTCTAATTAGGAATAATTAATGCAAAACTAAGTGGTGACAATATCTATTTCATTCCATTTCATATCTATCTGTTCTATTTAAAGTGTCTAATAAACAATTTAAATGCTGCAGAAAAACATAAATAACATCAGTGAGCTTAGCAATACAGTGTAGAAAACAACCTGCAGTTCATGAGAGATTCTGGTGTAAGGCATCACCGTGAAAAGATGGCTAATGAGACAAAGCAAGGATTCTATTGTTATTAAACCCTTATCAATCGCAGATTCTAGAAATATCTCAGACATTTATTGCTCCCATGTTGGAAAAATTACTATTGGCTGGCTCAGCTTCTTTTAATGTGGGAACTTCAATTTGGCCACTTAAAACGCTATTCATTACTGAGCAAATAGTCTGTCTTATTAAACTCGATAATAACCCTGTGCATGTGGTATTTATCTGTATACATAAATTTGCAAGAACACAGCTGTTCACTACTTTATGGTCTGGCATCTTTTTTAGATTTGAAGCACACATATTTGCCATTTACAAGAGTTGTTTGTGAAAGGTCCTTATAGCCACAGCAGCCCGGCAATGTTGCTGTGTTGTTAAATCTTTTGCAACAGTTTGGATACAGATAGAATGAATGTTTTTATTAATTATTCCGTACTGGATCACAATTCAGCTTAAATAATGTTTTAAATGCTTCTTGAAGGAACCACAATAAATCATCAGTTTTTTAAGCTATATGAATATAACTTTCATGCATTTTTCATGTATTCTAGAAATTAAATAAATATTTTTATACCATTAATAAGTGCTACACTTTGGGGCAGTCTCATCTGTGTCTATGACCAGTTAAAACAAATTTTTACCTCTGAATGTTACTCTAACTGTAGCACATTTACTGTTCTTTTAATGTAAGTGCAAACAAGTTGTTCAGCTTTCGGGACACCACTTTGGATTTTGTGGGTGGAGCTTTGAACTGTTTTAAGTACAGAGCAGATTCCGATCATATAAATGATCCACGCTGGTTTCAGCCACATCAGAATGCGAAAGCACCCAATGAGATATCTATAACCACTAATAGTTTTGCACTTCTCAGGGAAACTACAACTAAAGATGATAGTTAACTTTATTTTCTTAAACCACAACTCTGGAATCAGATGATGTGCATTCCTTTTCATTAACAGCTTGGTTTTGACAGTAGTTCTGGTTGTAATATTTAGCCAATGATAGCTTTATGTAAATGCTCTAGGTCTCATTCACTCAATCACAAGGACAAATATACCACAGCGCAGAGTAATACATAAAATCATCAAGAAACATTTGGGTAAAATGTATTTAATATGTTTAAGATACTTTATAATAGTCAGTAAGTTTTCCAAAGAGTCTGGGTTCTTAATCACATGACTAGTTGTTTTCTTTTATTAAGAGAAAAAAGCAAGATTGTTGAACTATTTTTACTCTTTATTGGAGCTGCTATAATAAATAAATGATATTAGGCGCTTATTTATCTTAACTTTATCTTAACTTTTAATTTGTAAACAGTCAAAAAACACAATGTGTCATAGAATAACAAATCCAAAAAAATTTAAGTGCTGGCATATCATTGTGTATATGTGTACAGTATATAGAAATAGCATACTTTATAATGTGCTGTTATACAAAAAGAATTAATTTCCTAGTGGGCCATATTACATTACCCTGCCATGAACTATTTTTAAAGAACAGTGCAGTTTATTGTGATTTCCTTTCATAATACATAAATCATTTCAATTTCAGTGCAAGAAAATCTAAATATTGTTAAAAACTACAATGATCATTAATCAGGCATACCATTATGACCACCTGCCTAATATTCCATTAGCCCCCCTTTTGCTGCCAAAACAGTTCTGAGCTATAGAGCATTAAGAGCATGAATTTTGAGCTTCTGTAGCTCATTTGTTGGATCGGCCACACAGACCAGCCTTCACTCCCCACATGCATTAATGAGCCTTGTCCGCCCATGACCTTGTCGCCGGTTCACCACTTTTCCTTCCTTGGATTCCTTTTTAATAGACACTGAGCACTGCAGACCGGGAACATCCCACGAGAGCTGCAGTTTTGGAAATGCTCTGACCCAGTCTTCTAGCAATTTTGGCCCTTGTCAAACTCACTCAAATCTTTAAGCTTGCTAATTTTTCCTGCTTCTAACACGTCAACATTGAAGAGAAAATATTCACTATTTATTCACAATATTCCCACTAACAGGTGCCATAATGAAGAGATAATCAGTGTTATTCACTTCATTTGTCAGTGGTCATAAAGTAATGCCTGATCGGTGTTTTCGTTTTTTTCTTTGGCATAATATAAATATTTTTTTATACACAAGCTTTAATATAGTGATTGCTTTGGTGTTGACAGATGATGATATATTATTTAAGTAATGATTTGTTTAGCAAATAAAATTGTAGAGAGCAATATATTCAACTTATGTAAAAAAAAAAAATCTTACTTGTTTAAGCATTATTGCTTAATATATGATCTGAATATCTGCTGCTCTTAATCCATAGCTACATGATTTTCATGTTAAAAGTGGCCTAATGTATTTTGTTAAGCACACATTATCAGGATATACTGAATATGTTTTTATTGGGTGATTGGATATCCTCCCACACCAAGGCCTGTGACACATCAGAAATACACATCAATTTCCCCCTAACATAAAGCAAGCACTGATTCTGTAAATGTCCACCAGTAAACCTTGTTGGGGATGGGAGAGTCCTGTGTGGAGAGAGGGAGCATAAAGAAACATTAGCTCTGCAGTTCGGGAAGCAAAGGGGAAGAGTGAGGGATAGACCTGTAGACAATGGCACCAATATTTCATTAGGCACAATCTGGTGTGTGAACAGCCTACGGTATGTGTGTACGTGTGTGCAGTATACCTGTCTGTCTGTCTGTCTGTCTGTCTGTCTGTCTGTCTGTGTCTCTGTCTCTCTCTCTCTCTCTCTCTCTCTCTCTCTCTGTGTGTGTGTGTGTGTGTGTGTGTGTGTGTGTGTGTGTGTGCGTGCGTGCGTGCGTGCGTGTATGTGTGTGTGTGTGGTGGTGGTGGGTGCGTGGTGTGTGTGTGTGTGTGTGTGGTGTGTGTGTGTGTGTGTGTGTGTGTGTGTGTGTGTGTGTGTGTGTGAATAATACAAAAAATGCTGGACTTATGGCACCATCTACAGACTGTCAGAAATAAAACTTCATGCAACCAAGCTAAATCCCGATTATAAATACTATGGAAACCACGTATAAATCCTCAAGAAACATGTGGATTTATAAAACAAATTAGCTACTCTAATGATGGAAAGAACACATTTAACATAATTAATCTTAAGAGTTTTATGCCATGGCAGAATATCTCTTCTATGTCATACTAAATAATTTACATAGAACATAAATAAGCATATAAAAACACCAGGTCAGTTATCGGAAATATTTACAGCATAACAGATGGCTGCTGCTATATACGATAAAGGCCATGCTATTGCTGAAAGTACTTTACATCTTACTGAGATTTAGTGGGTGATTTAGTTTTAGTTTAGGAGCAAAAGCATCAACCATCCTAATGTTAACTGCCGGATTATGGCAAAGGTGTGGATATATATGGTCTAAGTGCACTGCTTCTTTGTATGGCTGGTCCAGGAGTGAGTGGGAACTCTGTCTAGGGAGGAGCATGCCTCACCAAGTAGTACAAGAGGCAACCAGAAAAGCTTAGCGGTGGCCTGACATGCTACCAAATTTTTTACCAAATCTATTTTATATCCTTCCTAACAGTTCTAATCTACCTTCCCACATATGTCAAGCATTGTATGGAGAAACTCTCAGCACCCATAGCATAAGCGTGTCCTCAAGTGTTTTCAAATGTATGTTTACATGGCCATGTGTGTTTAGTTATAATTCAATGTCAAGCATGATTGCTTGTCTCTCTAGTGTGTCTCAAATACTTTACTTAGTCAATGTACTTTTAATGCCTTGTGTTTCTTAGTTGCTAATTAAGTATATATTTTGTTCATGTAATTATCAAGGTGTTGTATATTGCTACATTGACTCTTTTCGGTTTTGAGCCCTGTTCTACTTTTCTAGTTTTGCCCAAAGCCTTGACTAGTTTGTTTTATTTGTTGATTGCCTGAATTTTGCTTTAAATTATTCTGTTCCAAATGCTAGACATAGTAAAGTCTTATATGCCTGCAGGTGTATTTGTACCTACTTGTGTGACAATTAATAATTTGTAAAAATAAATATTTATCCTATTTTAGTTATAAGTAAAACATTTTAGATTTTTTCATCCAATTAAGTTGGCCATGGCCATCTATGATGGCACACTTGGATTGGAGGCTTCAGGTAGGCCTGTTCCATCGCAAAGAGATCCAGTTTCTCATTCTGGAGAACTCCACAGCAAGTGTCATACTGGGTCGACCCTGGCTGGCAAAACACTCCCTCAAGTGCTCATGGAACCCCTGTGACATTCTCAAGTGAAGCCCCTGGTGCAGAGAGCAGTGTGTGCATCACCTACCCCGTCCATGCCCTAACTCAATTCCCTTAGCAGCCACACTCATTGAGAGCCCTATGAACTCCCCGGAGGTGGAGATCCCCCCTGAGTACCGATCATTTGCGGATGTATTCAGTGAGCAGGCAGCGACCTGCCTGCCCCCCCACGGCCCTTGAGACTGCGCCATAAACCTGGTGCCAGGTGCTTAACTATCTAAAGAACAGGTGTACCCGCTGTTGGTTCTGGAGCACACAGCTATGAAGGATTACCTTCAGGGCTACATCGCTCCATCCTCTTCCCCCACCACTTATAGCTTCTTCTTCGTGGAGAAGAACCCTGCATAGACTATCGTAAACCTCAACACCCAGATCGCTCCACTCAACAATCAGGGACCCCACTACGGCTCCGGCCCTGTGCTTTCTTCTTGAGAAAGCTCTCCCCTGCGAAACATAATTACAACTTTGGGAACCGGGAACTCCTAGCCATCAATCCGGCTCTTGAGGAGTAGCATCATTGACTGGAGGGGGCCGCACACCCGTTTACAGTCATAACGGACCACAAGAACCTCCAATATGCTTTAACCCCCGGCAAGCCAGATTGGCGCTGTTCGTCACGCACTTGTGCTACACCATCGAGTACCGTCCGGGCTCCAAGAACAGCAAAGCAGACGCCCTGTCCCGGATTTATGGCCCCGACATACCTACGGATCCCGAACCCATCATCCCTTCCAAGCTGATCCTCTGCCCCATCATCTGGGAGTTAGAGGAGGAGCAGCGGCGCAAGGGGAGCCCACCCCCGCGGGGTGCTCGGAAGGAAGGACAATCGTCCCCAGGCAATGCTATCAGTCCCACATTTACCTGCAGGGAAGCTGGTCCTGCCTATCCCGCAACGGCCATGGTCACACCTGGGGATTGACTTCATCACCGATCTGCCCTGCTCGGAAGGTAACACCTGTGTCGTCTTGGCTGTGGACCGCTTCTCTAAGGCCTGCAATCTGGCCCCACTCCATGGCCTTCCCACAGCTCTAGAGACTGCCGAGGCTTTGTTTTATCACGTCTTTCGGAACGTGGAGGAAATCGTGTCCCACCTGGGACCCCAGTTCACATCTCATGTGTGGAAGGTGTTTTTCCAGCTCCTGGAAGTCACAGTCAATCTGTCTTTGGAATATCACCCTCAGACTAACTGACAGACGGAACACAAGATACAGAAGCTCGGACGCTACCTCTCGTCATACTGCAACCAGGACCAAACAAGCTCCCCTGGGCAGAGTACGTGCAGAACTTCTGCATCACCGGCCTAACCCTGTTCCAGCCACCTTTCCTGCATGATTGTGTGGGAGTCAGCCCACACACGGAGGACCCCCTTTAGCAAACAGGGGATCAGGTTTGACTGTCCACCCGAGATTTGCGGCTCCAGCTACCCTGTAAGAAACTCAGTCCCCGTTTCATTGGGCCGCTTCGGATCATCAGGCGGATCAATGACTTGGCCTATCGGCTCAACCTGCCTCCTCGGTACCGCATCCATCCAACCTTCCACATGTCTCTCCTAAAGCCCTTCACACCCCCCTAGCACTGATTTCATATTATTATTTTTTTCTTCCTTATAAGCACTTTCCTGATTATTATACTGTACAATTATGCTTATTAATGTCGTAATTCATAAATAGTCATCTTCAGCAAGTCACATTCCTAGACCTTGCAGCAGATAGTGAGAGCAGTGGAAAAGATTATAAGGTTCACTCTTCCCTCTGTCATGGACATTTACACTATACACATCATCTGCAGTATTTGCATTGCGGCTGACCATACATCTTTTAACAATGAACACACTCTTCACCCTCCAGCTGTCTTGAAAATGGTACCAAAGCATTCAGGCATTTACAACCAGATTACGGAACAGATTCTGTCCATGAAGACATCCGACATCCGGCTGACACATACATACACCATCATTACAGTTTTCCCATTAATAACTGGTGCTAAATCCACAACTGTTTAAACACTCAGTATTTTTTAGTAGAACCTCACTACACAATTAGCTCTGTGTACTGGTCAGTACTGCACTGTCTCTATGTAACTGTTTGTGTGTGAGCCAAGCGGTGGACTACATTTGTTCAAGCACTGGACCTCTACAGTTTCATTATACTGTACTGTGTTGTTTGCACAAGTGTTGCTTGTACAATAACACTGTATATAATCCTGTGTAAGGGTCTGTATGTTCTACTAAGTTCTGTGCCATCTAGCATTAATTTCTATTTTCTTATTTAGCTCCATGGTCCTGAATGAACATTGTTTCATTTCTCTGTGTACTCTCTCAAATGTATACTGTATGGTTAAAATGACAAAAGCCATTTGACTTGATGTAACAGTGTACTCTGCAGACAGTTTCCTGCTTTGGTATTTCCTGTTTTCCTGTGACTAAATTCCTGGCATATAAACAATGTTCAATTACCAACAAAACATTGACTACATCATTGCAGCACTACCACCACAAACAACTGGACCTGTTGACAAAAGGAAACCAACGTCGGCACAAGAAAAACGTGCACAGATGCTCCATACTTCATTCCTATGTTCACCCATTCATTCCTTTATTCAATATTGTAATTGTTTTTCTTAAAGACCAAGTAGAAGTATTTGATCATTTATATTGATTGTCCATAGTTTGAAAAATGGTTTAAAACCAGTAAGGCAGTAAGAGTGCATGAATTTTCATAAAATAATGCACTTTCATATTATTTGTTATAGAGCATTTATGATTTAGTTCACCCCTACATAAAATTAATTTAATAACTAACAAAGATGTACTAAGGGTGGTCATTATTCACATATAAATTCATAAGACCCATGTGGTAGTTAAGGTAAGCTCTTCATTAGTTCATGATTTGTTCTTTCCTTAACTTACAATTACTATGTATTTACATAAGAATTAGTGCATGGTTATTTATCTACTGTTACTGTGTTACTGTTGAATCTCTCTAAATGAGTAATGAGCTAAAGTGGAGTGACCAATATATATACAAAATGGCAGCTGCTTGGAATGAGAGTTGATTCTCTTGTAGCAGTCAACACTAACAAATACAATTTAAGTAGTCAAGGCCATTTCTTTGTCTTTTCGACGAGAAACATGCAGGAAATGTGGCACATCTGCAAGTTTTAACACTTAGGTTTCAGGATCATGACAGGGACTACATTACATAACATCCAGTACATTTCCTTGTTTGTCACATGCCACTGATCATACATACCTTTTTCTTGTCACATTGAGTACTTATGTATATAGTTTGACCCTTCATAGCACTCGCTGTCTCACCTTTGTCTTTCCATGTCCTTGCTCATACTCAGGTTTTTTTGGTCATTTTTTCATGCTTGTAATTATTTTGTGTTTTGTTTCTAGTTTTCGTGCTCTAACTTGTGTCCGCCTATACACATGTTATGTTATAAACATGTAAAATATACAACTTTTTGTTAATGAAACATGGACAATGGGGACAGTCAAAACTGGGGTAGCTGTATTCTGGTGAGTAAGACTACTAGCTTTAGGTCCGGTAAGTTTTTCAGTGAACAAGAACAAAATCTTTGAAATTCACAGAGGGTTTTTTCGACTGACTCTGGAAAACATACATGTTAACCCTCTGTTGCAAACAAAACATATAACATAAGTACAGCATATAACAAAAGCATCTTTTTTTCCTGTCATTTGAAATTTGGTTATTATTGAGAGTCTCAAGTCTTAATTCAAGTAGGTTGACATAGATATTTTTACATAGCAAACCACTCTTATGTCAGCATTGATCTATGGCCACTAATTATTTAATATAACATTTACATAGGTCTGTGTATATTGTTATTATTTATTATTGATCTTGGAAGCAAAATTATTTTAAACAAAATCACTAGAAATGATAATACTGTAATAACAGCTTCATTGTCTGTGACCTTCATTCTTGACTTAGTAGTTAAATTCCATATTCAGTTTGTTTAACAATATAAGACAGGAAAATGCGTGATGAATAGTAAATTGCATTAATTATTTTAACATTATCAATAGAAATTGTATTCATTCCATTCAGATGAGTTTACACTTTACTGTTTGCCATATCTTGTCCTTTTGGGAACAGTTGTTAGAGTCTGATAAATAAGGGAGATTATAAACATGTTTATTAGCTTTCATTAGTTTGGCCATCTTATCTATTCCCAAGAAGGCAATTTAAAGTAACCACTGATGGTCTTTGTGTACCAAGCAAACACATTGAGCCCTCAGTGGACAGGAGCAAGAGGCTGGAGAATGGATTCATAATGACCTCCTTTGAGAATCACTGATACTGCAACTCAATGTGTGCAATCAACAATAGTAATGTTTAATCATACACTAAAGACCTGAAATCTGTATAGTTGTTTATGCTGTTGTTTTTTATGTTTTAGTGCTATAACAATTTTTAATTGGTTAATGTAAATGTTATTTTATAACATAGACAAGAATATTGAAAGTAAATGAACAAAAGAGAAATCCAAATCAAACTACTATTTGGTTTTACCCCACTTTGGCTTCAATTCTTACACATGCACACTTTGTACACTTGCAGGGAGTGATTGAGTTTGTAGGATTAGAGTCAGATGTATGATAAATCAATTTATACTAACATCAATTTCATATGTAGGTTGAACCTGAGTCATTAATTGAAACAGAAACAGCTGTGTAGGAGTCTTAAAACTGGGAGGAAAAGATTGTGAAGGATAGTTTCATGTCACAGGTTATACACAATGGCAAGACTGAGCACAGCAACAACGACACAATGTAGCTATACAGCATCAGTAAGGTTTTTCATAGGCAAATATTTTAAAGCAGACTGGGGTTTCAAGATGTGCTGTTCAAGCTATTTTGTAGAAACACAAACAAATGGGCAGTTTCGAGGACTGCAGATGCAGTGGTCAGCTAAGGAAACTTAATGAAGCAGATGAAAGCCACATCATGCTTACTTCCCTTCAACATCAGAAGAATGTTCAGCAGTGCCACTAGGGGGCAGAAACCAGTGGGATCTACACCCATATTCTTGTCTGGAGAAGTCTGGCCAGAAGTGATCTTCATGGAAGACCAGTGGCCAAAAAGCCATATCTCTCATGTGAAACCGTGGGGTGCAACTGGGGTGCAAAAAAATGGCACCAAGCCGTTCAAGTAATCAGGGGCTAGAGCTATGTGTGAAGCATGGTAGAGGTTCCTTGCAAGTTTGGGGCTGCATTTCTGGTAATATTCACAGATCAGCATAACATTATAACCATCTGCCTAATATTGTGTTGGTCCTCATTTTACTTCCAAACAGCCCTGACCCATTGAGGCATGTACTCAACTACACCACTGAAGGTGTGCAGTGGTATTTGGCACCAAAATGTTAGCAGCAGATCCTTTAAGTCCTGTAAGTAGCAAGATGGGTTCTCTGTGGATCACAATTGTTTGTTCAACACATCCCACAGATGCTAGATTGGATTGAGTTCTGGGGAATATGGAGGCCAAGTTAACACCTCAGACACATTGTTAGGTACATTATCATGCTGAAAAAAGGCCACAGCCATTAGAGAATACTATATATATGAAAGGGTCTACATGGTCTACAACAAAGTTTAGGTAGGTGGTGCGTGTCAAAGTAACATCCACATAAATGGCCAGACGCATGGTTTTCCAGTAAAACATTTGCCCAAAGCATTACACTGCCTCCAACAACTTGCCTTGTTCTCATAGAGCATCCTGGTGACATTTGTTTGTTCAAGGTAAGTGACACACATGCGCACTCCATCCATGGGATATAAAAGAAAACAAGATTCATCGGACCAGGCCACCTTCTTCCATTGCTCCATGGTTCAGATCTGATGCTCACATGCTCATTGTTGGACAGGGGTCAGCATGGACACCCTGATTGGTCTGTGGTTTCGCAGCCCTATACACAACAAATTGCGATGCACTGTGTATTCTGACACTTTCCTTCAGAACCAACATTAACTTGTTCAGCAATTTGAGCTAGAGTAGCTTCTCTGTTGGATCAGAAATGTGGGCCAGTCTTCGTTCCCTATGTGCATCATTAAGCCTTGGTCACCAATGACTCTATCGCCGGTTCACCACTGTTCCTTTCTTGGACCACTATTGATAAATAGTGGTCCAAGAAAGTTGCAGTTTTAGAGATGCTCCAGTCGTCTAGTCATCACAATTTGACCCTTTTCAAACTCACTCAAATCCTCATGTTTGCCCATTTTCCTCTTCTAACACATCAACTTGGAGGAAAAAATGTTTAATTGATCCCTAATATATCCCACCCAATGAAAAGTGCCATGATGAAGAGATAATCAGTGTTATTCATTTCACCAACCATAATATTATGCCTGATTGGTATAATATATATTTATAATTAACCCATTGTCATGTAAATGCAAGTGCAGAAAAAGTAGCATTGCAAATATACAAAATAAAAGACAAAAAAGCTAAAGAAGGCAACATGGACAAAACAAGCATTGACAGACGAATGAAATAAAAAAAGTTCAGTGAAGTAAATATACAGTATATTCACGACAATCAAAGTGACAACGGTTTGCAGAGCACTAACTTCTTCTCCAGTACTTTTCCAAACAACTACTGCTTTCAGTAATACTGAATATTGAGTATATGAGTAATACAATATTTTGTATACATTTTATTTTATATAATAATGTGATACATGCAAACAGAGAAAACATATAGATGTGAATTTAACAGCTATTTAATAATGAGATAAAAAAATTCTTAAAGACAACTTTTGTACAAATATCTGAATTAAACATTAATTAATGGCATGAATAACAAAATAAGGTTTCTTCCTCATAACATCTAAGGGAGTTTTTCCTTGCCACAGTTGGCACGGCTGCTCATCAGGGATAAATGCAGACCATTCACCTTGACTGTTGATTTCTGTAAAGCTGCTTTGAGACAATGTGAGACAATGACTTGACTTAACTTGACTTGACTTGTGGCCGTACAAAAGTGTGTTGTAAATGCAGCAAAGAAAGATTTGCCAATGCATCTATATTATACATCAATCTTGGTGAAATTCTATATTTAGTTACTCAGAATATTAAAACCATCAAATCTCCATTCATTACTGCTTGATCATTGTTAATGTTATAAATGATGAACTTTATCAACAGTGAACTGTGAACATATTAGAGTGGGGGATGTGACAGCATCCAAACATCTTTGTTCACCAAAACATTTATCACATAACCATGAAACCATTACATCTGCTCCTTTTTAGGCTTAACTAAACAAATGTATTTTTGACCTTGAGTCCTGAACACTAATTGGAAGGATGTTCCATAATATTAGGGCTTTGTAAGAGACAGCTCTGCTCTTTGCTATAGTCTTTACTATTTGAGGTACCAACAAATAACCTGCACCTTTTGTTTAGAAATATCACAACATAAGATTTACTCAGATCAAGAATGAAGAAGTTAAACGAGAAGCCAGCAGTCATTAAAATAAATAAATAAATAAATAAATAAATAAATAAATAAATAAATAGTTGCAAGATGACCTTAGAGCAGCAGGACCATAGGTAACATAGAGAACAAAAAGCAATAGCCCGCACCACAATCATTTATATTTCTCTCCACTACACAAATCTCATATGTGAAAAAAGAAGCATAGAGTAAGGGTTCATTTTCTGTCCTTATCTTTGACTTTGTGCTTATGTCTCTGTCTTTTCACAGTTATATTCTTTAATTTTTTTATCCCAATTGCTAACTGTATTTAAGTTCCCCTGTCTTATTTATTTGATTTGCCTTTGAATTTGTTATTGTCCTTTACAAGTTTTTTTCTAGCTCCCCTCCTGTCACTCAAGCTCCTGTTCTCACACAAAGCTACAACTTACACCATGTGGTGCAAACCCAGTTCCTCTTTACCCCAGTGTTTTTTATGTGATCCTATTTAATTTCTGGCCCATTTTCAATGTTTATTATCACCTTCCTTTCATGCTGGTCTTCAATTATCAGTGGCCCGAGGTGTCAAAGCGACTGCTTACCATTCAGCAAGCAAACTGCAGTGTGGCAGACTATGCAGTCCACTTTCACATTATTGTGGCAGGAAGTGGCTGGAACAAGGAGTCTCTCAAATATTGCTTCCAAGCAGACTTTTATAAAGAGGATGAAGATTAGTCCATGCATACATTTACATGTCCTTAAGAGGATCATTGTCCAAAACTGCTACCTCCTGTCCCTTTTGGTTACCACGTAGGATTAGACTTGCATAATGAATATAAACTGTTGCAATAAGGTTAAGAGGATGAGTGGAAGACTGAATTTAATACCCCTACAAGGCATTATGAGTACCTATTGGGATGTACCCATTGGCATTCCAATTGGGGTAAATAAATTATCCATCCATCCAGCTAGAACACTGGTTCCCACCTTTAGTCCTGGTCCCCAGTTGTCTACTGATACAAGTGGTCAAAGGACAGCCGAACCCTTAGATGGCATCACATACTAAATACCATAAAACATAATACCTAAAGACTGAGTGATTTACACCTGACAGATGATGCTAAGAACCAGAGCTAAGTAAAAAAAAAAATGACTTGCTATTTCAGACAATTGAAGACTTTGTCCAGCATTGTATTTGCACTAATAACATTGTTAGCCCATTGTTGTCCATTAGTTTCCTACAAATCAGTATTGTTACTACTTCACCCTGTATTTGGCAACATGCGCCCCTCCATTGGGGTTGGTTTTCCTAAGTGTCCTCTGATCTTGTGAGCATTCATATCCCAAGACCAGTGGGACTGTGCAGTGACACAAGGAATGGCAATATCGCAGACCATCCTATATTTCTAAGCCATAAAACAGCTTGAGAGCTAAGCAAATCATTTAATAAGAACAACCTTCCTCTTTGCTACTTCTCCAAAAAGATCAAGCAACTGCTACTTTTAGTAAAGGCAATCTCTTTTCATTATCATTAACTGAACACTTTTTTAGCAACAGATGGAAAATAGAGTGAATATGAATTGTAATTAATATGAACAATGGTATAATATAAATGTTTTTCATACATTTAATTAGGGGAAGAAGGTCAGGTGGCAGGGAATGTGATTCAATCGTTTTAAAAATGTTGTTGTTCTGATTATCTCAGCCACCCTACTTTTCTAAAATATATGCTTAATAATGACCACAAAGATCATAGTAACAATTCAACAACAAAAAAATGTATTGTGTGGAATAGGGATGATCCGCAATGTATTTTTTTTTTCTAAGATAATTGGGTTAGATGAAAAAAATATTCAAACATAAATTATATATTATTTTTAAAATACCTGCATTTTCATAACTTTTTTTTACTCTCTTTTTTCCCCAGAAAATCTTAATGGAAAATATATCAAGCATTACATCATTCATTCTGGATGGCTACTTTATCATGGACCAGCAAAAACATTTGTTCTTTTCCATTTTTCTCCTACTCTATGCAGCAATTTTTACACTGAACTCACTTCTGATTGCCATTATATATTTTGAAAACACACTGCATAATCCAATGTATATCTTCGTATTCAATCTTTCATGTAATGGCATTTTTGGCAGCACAAGTTTGATTCCTCACCTGTTATTTAATCTTGCTACTGAAGGGCATAGGATATCTTTAACAAACTGCCTCATGCAAATCTTCTGTTTACACACCTATAATATTATTGAGCTAAATATTTTGGCCTTTATGAGCTATGACCGTTTTATTGCAATTTGTTACCCACTGCACTATCATGACATGATGTCTACAAAAAAGCTTCAGGCATTTATAATTTTTGCATGGGTTTATCCATTCGCCACTTTTCTGGTATACGAGTCATTTACAATACGCTTAACCTTTTGTGCAGAAATTATAGATAAGACACACTGTGTAAATTTTGAACTTATAAAACTATCGTGCTCAGACATCACTGTCCACAGCATATTTGGACTTGGTCTGACAGCTTTTTACACAGTTCCACAGATTATAGTGATTTTATTCTCTTATGTGCAGATTTTGCGTGTTTGTATATTTTCTTCTAAGGAATGTCAAACCAAAGCCATCCAGACATGTACACCTCATCTTCTTGCTATTTTGAATTATTTCGTTGGAATATCTTTTGAAATATTACAAAGTCGATTTAGTTCTAGGTATTTACCTTATGTTTTCCGGACATTTATGTCTCTATATTTTATGATATTTCCTCCTCTGCTCAATCCAGTTATATATGGTATCAGTGGTCAGGTTATAAAGAAACATATTAAGAAAATATTCTGTGTTAAAAACATAGCTCCATTAAAAGGATTAGGAAAAGATGTAAAAACGTTTTAGTAATTATGACTGATAAAGTCTAATGACTAATTAAATATTATCATCGCCATTATTAATAATAATAGTAATAGGGGTAATAATAATAGGCAGGTTCAGAGCTACCAAAAAGTCATCAGCACTAAAGGTCATCTTTATTATATGTATTCATATTAATATTTACTTCTACTGCTCTGCATTATCTTCTGTGCATGACAGATAGATAGATAGATAGATAGATAGATAGATAGATAGATAGATAGATAGATAGATAGATAGATAGATTTTAAATATTTTCATACTTCTTAAATATGTACTTCTTAAATATAATTTGTAATTTATGTAGTAATTTATGTAATATTATTAAAAATGGTTTTAAATTAGTTCAACTGCCAATATCCTGAATATATATCATATGCATTTTATAAACTATTTAAGCTTCAGGTTTACCTTAGATTTTATACTAATATCCTTTTTTTATTTTTTTTACAAATTTCAATTGACCATTTCTGTATTTTTGGAATAATACAAATTTCTGCTAAATTAGCTGACTGGTAGCTGTTAGTTTTTAAAATATAATTTGTCTGTGACAAACATAGAAAACTCCGGTTGATAACAGAAGCAGTGTATTTCATCTTAGCAACCAAAGCACCCAAGCTGTTAAAAGATTTCACTGAAGGAAAAGTTAGACCAAAAAGCTTCTGAAACCACAAAACTATATATATAAATGACCATGTTTACAAATTACTAAGAAAAAATATCAAGCTGTAGAAGTTGTGTAAAACTGTTTTAAATTTGAAAAAAAAAAAAAAACAGTAAAAAGAAAATGTATTATATCGAATTATGAACAAGACTTTGTGACCAATATTTTATATGTAGATTTATTTCTTCTCGCTAAACGTTTTTTTAAAGGCTTTCTCTCTGCACCACTGAGCTACGTGAATATGCCGTTTCACAACACAAAGGAGACCGAGGCGTGTACTGAGGGTCATATTGAATATTGACTAACATGGCAGAGGTAGAGCTGGATCCTCCTAGAGACAGAAGGGGAAAAGAACATCTGGTTTTATTTAATATTTTATTTTTACTACAGAGGGCTGTTTCTAAAAGGGCCATGCGTTCGAAGTCAGAAGGCACTTAGTGTAAATTTATGATTTGCTGTCTGTCTGAACCAAAGAAATAAAAGCAAACTACCTGTACCATATTGAATTGCACATCATAATTTTTCCATTGCATTGTGTTGAATCTAATTAAAATCAGATTACACTGCACTGTAATAGTGGTAAATCACGTTCAATTTCGATAGGGGGCCACATGAAAAATCTGAACTGTGTTGGAGGGCCGAACCAATGATAACTTAAAATTTATTCTGCTCAATATTAATTTTCTCCTATTGTAAAAAGCAGTAAATTATATATTTTGATAAGCTGCTAATAAGTTAAGTATTCAAACAATTAAAGCAAGTAATAAACAGTTTAAAACAAAACAAAAAAATCACTGTTTCATTTTATTTTTAACTTGTTAATCTTCACAAATACCATAAAGGTGTTTTGCAGTATGTTAAAAATAAGCAACTGAACAACTTTTTACAAAAAGCAATAAGTGCTTTTGATGTTTTCAGTTTAGTTTAATTGTTCAGTGAGAAAAATCCAGTCTGTCTTTGGCTTAAACAAGTATACTGAAATCTGGCTGAATGTCTGAGGCGGAATGTCTGGCTGAATGTCTGAAGGACAGATGAGAGGTGATCATCAGTTATAGAGAATCTGTATCTGGATTTGCAAAGTTTTGTAAGAAGCGTTTGTTGAATTTGCAGCTTGGCTAGCAAAGCCTCCAACTCCTTTGCATGCTCTTCGTCAGATAAGCTCTTATATTTCTCCTTGTGTTTGGTCACGTAGTGGCGATTCAGATTGTAAGATTCTTAAACACAGCGACTTGTGTACCACAAACTAAGCACACGGCTTTACCTTTGACTTCTGTAAATAAATATTTAGCAGTCCATGTCTTGTTGAAAACGTGGCATTCTGAATTAATTTTTCTTTGTTTAATGTGAGCGAAGACATCCACTAGCTGTTCTGCACATTCCCTGAGCACTCTGCTAGGAATGTTGTCTGGTCCAGCAGTCTTCCTCGCCTCCACATTGTTCTGTACCTCAGACCGGGTGTAAAAGTCGTTCAGCGCATCTGGGAGGGAGGCATCACAGTCACAAGCAGGTGATGTTGTCTTGTAGTTCGTGATCGCCTGTATGCCCAGCCACATGCGCTGGTTTTCACAGAGAGGTGGCTCAGCAACAGAGTTTTAGTCACAGACATTCAGCTAGACGGGCTTATATTTTCCTTAAAATTATGTATTTATGTATATTTGTATTCTATATATACAGTACAGACCAAAAGTTTGGACACAGCTTCTCATTCAAAGAGTTTTCTTTATTTTCATGACTATGAAAATTGTAGAGTCACACTGAAGGCATCAAGGGCTATTTGACCAAGAAGGAGAGTGATGGGGTGCTGCGCCAGATGACCTGGCCTCCACAGTCACCGGACCTGAACCCAATCGAGATGTTTTAGGGGTGAGCTGGACCGCAGAGTGAAGGCAAAAGGGCCAACAAGTGCCAAGCATCTCTCTCGGAACTCCTTCAAGACTGTTGGAAGACCATTTCAGGTGACTACCTCTTGAAGCTCATCAAGAGAATGCCAAGAGTGTGCAAAGCAGTAATCAAAGCAAAAGGTGGCTACTTTGAAGAACCTAGAATATGACATTTTTCAGTTGTTTCACACTTTTTTGTTATGTATATAATTCCATATATAATTCCACATGTGTCAATTCATAGTTTTGATGCCTTCAGTGTGAATCTACAATTTTCATAGTCATGAAAATAAAGAAAACTCTTTGAATGAGACGGTGTGTCCAAACTTTTTGTCTGTACTGTATTTTAACAGCACTATACTTTTATTTCTCCACTGGGGTTGATTTTCCTGGTCTTCTATTCCTGTGAGCATGCACATTACAAGACCATGGATGTGAATGCACAAGAGAAATACTAATGTTATAAACCATCCCACTTTTTTAAGCTTTATAACTGAGCATGACAACTAGGCAAATCATTTTATAAGAACAACCTTCTTCTCTGGTACTTCTCCAAATAATCTCAGCTATTTGGAGTAAAGGCTATATCTTTTTATTTATGAACTGAATATTTAAATAATAACAAATGTACATAGATATTAATAATTTAATCTAATAATCATTTCAGTTTTATATTTCTATTTAAATAGGGAAAGTAATAAAATGGGAGTATAATTAATTCAATAATTTGTAAAATGGTGTGGTTTTGTTTTTAAATATTTTTTCACTTATCGATAAAATATGGCAAAAATCTGTTGTGCTTTATTATGATTACAAATATTATAGAAATAATTTCTAATTTAAACAACTTAAAATTTATTTTCTGCAGTCAATGATAAATATAGTGTTACCCAATCTGTTCTTGTTCTGAGATGCAAGGGGAATGCTAAACTATTGTATACACCATCATTATACACTCTAAGAATGTCCTACTGCTTTACACGTAAAATATTCAGACAGAGAATATGAATTATTGTATAAATATCTGTATTTTAATTAAGATTTCTTTCTCTTTTATCTGCAGCAAATCTGTAAATATTCATGGAAAATATATCAAGCATTACCTCATTCATTCTGGATGGCTACTTTATAATGGACCAGCAGAAGCCTTTGTTCTTTTTCATTTTTCTCCTACTCTATGTTGCAATTTTTTTGCTAAACTCGCTTCTAATTGCCATTATTTATTCTGAAAAAACATTGCATAATCCAATGTATATCTTTGTACTTAATCTGTCATGCAATGGCATCTTTGGCAGCACAAGTTTGATTCCTCACCTGTTATTTAATCTCACTACTGAAGGGCATAGGATATCTTTAACAAACTGTCTCATACAAATCTTCTGTTTACACACTTATAATATTATTGAGCTAAATATTTTGGCCTTTATGAGCTATGACCGTTATGCTGCAATTTGTTACCCACTGCACTATCATGCCATGATGTCAACAAAAAAGCTTCAGGCATTTATAATTTTTGCATGGGTTTATCCATTCGCCACTTTTCTGGCATACGAGTCATTTACAATACGTTTGACATTTTGCGCAGAAATTATAGATAAGACACACTGTGTAAATTTTGAACTCATAAAACTATCGTGCTCAGACATCACTGTCCACAGCATATTTGGACTTGGTCTATTGACTGTTCATGTGATTCCCCAGACTATAATGATTTTATTCTCTTATGCACAGATTTTGTATGTTTGTTTATTTTCTTCCAAGGAATGTAAAGCTAAAGCCATCCAGACATGTACACCTCATCTTCTTGCTGTTTTGAATTATTTTGTTGGAGTATTTTTTGAAATAATACAAAGTCGATTTAGTTCAAAGCATTTTTCATATGTGTTCCGTACTTTTATGTCTCTATATTTTATGATGTTTCCTCCTCTGTTTAATCCAATTATATATGGTATCAGTGGTCAGGTTATAAAGAAACATATTAAGAAAATATCCTGTGTTAACAAAATAGCTATCATGAAAAAATAAGACAAACCTGCAAAAGCTTAAATTACACTGTCTTTAATTCTGTTTTGTTTTCTATTTTGTGTGTGTATTGAGACTTGTTTTTTCTTCCATTGTTTAAAAATAGTAATAGTGAATAATAAGTGAATAATAGGAATAAAAATTTATTTAACAAAATTTTGCTTGTATAGAACTTTAAACAATGCCTATAAATGCTTCTACGAGACACTTGTAATCCTAAAATTTCAGGACTTTTACACATGCTACTATCGCTCTGTGGAATTATTTTAATGCATGTGATTATCTGTTAAAGCTTTTGGTTTAATTGAGTTCTTGCCTATTTAAAAGTATCTAAATGTTGTTAGGTTATCTTGAAATAATTAGACAAATCTGTAACAAACAAACAAACAAACAAACAAACAAATAAATAGTAGTTTAAAATTTTAACATACAAATGTATTCAAACTGCACACTGTAAATGAGACATATTTTTGACAAAGCTCATTGAATGGGTTCATAAAAATAATGTATTATTATGTATAATTCTATAGTCTTTATAACATGCACTAAAAACCACTACAACCTCAGTGACCTTTAGTGGCCCAACATCTTTCTGAGACAAAATTCTAAAACAATACTCTGAGACATACTATGAACTATTCCTACTGTATGAGTGCATGCATTTGGTGTCAACGTTGTAATAACAAAGAGAAGACTGAGAAGATGTTAGCACCAAAAACAATGTTAGTTGTTTTAAACAAATGCATTTAATTACACTATCTGATCAGAGTTTTTTTGGGCATCACATCCTTATCTGTCGTAAAAGCCTCCACTCTTAGGAGGATATTCTTTATTAGATTTTATAATGTAACTTTTGACCACAAAAGTATTACTAAAAAAAGAAAAACAAGCTCTCCATTTTTTCCGGAGTGGGCTTGTGGTCTGGGCTCAAAGTCAATTTAGTTCAAGGTTTTTACTTTATGTTTGTCTGACTTTTATGTCTCAATATTTAATGTCACGTGACATGAAATGATGACTCTGATCGCTGATGGTCTCCAGTATTTCAAAATATGGGCAGACATGATTGAACAAAAACTCAGTTGAGTTACTGAAAGAGACTGGGATTAGTCAATCATTACTCAGTACTCATTTCAATTCATATACATCCATGTCTACAGCATCACCCATATTATATTATAACTGTTTTAATGCTGTTTTTCCACACCTTCTGATTTCTGCTGTTGCTTTTTGCACAAAAAAAAATTATGTTTACAAGCACTCTTGTTTATAGTTCTCTTTTTGCACATTGTACTGCATAACATTATACAGTAGGTATACTGGTCAGCAGTATTTTTTGTTTTTGTATCTCTGTATCTGTCTTGCATTGTCTGTTTGCACTAGGTTGCACACAATCAGGTGTACTCAATCAGTGAGTCAGCAGCTGTGAGTGGTACACATTGTGGGTGGTATAATCTATGGTGGCCATGATCATAGGCACCAAAGTGGGGTAAAGGGAACAAAACGTCTCTGGGTTACGTATGTACCGTTGAGGTGACGTCACGACCAGGAGTATAAAGCGCATATGAGAGAGGACAGCGGCAGCTTCTGCAAGGGTGAAGGAGGCGCTGCAGAGACGCCGGAGGTGTGGCATAGAGACGCAGCATCTCGTTCCCTCAGGGAACTAGGGTTACATACGTAACCTAGAGACGTTCCCTTTCAGGAACTCGAGCTGCGTCAAAACGCTTTGTAAACGAGTGTCCAATCACGCCAGACTGACCAGTCCCTGCCTAGTGTGTGTCTGTCACCACAGCTAGAGAAGGACTGAGGGGCCAAGAGTGGCACTGCGGTCTAGGTTATAGAACCACACAAAAGGTCAGTGGGGTGGACCAACCCGCAGCGTTACATAGGTCTTGGGGGAACTCCAGAGGACCGAGACTCTGAGGCAGCCACACTCCGGGTGGAGAGAGCTCTGGCCCCGAATGGAGCGGGGAGACCAGAGGACCCATAAGATGTGATCACATCAACAATGCACCTGCTCAGAGCCTGCTTAACAGCAAGGAGGCCTCTCTTGGGAGGGCTGTAGCAGACGAGCAGCTGACAAGTCCTTCTCCAAGGGCCCGTCCCGTGGACGTAGGTGTCCAGTGCGTGCACCGGACAAAGCCGGTCCAGTTTCTCCTGGTCTGGGGCCTGGAACGGAAGAGGATAAAATGCCTGTAATCTTATGGGTCGTAGGACGAACGAGGGCACCTTGGGGATGTAATCCCCTGTACAGGGGTACAGGAAGGCACCAGCCATACCTAGGGTAAACTCCAGAAAGGAGGGGGGCCACAGATAGCGCCTGCAGGTCCCCCACCCTTTTGATAGAGCAGATGGCCAACAAGAACGAGGTCTTGATTGAAAGGTGCATCCAAGATGCCTCGGCTAAGGCTTGAAGGGGGGTTCATAAAGAGCCCCCAAAACGACGGCCAGGTCCCACCCAGGCACTCTAGGTTGCACCGGGGGCCTCAGCCTCCGGGTGCCACGGTGAAAACGCGTTACCATCGGGTCTCGCCCAGAGATGGCCCCTGCCACGGGGGCATGATAGACCGAAATGGCAGATGCATAGACTTTTAGGGTGGACAGAGCCAACCCCTGGCAAACTGTCCCTGGAGGAATTCCAGCACTGAACCAACCGGGCAGTGGACTGGATCCAGCTGGTGGTGCTCACACCACGAGCAGAACAGATGCCACCTGGCGGCATACGACCTTCTCGTGGAGGGAGCTCTGGAGCGAAGAATGGTCTCTACCACTTTAGAGGAGAGGCCAGAACCTCGGAGCTGTGCCCCCTCAGGGGCCACATCCTCCACAGCTCTGGGCGGGGGTGACATATGGCACCCCCTAGCTGGGAAAGGAGATCCCTCCTCAGAGGAATCTTCTACGGAGGATGCTCAAGGAGAGCCACCATGTCTGCGAAACATAGTTTGCGCGGCCACCATGGCGCTACCAGGAGGAGACTGACTCCGTCCCAGCAAACCCTCTCCAGAACTCCCGGAAGCAGTGCGACAGGGGAAGCGTACAGACGCAGCCTCGGCCACGCCTGAGATATGCCCATTCCCCGGGTCTCAACACCCGCCTCGACAGGGTGTCTGCTGCCTCGTTCAACCAGCCCGGGATGTAAACCGCCCTCAATGAGAGGAGCTTCCCCTGGGCCCAAAGGAGGATCTGGTGCGCCAGTCTGCACAGGGGGCGAGAACGCAGACCTCCTAAATGGTTGATGTAGGGGACCACCGCTCCTGGGAAATACATAGATCTCCCTTCTTTTTTTTTTTTTTGACAAACAATCTGACAGACAACACAACACACAGAGCGCTTTTTAAACAACAGAAGCTGTCCTCTCTCATATGCGCTTTATACTCCTGGTCGTGACGGCCAGCGTCAAATTTTTGACTGATTACACATTATTTCAGAGCGTGAACACCCAGGCGCGTTCCCAAAGCGTTTCAACGCATCTCGAGTTCCTGAAAGGGAATTATAATTTCACCAACACCAGGAGATAAAGTAACAGAACGGCAAAAATAAATCCTTGACACAAAAACAAAAAGGGCAAAAACTAGAGCAGAAGAAAGTAAGTCCAAACAAACAGCAATGCAAACTTACACACAAGAATTTAACAGGCAGCAGTGAATCAAACAGACAAACCGACAAAAGACCTGCACAAAAAGTTATTTTTGAGTTATTTATACACATATGAAAATGAGTCTCAGCTGAAGCAATCAGTGTTAGCGGTGGTGGAAACTGAAAAAACACAGTGTGTAAACTCCCCTAAAATCCCCCAAATCCTGACAAGTTCACTTTAAGGCAGAGCAGTGGATTTTTGTTGTTTTTATTTGAATGATACAGTTTTAAATAATAAATACACTGTCCTTCAACATAATGTTGCATTTAATCAGTATGCTCTTGAAATTGTGAAAACGAGCTGGTACAATATGAGATTTACAAACAAAATTTTTAATTATAATCATTAAAATTATAATCTGATAATCAGTATCTGAAAAATCCCAGAAAATTTCGAGATGTAATTTATTTTTCAATATCACACACCCTTCCCTGAAATAAGGGGTTTTATTTGGAAAACACGCAACGAAAAGGCTTTGCCACCATGACATACTACATCCAACCTGTAAGTTATGGATTGATTTGTTTGAGAAATCTATAGACCAATACATAGGGCTGAGATTTGGACATGCTAGAGGTTGTATTTCTATGAATGGGCTTCTTGTTCTGGACATTACTGTGCATGTTCCCAAACTCATTCCATGATTCCCAGTCTCTTCATAAAGTTGGCCAATGCATGTGACATGAATTGAGGACTCTGATTGCTGATGATCTCCTCCAGTATTCCATAATTTGGATTTGAGGAGAGATTTAAGGAATGTGAATATCTGACAACGACCAAGATGGTTGTATAGTCTTGAGATTCAAGAAAATAGTGAATTAGCCTCATGGTGTGGTGTGGGAAGTGAGAGTGGTTTGCCTTCAGGAGAAAACCACTTGGAATACACTGTGAAACATGCAGAGCTGCCAATAATATAATATTGTATAATATATATAACAATTCTATTTCAAACTATATATCAATATAATATCAAACTTTTATGTATGCTGTGTTCCCTGCTGTGGCTCTAGAGGGTTAGCTGTTATAATAGCTTATCTGTAATACCTTGTGAATATGGTGTACATGGTCATCATAATATAGCAAGTAGATCAATATGTCTCAATGTAGGCAATCATGAATGTTCCCAGCATACAAAACCTGTCAAAAGTTTGGGAATACCTAGTCTTTATTGGTTTTGGGAGACACATAATATAAATAAAGGTTATGTAACGGTATAAAGATTTACTTTGACTAAGCCATCATATAAATTCACAGATGTTGAACTTTATTTTCATTTATAAATCATCCCTTAGCATGAATAAAAGCTTTGCACACTCTTGACATTAATAAAGACCAAATATTAAGCTGAAATACTTTGTCATGCAACTTGTAAACTTGCCAAAAGTGTTCTTTGGTAGGTGAATATTTCTTTCTGTTCGGTCAATATTCTTTCAACCATGAAAAAGTCTCCAACTTTTTACTGCTCCAAAGCAACCCCAAAACATAAAGGTTACACCTCCATGTTTAACATATTCTCTCCTGTTCTCCATCTTACACCCCAATTTTAAAAAGTTGGGATGCTGTGTAAAATGTAAATAAAAACAAAATGCAATGATTTGCAAATCTTATAAACCCATATTTTATTCATAATAAAAATTGAAAAAGAAAAACCACACAAAATGTTCATACAGGGCAAAGGTACCATTTTAAGGAAAATGAAATGTGATGGTTGCAACAAGTCTAAAAAAAATGTAGGATAGACCAACAAAAAGCTAGAAGAAAGTTACAAAAAAAGAAATAAATAAAAGAACATTTTGCAACTAATAGGCTAATTGGCAACAGATCAGTAAGATGATTGGGTAAAAAAGGTTTAAGCTTCATGATGCAAAGAAGAACCCATATATGAACATGATACAGAAACACTACCATCATCTTTGGGTCACAGCTCATTTAAAAATGTGGAAAACTGTTCTGTGATTAGATGAATAGCAATTTTAAACACTTTTTTGAAAGCATCTTCCAGACTAAAGAGGAAAGGAACCATGCAGTTTATCATCAGCGCTCAGTATGGGGGTTCTAAAGAGCCTATGGAATGGGCAGCCTGCATATTTGGAAAGGGACCATTAATCCTTAAAGACATATAGAGGTTTTCAAAAAGCAAATGTTTTCATTGAGATAAATATTATTCAGCGAAGGCCTTGCATATTTCAGCAAGACAATGCCAAATTGTATACTGCATATATTACAACAGCATGGCTTAATAGTCTAATAGTCCTGTCCTGAAATGGCCTGTCAACAGTCCAGGCCCTTCACCATTTTAGAACATTTGGTGCATCATTAAATGAAAAATACAAAATAAAATGACACAGAACTGTTGAGAACTGTATCAGATACAAATCGGACAACATTCCTCCCAAAACTGCAGCAACTGGTCTTCTCAGTTCACAGCCATATATGAACTGTTGTGTTAAAGAAGAGGAGATGCTACACAGATGAAAACTTGACCCTGTCCTAAGTATTTGAGAGATATAGCCATCCAATAAAAAATTATATTATCCATATATTTTTCTTACAATTATGTATTTATATATATTTGTATTCTATGTATATTTTAACAGCACTCTACTTTCATTTCTCCACTGGGGTTGGTTTTCCTGGTCTTCTAATCCTATGAGCATTCACATTACAAGACCATGGATGTGAATGCCCAAGAGAAATACTAATGTTATGAACCATCCTACTTTTTTAAGCTTTATAACTGAGCATGACAACTAGGCAAATAATCTCATGAGAACAACTTCTTCTCTGGTACTTCTCCAAAGAATCTCAGCTATTTGGAGTAAAGGCTATATCTTTTTATTCATGAACTGAATATTTTAATATTAATAGATGTGTAATACAGTTAAGTAAAATTTTAATGCATATTAATAATTTAATCTAATAATCATTTGATTTAAAAATTTATATTTAAATTGGGAAAGTAATTAAATGGGAGTATGATTAATTCAATCATTAGTAAAATGGTGTGTTTTTGTTTTTGAATATGTTTTCACTTATCGATATAATATGGCAAGATACTGATGTGCTTTATTATGATTACAAATATCAGACACAATTCAAATTTAAACAACTTAAAATGTATTTTCTGCAGTCAATGATAAATATAGTATATTATATATATATGCCCAGGCATGCAAAGCTACTGTATGCACAATCATTATACAGTCTAAGAATGTCATCATGCTTTGCACATAAAAAATTATGTAAAAAAAATTATTGTAAAAAAAATGAATTATTGTAGAAATATCTGTATTTTAATTAAGACTTCTTTCTCTTTTATCTGCAGCAAATCTGTAAATCTTCATGGAAAATATATCAAGCATTACCTCATTCATTCTGGATGGCTACTTTCTAATGGACCAGCAGAAGCCTTTGTTCTTTTTCATTTTTCTCCTACTCTATGTTGCAATTTTTTTGCTAAACTCGCTTCTAATTGCCATTATTTATTCTGAAAAAACATTGCATAATCCAATGTATATCTTTGTACTTAATCTGTCATGCAATGGCATTTTTGGCAGCACAAGTTTGATTCCTCACCTGTTATTTAATCTCACTACTGAAGGGCATAGGATATCTTTAACAAACTGTCTCATACAAATCTTCTGTTTACACACTTATAATATTATTGAGCTAAATATTTTGGCCTTTATGAGCTATGACCGTTATGCTGCAATTTGTTACCCACTTCACTATCATGCCATGATGTCAACAAAAAAGCTTCAGGCATTTATAATTTTTGCATGGGTTTATCCATTCGCCACTTTTCTGGCATACGAGTCATTTACAATACGCTTGACATTTTGCGCAGAAATTATAGATAAGACACACTGTGTAAATTTTGAACTCATAAAACTATCGTGCACAGACATCACTGTCCACAGCATATTCGGACTTGGTCTAATGGCTGTTTACATGATTCCCCAGACTATAATGATTTTATTCTCTTATGCACAGATTTTGTATGTTTGTTTATTTTCTTCCAAGGAATGTAAAGCTAAAGCCATCCAGACATGTACACCTCATCTTCTTGCTGTTTTAAATTATTTTGTTGGAATATTTTTTGAAATAATACAAAGTCGATTTAGTTCAAAGCATTTTCCATATGTGTTCCGTACTTTTATGTCTCTATATTTTATGATGTTTCCTCCTCTGTTTAATCCAATTATATATGGTATCAGTGGTCAGGTTATAAAGAAACATATTAAGAAAATATCCTGTGTTAACAAAATAGCTATCATGAAAAAATAAAACAAAGCTTCAATTACAAAAGCTTCTTTACTTCTGTTTTGTTTTCAATTTTTTTGTGTGTGTATTGAGACTCCATTTTTCTTCCATTGTTTAAAAATATGTGAATAATAGGAATAAAAATTTATTTAATACAATTTTGCTTGTATAGAACTTTAAACAATGTTCATAAATGCTTCTACGAGACACTTGTAATCTTAAAATTTCAGGACTTTTACACATGCTACTATCGCTCTGTGGAATTCTTTTAATGCATGTGATTATCTGTTAAAGCTTTTGGTTTAATTGAGTTCTTGCCTATTTAAAAGTATCTAAATGTTGTTAGGTTATCTTGAAATACTTAGACAAATCTGTAACAAACAAACAAACAAATAAATAATAGTTTAACATTTTTACATACAAATGTAACTGCACACTGTATATGAGACATATGTTTGACAAAGCTCATTGAATGGGTTCATGAAAATAATGTATTATTATTATTATTATTATTATTATTATTATTATTATTATTATTATTATTATTATGTATAATTCTATAGTCTTTATAACATGCACTAAAACCTTTACCACTGCAACCTCAGTGACTCAGTGGCCCAACATCTTTCTGAGACAATATTCTAGACACAATTCTGAGACATACTATGAACTATTCCTACTGTATGAGTGCATGCATTTAGTGTCAACCTTGTAATAACACAGAGAAGACTGAGAAAATGTTAGCTAAAAAAAGAAATACAAGAGCTCCAGTTTTTTCCGGAGTGGGCTTGTGGTCTGGGCTTAAAGTCAATTTAGTTCAAGGTTTTTACTTTATGTTTGTCTTACGTTTATGTCTCAATATTTAATAGCACGTGACATGAAATGAGGACCCTGATCGCTGATTTCAGTATTCCAAAATATTGGAAGACATGATTGAACAAAAACTCTGAAAGTTACTGAAAGAGATTAGTCAAAGAGATTTGATGAATGAAAACATTTGACAACAACTAAGATGGTTGTATAGTCCTATGATTCAAGACAATTAGTGAGAATCAGTGAGACCAGGGGTATTGTGGTGTAAGAAGTGAAAGTACACTGCTGTTAGGAGCGATCTCAGAAAACAGGAGGCGGAGTTCTCATGAATATATTAGATTCAGAAGAAATTCCCACCTGTTTTTAAGAAGTGTATGAAAACAATATATAGTATGCAGTGTTGCCAAGGTCTGCAATAGTTTTACATAGATGCTGATTATCAAATGGTTCATTTAAAAGTTTGCAATATTTATTGACTGAATAAATAGTACTCTACCTGTTCTGTGGATAATACTTTAATTGAAGGGAGGGCTGTGGTGAGGGCTGTGGTGAGGGCTGTGAAATACAATGTGGCAAACCTTGTCCACTTTCCAAGTCAGAGCTGCCTGATGACGTTGATGAACACTGAGACTTCAGGGCCATCACTACATCATTAATCATATTCGGTAGCTCTGGCAACAAAATAAGATATGATAAAACAATCTCTTATTCCAATTTACCTTCTCATTTACTTTTGATGTGTACATATAATCATGCAAGCTGAAAAATGCAATTTTAATGGTGCATTTTATGAAGCTATGTAATGCTAAATGTTACAGAGATTAGATATGTTTTAGTTTTCTTGTCATATACTTGATAAAAATGTAATTACAAATAATTAATATAATTGCCAATTAGTTAATTCTTTGTCTCAACTTTACCTAACAAATTAAATATTATTGAAACAAAATGACAGTTCAGTAATAATTAAAAAATGTGAAGTCCAAAAACAGTAAAAACAATGTAAACTACCAAACATTGTGATAGCTGATTGCACCCCATAAGTAAAACAAGTGCCTCTAATCAGCATTGTTATTAATTGTTAATTGTCATTTCTCAAGTTTTCATTTTCCTCCTCCATATCTCTCAGCTTCTTCTGTGTGTCTGTCAAGGTTGTGTCTATATACTCATCAACAATCATTTGGGCAACATTTCTTTGTGGTTTGGGAAACACTGTCCTTTTTCTTTAAACATTCAAATAAGGTAATGTGCAATTTGAATGTCAATGGAAAATGTCTGAAAATGATATAAATGCATTGCATGCATTTCTAGATGTACCCATGCCCTCTACTGGCAGATATTATAACAAAATAGTTGTGCCAATTCGAACATGCGGATCATGAATACGGATGATCCTCTGTAGCGACCCCTAATGGGAGAAGCCGAAAGAAAGAAAGAAAGTTGTCAATAGAGAAGTCATTCACAGCCAAACATATACAAAGATAAAGACAAGAAACAACTCTGTTGTGATATTCAAAGATGGAAGTATTTTTTAAGGTTTTATACTTTCTTTGTGTCACTGATGACCAACATTGCCTATATGCAGTCAAAAATTTGGGAATTGTACAGTGCAGAAGTTGGTTCGAGGATGTATTGTCTAAATATCATTGACCTTTATGAGGACTGTTCATTTTCCTACAGGATTTGAAAGAGCACTTGACAGCAATGACATTATGAGACCATGTATTTACATTAATAATGAATAGTCTGGTCCTGTTGTTTGTGAACAAATCAGAGCATTCAGAGCATTTTGTTGTAAATAATTAAAGTTAAATCAAAAAAATTCTAGACCAGTGACCTAAAATGTTAAAAATTAAGGGGTTAAAAATTGCCTTAAATATATGATATATTATATAATATATGACAGAAGGTCATTTGTGTATATGTCACATGAACGTGATAAAGTTGTGATGAAGAAATTGTCACAAAGGAATATGAAATCTGGTGATGTAATATTTTAAATAAAAACGACAGTATATTGGTATGTGAAATATGCAACACGCTAATAAATAATTTTGTCATAAAACGTGTGCTCGTGTTTGTAGTTTAAATCTAAATGTGAAAATCAGTATACAGTATGACTATTATTGACTATAGGCATAAAGGGTCCAATTAGGTCAAGATAAGAGCAAGATCATTGTTTACTACATATTTCCATAGTGTATGTGTTCTTTATATTTTGGCTAATATTTTGGATGACTTCAGCATTATGGTACAATTTTGAGAACAATAAAAATTTACTGTACACCAGTGTTGATGAGAAATTGTTAAATTATGTAAAAATGAATAAATAAATAAATAAATAAATTATTAAACAAAAAAAACAACAACAAAAAAGACATATGCAGTTAACAACAAAAACAGGTTAAACAGTGACATTAAGTGAACTTCTTGATCAGACAATCTATTCAGGCATCACTTTGATATTGCACACAGTACTTAATGACTTGGCTGTGTTGATAATAAATAAAAAAGTTTCTTTCTGATATTTAAACTATAAGATTGTCAGGCCGGAAGAACTCGCCGGAAACCGAAGTTCAGCAGAACGAGGTTTTAATGAAACAGATAGAAAATAGGTAAAACGGTAAAAACCATAGAGTACATGAAAGTCTAGCAAGCTTAGGTAATTCTATGGAAAGGTTAAGTTCGTGGAATACACACTATCCTGGGAAAGGTAGTAATCCAAGCATGATAGTCTGTGAATGTTCTCTAGCGTGAACTGTAGAACGGAGAGTGACATGAAGATGAGTGGAGCTTAAGTAGGGAGGTGAGCTGATGAGTGTCAGGTGTGGGTATGTAGTATGGTATGATGGTGAGCTGCTAGGAGCGATAGGTGCGTTTGGAGAAGGTGTGGCTGGTGGAACCCTGACAGTACTCCCTCCCCCAGGGGCGGCTCCTGACGCCCTGACCCGACGCCTGGGTTGGCCCCGACCCCGGGGCGCAGGACGACATGGATGGAACTCGCCGGGTCCAATATGTCCTGTCTGGCCACCCACGACCGTTCCTCTGGACCATAACCCTCCCAGTCTACTAAGTACTCCAGGCTCCTACCCCGGCGGCAAGTACCCGTACTGAGTAAACCGAGGGCTGATCCAGTATCTCCGGTGGCGGGGGACCTGCCGTCTCGGCATGGTTTTAGGAGTGACACGTGGAACGTGGGATGAATCCGGTATCGGGGAGGTAGCTCCAGTCTGTAAGCAACCTCGTTGATCGGCCTCTTGATCTTAAAGGGTCCAATGAACCTGGGGTTCAGCTTCCGGCAAGGGAGCCGCAGCCGTAGATCTCTGGTGGACAACCATACCAGATGCCCGGGCCGGTAAGATGGGGCCTCCAGCCTCTGTGAGTCTGCATGTCTTCGGTCTCCCTCAACGCCCGACGCAGTTGAGTGTGCACAGACTCCCAGACCCTGACGCTCTCCCGAAAACAGTAGTCCACCACGGGCACCTGAGAAGGTTCGTCCGACCATGTTAATAGCGGTAGGCTGGAATCCGAGCACGCACTGGAAGAGTGTGTGCCCTGTAGCGTCCTGACGCAAGGAGTTTTGCTTATATTCTGCCCACGAAAGAAGCCGGCTCCACTCCATCTGGTCCTGATCGCCGTCTGGTCCTCAGGTACCTTTCCAGCTTTTGGATCTTCTGCTCGGTCTGTCCGTTAAAAAGATATATATTTTTTATTGTACAGTGCCCTCCACAATTATTGGCACCCCTGTTTAAGATGTGGTCGTGGACTTCTAAAAATTCTCCTTTTTTTTAAAACAACATAGAACCCAAATGCAAAAAAAGAGAAAAATCCAATCTTTCATTTAAGTACATAACTTTGGTGGTAAAAAAAAATCATACATTTAGAAAAAAAAAAAAACTTGAAATCATGTGTCCCACAATTATTGGCACCCCTAACAATTCCTCTGAAAAATTTAATTGTTTTTCTTTTTTTATATATTTTTCTGTAGTTGCTAAGGTTGGTCAGGGTATCTAGGGACTTTTAATTAGTAATTCATGATTTCCTGTTTCCCTGGGGTATAAATATGACGTGACACAGAGGCCTAATTATCTTACCCATTTGTCAACATGGCAAAGACAAGAGAACACACCATTCAAGTAAGGCAGATGTGTGTCGACCTTCATAAGTCAGGCAATGGCTACAAGAAAATAGCCACTCGCCTTAACTTGCCGGTATCTACAGTCAGAGGAATCATTAAGAAGTTTAAAACAACTGGAACAGTGACAAACAAGGCTGGAAGAGGTCCCAAGTTTATCTTGCCACAACTCACAGTGAGGAGGATGGTAAGAGAAGTAAAAAAATTTCCCAAGCTCACCGTCACAGAATTGCATCAAAGAGTGGCATCTTGGGGTCACAGAGTCTCCAAAACAACCATCAGATGCTCTCTACATGCCAACAAGCTGTTTGGGAGGCATGCAAGGAAAAAGCCTTTTCTCACTAACACTCACAAACGTAAACGTCTGGAGTTTGCTAAGCGGTACTGGGACTTCAACTGGCATCATGTGCTTTGGTCAGATGAGACTAAGATTGAGCTTTTTGGCAACAAACACTCTAAGTGGGTCTGGCGTAAAACAAAAGATGAGTATGCCGAAAAGCACCTCATGCCCACCGTGAAGTATGGTGGAGGATCTGTGATGCTGTGGGCCTGTTTCTCTTCCAAAGGCCCTGGGAACCTTGTTAGGGTGCATGGCATTATGAACGCTTTGAAGTACCAGGATATTTTAAATAAAAACCTGATGGCCTCTGCCAGAAAGCTGAAGATGGGTCGTCATTGGGTCTTTCAGCAGGATAATGATCCAAAACATGTGGCAAAATCTACACAAAAGTGGTTCAGCAGTCACAAACTCAAGGTCCTCCCATGGCCATCTCAGTCCCCAGACCTCAACCCAATCGAAAACCTGTGGGGCGAGCTAAAGAGAAGAGTGCATAAGAGAGGACCCAGGACACTGGATGATCTAGAAAGATTGTGCAAAGAAGAATGGTCAAAAAATCCCTCTCTCTGTGTTCTCCAATCTTGTGAAATGTTATAGGAGGAGATTAAGTGCTGTCTTGTTGGCAAAATAAGGTTGTACAAAGTATTAACATCAGAGGTGCCAATAATTGTGGCGCACATGATTTCAAGTTTTTTTTTTTTTTCTAAATGTGTGATTTTTTTACCACCAAAGTAATGTACTTAAATAAAAGGTTGGATTTTTCTCTTTTTTTGCATTTGGGTTTTATGTTGTTTTAAAAAAAAGGAGAATTTTAAGAAGTCCACGACCACATCTTAAACAGGGGTGCCAATAATTGTGGAGGGCACTGTATAGGGAAGTAATCTTCAAAACAATTAAAACTCTTTCCTTGAAGTTCTTGATAATCTGATATATGGTTGCGTTAGGTGCAATCTTACTAACAGCAATATCCTTGCCTGTGAATCCCTTTTTGTGCAAAGCAATGATGACTGGTTGAGTTTTCTTGCAGGTTACCAAGGTTAACATAGGAAAAACAATAATTTCAAGCACCACCATTCTTTTAAAGCTTCCAGTCTGTTATTCTAACTGAATCTGCATGACAGAACAATCTCAAACTATGTCCTCTTCAACACTCTGTGTTAAAGAGAGAATCCATGACATGATGCCAGCTGGTCATTTTGTGGCTGCCTGAAATGCATTAAAAATGTTTTATTTATTTATTTATTTATTTATTTAGTTAGTTAGTTAGTTAGTTAGTTAGTTAGTTAGTTAGTTCATTTTCATGACAAAGAGGGAATTAACTGCAATTCATCGGATCACTCTTCATAACTTTCTGGAGTATAGGCAAATTGACATCCTAAAAACTTTGTGCAAGTGAATGTGTCATTCTCAATACTTTCGCCTATGGCTGTATATACAAGTGGTAATTACCATGAACGTGAGATATGTCCTCAAACAAACAAACCTGAAACGTTTCACAAAAATGTATTGTGTAAAAAGTAGACTCTGCATAATCACGACAATATATTCCCATATACTGTGAATGCTCATAACAAAAAATAATTAAATGTATTTCAATGTACAATATTCTATTTATTTAATTGTGCAGTGTTGTTTAGGAAAATAAACCCCCCTCAGTTCATGTGTGCACAAGAACAAATTCACACAGGAGCAAAAGTCATTACTTTTTGTTCCAATTAAAAGACTACACAAGAATGCTATTATCCAGACCTGACTGTGTTTTGGGAGTTCGCTCCAGATATTGGTGGGAAGATATAAACTGATAGAGCAAGACAGTATCGTTAGCACAGAATGTTGTTTTTTCCATTGTAACCCTGCCCATCTCTGAACTTCTGCTTTTTGACTAGGTATCACCTTTGCTAATTTTCTCTTGTCAAAATATTGCTTTTACTGATTTTCTATTTCCTCACACTAGAGAAACTGACAGAGATATAAGCACAGGCTTCTCTTTCATAAATGACTTCATTTTTTTCCATTTAAATTCAATGTTGTTATTATTGTCTCTATTAATTGTTTTATTTTCTTATAACCTAGAGCCAGTCCTCCTGCCTCCTTGCTTTTCTTGTTTTCTTTTCACTTGATATTTAACCAATTCCTGCTGACACACATGCAAAGATTTTCTTCATCACCTCTGAGCATTAACATCACTTTGTATCATTTACATGCAAGATACTGTTTTTCCTCAAGACCCGCTTTAATTTTTTTGTCCTAATATTATTGTTAATACCATTGTTCTGTAGATAACACAACTCGTTCTCTCTTTTACATTTTACAGACTGAGCTGCTCTATATTTGGTCGTCTCTCTGAAGATTGATTCTGATGTATTGATGTACAATTTCTGCATTCTTTCCATATTGTTTAACTGACTTGCTTCATGTAGGTTTCTTTTTGGAACAATGGGAAGATCTAAACATTACTATTTGCTCATGTACTTGTTTAGTCCATTTTACTGTAACACTGCAACATGCTTGTGGCAGATTTTTGCATCCCATATGACTTGTAATTGTGCCCCCTTTACTGCATCTCTTGACATTTTACAGCTTCACCAAGGTCTCACACTAATTCCTTTATAGCGGACGTTTGATCTACATCTTTAAACTGTCTTATTTGTATGGTTTATATGGTATTTAATCTACTTATACTTTATTCCTCAGTAGACTAGCTGCCTTCTCCAGCATGGATAAATTCAAGCTAAATATATTTCTCTTAGACAGATAAAGATAAAGATTGTGCTGATTTATGTAAAAATTTCATTTAAAAAAATGCAACTGACCCCATATTTAAACACAGGATAAACAAATTGCTTTTTTAAACAAATTTTGGTTTATTCATCTATTTCAGATATTTTGGTGGTTTGCCTCCATTTTTGGATCACATACCTGGATCACAATGGAATTTGGACAATCAAAGAATTTTAGCCACACTGAATTTTATCTAATTGGATTTACCTCTCTAAAAGAATACAGAAAACTTCTTTTCATTCCATTTTTTATAATGTTTATCTTTGCAGTGGGCACTAATGTTGCCCTTGTCTTTGTCATCACACGACAAAGGACTCTTCATTCTCCAATGTATATGCTGATATGTTTCATAGCATGTGTGGATATATGTGTGCCATGCTGTATTATTCCACGATTGTTATTTAGTTTAGTATCAGGGATCAATGTTTGGCCTCGAGAATTATGTCTAATCCAGATGTTTATTGTTCACTATGTCTGTAGTTTTCAGTCCACAATCTTGTTTGGAATGGCTGTAGATCGCTACTTTGCTATATGCCTGCCATTACGTTACAACGATTTCATGAGTTTTACTAATTGTATAATTGCTACAGGTATAATTGTAATTCGTAATACATTCATTATAACAGCCATGGTTGCTTTGGTTGGAACACTAAGGTTTTGTTCCTCTAATGTTCTTTATCATGTTCATTGTGAACATCAGCTTGTGGTCACCTTGGCAAGCCCCTGTGAAGACACCACAAAGAACTATTTAGCTGGTCTGATCAGTTTCTGTGTGCCAACTATTGACTGCATTGGCCTTGCAATTTCCTACATTGCCATATTCTTTGTAATTTTTAGATCAGCTGCAGGAGAGTCACGCAGCAAGGCTATCTCTACTTGTACTACACACTTGATAGTTATCTCTGTTACTTACTTTAGCTCCATGGTGGCCTTTCTGGCCTACAGAATTCCATCAGGCCTTACATCTGATGTACGTGTCCTTATCAGTCTCTCATATCTACTTATCCCTGGTATCTGCAACCCATTGGTCTACGGAATCAGGACTAAGGAAATACGAGAACAGTTAATTAAACTTCTTAGAGTAAATAAGGTCAATTCTGATCACCAGAAAGCAACATTATTAAATTAAATGCACTAATTGCTTTTTATACACTGGTAAAACTATTTTATCTCTGTGACCAATAGCACACTTAAATATTTTGGGGACTTTGTATAAAATAATAGATAATAAAATCTACCTTTGATTAAAAGGGTTTTTTAAGGCTTTTAAAAACAAGAAATAAATAGTCTATTATACCAAGGATTGAAATAAAATAAATAAAATTAATTAATTAATAAATACATTTGTCATTTCAATTGTAATTGCAAAAAGTTTTTCATACATTTCTTTAATCGCATAATTTTTCCTTTTTTTTTTTTTTTTTTTACTAAAAATGACATAAAAATGGTACTGTATAGTAAGTGCTTCCTTACTTTGCGAATTTCTTTATTTAACTTAATCTTTAAATAAATATGTACATATGCTTGATTTTAATATTTGTCACCTTATTATTTGTCACCTAATTTTTTTTACTTAATTAATTGAAAAAATTTTTAAATCAAATGTCATTACATTTCAATAGAATGCCCTGATATCAAAAAAAATGCTTTATCAAACAGTAACCTCTGTGGTCTGTGGTCATGAGAAAGGTTATGGTGCCTGCCTGCAGGCAAATGTAATGCAAAGCTTAGTTTGGCTGCAGGGTATTGCTTGATAAAAACTGTTTATCTTATTTACTTTACAAAGTTGAAATATACATAATTAGATTCAATTTAATTGCAGGAATAACTAAGCATCTTCAGAGGTGCACACCTGTTATTTGAAACAGAACTGATTTTATGTTATCTGCTCTCTAAAGAGTAGCATGAGCCTTCTAATTGGTTTCTTAAGGATAAAAACCACAGAAAAATTTAATTGATTCCTAAAGGTAATGAAAATCCTGTAAATAAACTTTCTGTAATAATTTTCCATAGGGACAGTGAAAACACACAGTACACCCAAAGCAAAGACCTCATGTGTACAGTGAGTGATAATTAATAAAGTAGTTTCATTTATAGTAGCATTAAACAAAATTGTTATAAAACCTTTAAAAAAAAACCCTTTAAACAATTTGTTTTAAAAAATTTATATTTTTGCATTTAAATGAAAGAGATAATTATAATGGAATTCAGGAAGAAGAATGCTGTCCTTGTTAAATATAACACAAAATGCACAAATCATCCATCGGCATGATGCACGCGCAACCATTTTATTAGAAACATTTGCTCGTTCATGCAATTGATCCAATTAGTCAATCATGCAGCTGTTGCACAATGCAAAAAACATTCAGATACAGATCAGGGGGCTTTAGATAATGTTCAGATCTTCAGCTACACCAGGGCCTTTTTTAAATCTGCTATATGAACCATTTTTAAATTGCTGCTCATGCTGGTTTAATATACATAGAGGAAAGCCACAGATGGTATCATCAAAATTTGAATTCTCAAACTCCTGACATTAAGTCAAACACTGTTTGACACTCAATGTCAGAGAGAAGTAAAAGCAGGGGTGGAATTTTTAAGGCACCATTAATCAATATACAGATATAAACAAATGGATCCTTTCAAAATCATAATCTGAATTTTAAAAAATAATATCAAGTAGAAAAGATTCAACACAATATGATGTCTGTTAAACATTTTCTTGATATAAAGTCTAAGTCAGTGTTCATTGTTTAAATTGTTGTGGTTATATAATTATGCACAGATACTCGATTATGGCGGTCAGGGCAGTTGAGACAAAACTGCTTTATCCTTTAACCAGAAGAGGAGCAGCATCTTTAGAGTGAAGCCCAGGTGGTTACTATAAAACCTTGTAGATAGGAATGCACAGGTTACTGTGGTAGTCATACGTGTAGGTTAAATAGAAGAATTGTCTATTCAAGCAGTACAGCTGGATCACTCTATGTCCAGCTTCAGTACTTATACAGTACAGCTCTCTTGTTCCACACTCATTCCAAACATACCAGCATTCAGCAGTAGCCAACATGTATACACACACAGTAAAACAGAATAAAATTTTGTGCACTGCCAACTGTCTATTTTACACATATTGGCATAGCTTATATGTATAATATAGTGCACTCTATATACATTTTAATTCTATGATGTAAAAAGAATTTAAAAAGAACAGCGGAAATAGTTACATTAAAAAACTTTAATGTAGTGCTTTTCACCATAAGTTTTTTTTTTTTTTTTGTTTACTTGGCATGACTTTGCACTTTTTCTGTCTGAGAGGGGAGGAGTTCTCCCAGTTTGCACTTTGATCAAAGTTAAACCCTAAACCTATGCAGCCACACTAAACTGTGAGGCTGTTCATAGATCAGAATAAAATACAGTACTTTATCTTTTCCAGGTGAATTCACCTACACAGTGCTGTAATTATGCTAATTCTGATTGGTTTTTTTTTTTACCGAGTTAGATGATTTGGGTCAGCACAATAAGAAATGAATATTGTGTGTCTATCCATAGTTAAGTTGTTTAATCACATCATACTACGCAGGATAGTTTGCCTTTGAAAGTATATTTTCTAGATTCATTCTGATAGAACTGTTTACGTAAACGTGAAAAGTGTGAACATACTGTATTCACTGCATACAAACCTAATTTCTAACCATGGTTAAAGCAATCAAATATAAACATTTTGGAATTAAATTTCGGAGGTCCACATCAGACCCTAATAGAAATTCAACAGAAATGTTGATTAAATGTTGAACCTTAAAAAAAATAATAAATCTTGCAAGGAATCTCTGGAATCAAAGAGTCGAAGAACTGTGTGGAATTGCACTTTGTTAGATAAATAAATGTAAAATATAGTGTTTTGCAATAGTTGTTCAAATGTTGTTGTTTTTTTTATATTGTCTTATTGTGTATTTATGAAGTTCTATTCGATTAAATACAAAAATACAACAAATAAAACGTTGGAAAGGTTTCACAAACTTCCGTATTGTATGTGAGTCGGTTCACAGCTTCAAAGAGTTGACTCATTCCTGAACGGCATACGGTTGAATCAAATGACACTGCACCCTAGAGACTACTGGTTCCTCCGTTAAGTCGAGTTGTTCAGTGTAATTGTACAGGGTGAAACATGTCTACGAAGGTCGCTGTAGTCACCGGAGCCAACAAAGGCATCGGACTGGCCATAGTGAAAGGACTTTGTAAAGCTGGTTATAGTGGAGATGTTCTCCTCACTGCTCGCAGTGAAGCACTGGGAAAGGAGGCAGTGGAGCTTGTGAAAGCTGAGGGTTTCAAAAATGTCGTCTTTCATCAACTGGATATTTGTGACCAAGGCAGCTGCCAGGTGCTTGCAAAGTTTTTGAAGGAGAAATATGGAGGTCTGGACGTGCTCATCAACAACGCTGGAATCGCTTACAAAGGTTCATTCACACTCATAACTAATTCACCTCAAATGTTTTTGTACAATTACAACAGTGCACGTGCACAATAGTTGACCAGCAAAAAACCCACAATCTCTTCCTGTCTCTGTTTATTAGTTGATGCCACTGAGCCTTTTGGGGAACAGGCTGAAGTCACCATGCGCACCAACTTTTGGGGAACTCTGTGGGTGTGTCATGCCCTGTTCCCGCTACTGAGGTCCAATGCTCGTGTGGTCAACGTGTCCAGCTTTGTCAGCAAACAATGTCTGGATAAATGCAGTCCAGAACTCCAGGCAAAGTATAAAAACTAAAGCCTTTACTCATCATACACTCTTAAAAAGCCAACAACTTAAAATACACACAGTGTGGTCCAAAGCCAGATCATTAAAACTCTTGAACTGGTGAAACTCTTGTTTTCATTTTTAACAGGAAATAAATGCAAGTTTGAAAGGAGCAAGTAAAATGAGGGAGAAACATTTTAAATCTTAAATATTGCAAAATATTTTGTGATTTTTGGTCACTGTGTAAATGAAGTTAATTGTGACACACTGCATAATTTATTTAGTCCCTTTCACTGAAGTGCATGTTTAGATAACAAAGCCGAATAATCACATGGAGTTCATGCCAGCGTGAGTGCAAAACTATTATTTAAGCTTTCATTTCTATTTTTCTTTCAATGTGATGCTGATATTAAATTACATTTAAATGTATGTTGTAGATATAGATAGAGAGAGAGAAAGGGAGAGAGAGAGAGAGAGAGAGAGAGAGAATATTATGGCATTTGTATGATAATAACCCCCTTTATATACACATATATAATTTTGTCTGCCAATAATTGCATTAGTCTGACTTTGATTTTAATTTTGATGATATGTTGTTATGTCTCAGGTTGAGAAGAACAGATATGTCAGAGGAGGAGCTCTGCTTAATGATGGGGGAGTTTGTTACTGCTGCACAGAGTGGTACTCATCAGGCTAAAGGCTGGACAAACATTGTTTATAGTACCACCAAGGTGCTGTTTGCAAGCTAAATTTTTATTTACAATGTGGATCATTTGATACTATCATCTAGCTAAAGTAAAGTAATCAAAATGATTTTGTTGGACAACATGGTATATACAATTCAAAAAGCAAAGTCAGCACAACATAAAGAATTCATTCTAAACATATAGCAAATTAATATTCTTATCATATAATAACTCTTACAGTTATTTAAGAGTGAATATTGCCTCAAATAATGGTAACTGTTTACCTAACCTGCATAGTCATGTTTTTTTTTTTTTTTGTTGTTAGATTAAAGGTTGACATGACCAAGATAACATGACCTGTGTGTGCACATTTATCAGTAGAGAGTCCTTAGATAAAAGCTTTTTTTTTTTTTTTTTGTTAGACAAATATTGCTTTATGTATTCTACAGTAGTCTGTTGTGCTCTCATATATGCTGTGCTTAGTCTATCTGAATATATAGAGCCCTATTGTGCTTATGCTCTACTTATTCTAAATCTGTGCTGTTTTTTTTTTCTTCTTTTTTTCTAATCGTTCTGAACAAATTTGTGTGAAGCTGAGGACCTTTTAATGAAGATATGAAATCTTTAATGCAGCAAAAAAGGGTGACTGTTTGCTTTTGATCTTTTTAGATTGGTGTAACTGTCCTTTCAAGAATCCAAGCACGGGTTCTTAATGAAACCAGATCTGCTGATGGCATTCTCCTCAATGCCTGTTGCCCAGGTTGGGTTAGAACAGACATGGCTGGTCAAAATGCCCCTAAGAGCCCAGAGGAAGGAGCAGAAACGCCGGTGTACCTGGCGATGTTGCCAAAAGGAGCAAAGGAGCCACATGGACAGTTGGTTTGGGACAAAACAGTGCAGGAATGGTAGAAGAAATGTAAAGTAAAAATAAAAAAACAAATGAAATATATGAAAGTAGGGCTGTCAATCGAGTAAAATATTTAATCACGATTAATCGCATGATTGTCACGAGTGAACTCAGGGTTAAACGCATCTTAATCGCACATTTATATTTTCTAAATGTACCTTAAATAAATAGATTTTAAGTTTTTAATACCCTAATCAACATGGGCTTCGACAGATATGGATGCTTTATGCAAATGTATGTTTATTATTATTGAAATTATACTCAACATAGAACATGAAGACAAAATATTTTTGTAAATATCTAAAAGTAATTATGGTGTTTTAAATTACATAAATCATCAGGGAACCAAAAGGTACTTTTGCTACATTTCCACACGGACTGATTTAATTGGCGGTTGTGTGCACCATGGTGGATTTGGTGCTTGATCTGAGACTTGGAACATCAGTAAAACAAATGTTTAATGATTACAAATATTTTCTTTTAATGGAATTTTTTTTAATAATATCTGTATAAAGAAAGGATGTTGCAAATAAATGTGTGTTGCATTGAAGGTTTTGATTTTGCCTCATATATTTAATAATATTTTTTATTAAATTGGTCAAACAGAAATGCACATCGCAGTAATCACGCATTTCTAAAATTTGTGCCGTTAAAATGAATTTGCATTAACACGTTATTAACGCAATAATTTCTGACAGCCCTAATTAAAAGTGATTCATTAATAAGTAAAGCTGATATAATCTCAATTAATTCTCATGTTATTACAACCTCAATTCCAGTTGGGATGCTATGTATAATGTACAAAAAAACAATGCAATGTTTCGCAAATCTCATAACCCAATGTTTTATTCACAATAGAACATAGTAAACATATGAAATGTTTAAACCGAGGAAATGTACAAATGTAAAAAAAATTATTATAAATAAATAAATAAATTTTAAATTTTAAAAGCAAATCTTTTGAGTTAGGACAGGCCCATGTTTACCGCGGTGTAGCATACCCTCATCTTCTAAAAACAGTTTGTAAATGTTTGGAAACTCAGGAAACTGCTAGAGTTTTGGGAGGGGAAAGTTGTCCCAATTCTGCTCGATATAGGATTCTAAGTCCTGGGTATTCGTTGCCGTATTTTTTGTTTCAAGATGTACCAAATATTTTTAATTGGTGAAAGGCCATGCTGTTATAATAGATGCAATATGCAGATTAGCATTGCCCTGGATATATCTTTCAGCACTGATGATGTCTTTCCAGATCTAAAAGATTCCCATTCCACAGGTACTAATACACCCCATAACATCAAAGATGCCCATAGTTGGCAAAAAGAATGTCAAATTTTGATTCAACATAACAGTTTTCCACTTTGCTACAGTCTATTTTACACGTGCTTTGGCCCACAGAAGACGGCAGTGTTTCTGGGTCATGTTCATATATGGCTTCTTCTTTCCATGATAGAGCTTTCACTTGCATTTTTGGATTGCATGTCAAACTGTGTTCACACACAGTGATTTTCCTAAATTGTTAGTCGTGCCATTTTTTAGCCTTGTCCCTTGCGCACAGAGATTTCCCCAGATTCTCTAAATCTTTTGATGAAATGATGTACTGTAGATGATATATTTCAAAAATAAATAGTAAAGTCTACAATTTTATGTTGAGGAACATTGTAAATTGTTTGACAATTTGTATATGCAGTTTTTCACATTTACTTCTAAAACTCTGAGTCTCTTACTGATCAACTTACTGACCTGTTTCCAATTAACTAATTAGTTGCAAAGTGTTTTTCCAACTGTTTAATTTTAATTACACTTTCTCCAGACTTTTTTTTTTTTTGACTTTTTGCAGCCATCAAATCCAACATAACTCTTTTTTTTTTTCTTTTAAATTTTTCTTAGTTTGAACATTTGATATTTTTTGTATCTTCTGTTGTGATTAAAATATGAATTTATGAGATTTGCAAATTATTGCATTCTGTTTTAATTTACATTTTACACAGTGTCCCAACTGTTTTTGAATTGGGGTTGTATATAATGATTACATTTGTCTTATTTGGGCCATTCGTGTTACTGTATTTCTAATTTCTAATCACTTTTTTATCCCCCTATGGTGATCATCCTGAATAAAATCTGACATGAGTAAATAGCATCTATTGTTTATTTGTATGCTGTTTTCTACCCTAGTAGATGCTAGATGGTTCAGATCACAAAAGTTAAATAAATGAAGTAATAAACAGACAGAAAGAAAATCGTTCTACTGTTGTGTTAGTGTTAGGATGGTTTTCACACTGTTTCACACACATTCCTTTGTCTGCTCAGTGTCTATAGAATATTTACGATGTTAGTCTGTAAGGTAAACAGGGAGTCTTATCTGGGCTCACACATCTCCGGCTAGAATATCCTCTTGTCTAAACAGGAAACAAGTTTAGGACAGCCTTTTCACTGTATGTGTATATATACGTTCTGCTGCCTGCAATAAACTGAAGAGGAAGCATTTGCTGTGTGCGGTGTGACTCTTCCCTGAATTCAGAAAGGCCTACGGGCATCGCAGATCGTATGGAAAACCTCTCCACGAATTAAGTTTCGTTTGGGCATGATAAAAATCTAACATGTTGTTTTATATGTGGTGATTGAAAATGTTGCCACAAATCTCACACAAATGTGTTTCCCAACCAGCATAAATGAGTTGAGCTAAAAGCTTGTGTTTGATAAGTTTTGTCAATACATAAATGTGAAAACGTAGCGTATGCAGGAATACAGGAAATTGTTCACAAACACTAAGTCGGTTCTCAGGATTCGGTTCAAATCTATGAGTCAATTCCTAGACGGCACACGGTCGGCTCAAATTACACTGCACCCTAGAGAAGGCTGGGCAGAAAGCAGGCTGAGAGGAAGGTAGTCACTGGGTCGCTTAGTGAACCTCAGTGTAATTGTACAGGGTGAAACATGTCTACGAAGGTCGCTGTAGTCACCGGAGCCAACAAAGGCATCGGACTGGCCATAGTGAAAGGACTTTGTAAAGCTGGTTATAGTGGAGATGTTCTCCTCACTGCTCGCAGTGAAGCACTGGGAAAGGAGGCAGTGGAGCTTGTGAAAGCTGAGGGTTTCAAAAATGTCGTCTTCCATCGACTTGATATTTGTGACCAAGGCAGCAGCCAGGTGCTTGCAAAGTTTTTGAAGGAGAAATATGGAGGTCTGGACGTGCTCATCAACAACGCTGGAATCGCTTACAAAGGTTCATTCACACCTGAAATGTTTTTCATGTAGTTGTAATTAAAAAAAAAAAATGCACGTGCACAATAGTTGACCTGCAAAAAAAATACACCACTTCCTGTCTCTGTTTATTAGTTGATGCCACTGAGCCTTTTGGGGAACAGGCTGAAGTCACCATGCGCACCAACTTTTGGGGAACTCTGTGGGTGTGTCATGCCCTGTTCCCGCTACTGAGGTCCAATGCTCGTGTGGTCAACGTGTCCAGCTTTGTCAGCAAACAATGTCTGGATAAATGCAGTCCAGAACTCCAGGCAAAGTATAAAAACTAAAGCCTTTACTCATCATACACTCTTAAAAAGCCAACAACTTAAAATACACACAGTGTGGTCCAAAGCCAGATCATTAAAACTCTTGAACTGGTGAAACTCTTGTTTTCATTTTTAACAGGAAATAAATGCAAGTTTGAAAGGAGCAAGTAAAATGAGGGAGAAAAATTTTAAATCTTAAATATTGTGTAGTGAGGTCCTTTATGGGGCCTTTTATCTTGAAATGTACCTTTTTTTATAAAAGTATTAAAAAAAAGCGTAGCCCCTTTAAGAGGTAGGCCCCAGTGAGTGCATTGCCCCTTTAAGAGGAAGTGTCCCGATTAGCGTGAGCGAGTGAACAAACGCTTCGGATTCCGTACTCTTATAAAGTGTCTGAGCAGCTGTGAGGAATGGTGGCTGCTTGATTGTCTGTTTGTTTCATCGTCAGACTTCTCCTCTGATAAGGCTGCGTTTATCCTTCATGTGCAAGTGTTGTGCATTTAATAAGAGGGTGATCAGATTTGCTCTTTGGCGGCTGGACTGTGGATGTGCTGTTTGAGTGCGGTATTGTTGTGCAGGCCTGGTTAAACGGAGGGGAACTGCATTTGGTCACTGCTGTCCTTCTTTACCCTTTATTTTTGGGTTTTGTGATTTAATGTTTGTTTGGTTTTCTTTATTTAAGGCACCCATCATGTTGTATGGATGCCGTGTTTAGCTGACTGTTAAAAAGACTATAGAGGGATTGTTTGCAGATATTTTATGGTATGATAACCAACTGATTTTGTGCATCTATTCCTTTCCAGTGGATTATCTGGGAGCACTGGTTGGATTGTGGGTGTTGGTCCTTTGATGGTGGAATCTGTGCTACGGTTTACACTGCATGCTGTGTGAATCTTGTGAATTTACGGTGTGTGGCACTTTGCGTGCGTGTGTGGGTGTGCGCGCGCGCGTGCGTGTGTGTGTTGATGTGTTTTTCCTTTACAGGCACCATTTTGGGTGAACCTTTTGGGGTTAAAGTGGGCCTGCACCCGTGGCCTGTCAGTCTTCCTTTGTATCCACTGGAATGTTTGGTGTTAATTGGTAATTGTAACAGTTGGTATCCTTTTAATATGATTTATGTTGTAGTTTTAAATAAAATAAGGTATTAATAATAAGGGTTTATATTTTAACTGATTCTGGAAGTGTTGAGGAGGTTAATAAAAATCCAACACTAATAAGAAATCTGTCTCTGTTCCTTTTCATTTGGTACACACCGAACCTGTTTAATTTAAATGAGTATTTCCCATGGGTAGATCCCAGGGTGGCGTAGTCGGGTAACAAGTACATATTGGGGTCTTTTGGGCCCCACACGCTACAATCGCAAAAAATTGTGATTTTTGGTCACTGTGTAAATGAAGTTAATTGTGACACACTGCATAATTTATTTAGTCCCTTTCACTGAAGTGCATGTTTAGAAAACAAAGCCGAATAATCACATGGAGTTCATGCCAGCTTGAGTGCAAAACTATTATTTAAGCTTTCATTTCTATTTTTCTTTCAATGTGATGCTGATATTAAATTACATTTAAATGTATGTTGTAGATATAGATAGAGAGAGAGAAAGGGAGAGAGAGAGAATATTATGGCATTTGTATGATAACCCCCTTTATATACACATATATAATTTTGTCTGCCAATAATTGCATTAGTCTGACTTTGATTTTAATTTTGATGATATGTTGTTATGTCTCAGGTTGAGAAGAACAGATATGTCAGAGGAGGAGCTCTGCTTAATGATGGGGGAGTTTGTTACTGCTGCACAGAGTGGTACTCATCAGGCTAAAGGCTGGACAAACATTGTTTATAGTACCACCAAGGTGCTGTTTGCAAGCTAAATTTTTATTTACAATGTGGATCATTTGATACTATCATCTAGCTAAAGTTAAGTAATCAAAATGATTTTGTTGGACAACATGGTATATACAATTCAAAAAGCAAAGTCAGCACAACATAAAGAATTCATTCTAAACATATAGCAAATTAATATTCTTATCATATAATAACTCTTACAGTTATTTAAGAGTGAATATTGCCTCAAATAATGGTAACTGTTTACCTAACCTGCATAGTCATGGTTTTTTTTTTTTTTGTTGTTAGATTAAAGGTTGACATGACCAAGATAACATGACCTGTGTGCACATTTATCAGTAGAGAGTCCTTAGATAAAAGCATTTTTTTTTTTTTTTAGACAAATATTGCTTTATGTATTCTACAGTAGTCTGTTGTGCTCTCATATATGCTGTGCTTAGTCTATCTGAATATATAGAGCCCTATTGTGCTTATGCTCTACTTATTCTAAATCTGTGCTGTTTTTTTTTTCTTCTTTTTTTCTAATCGTTCTGAACAAATTTGTGTGAAGCTGAGGACCTTTTAATGAAGATATGAAATCTTTAATGCAGCAAAAAAGGGTGACTGTTTGCTTTTGATCTTTTTAGATTGGTGTAACTGTCCTTTCAAGAATCCAAGCACGGGTTCTTAATGAAACCAGATCTGCTGATGGCATTCTCCTCAATGCCTGTTGCCCAGGTTGGGTTAGAACAGACATGGCTGGTCAAAATGCCCCTAAGAGCCCAGAGGAAGGAGCAGAAACGCCGGTGTACCTGGCGATGTTGCCAGAAGGAGCAAAGGAGCCACATGGACAGTTGGTTTGGGACAAAACAGTGCAGGAATGGTAGAAGAAATGTAAAGTAAAAATAAAAAAACAAATGAAATATATGAAAGTAGGGCTGTCAATCGAGTAAAATATTTAATCACGATTAATCGCATGATTGTCACGAGTAAACTCAGGATTAAACGCATCTTAATCGCACATTTATATATTCTAAATGTACCTTAAATAAATAGATTTTAAGTTTTTAATACCCTAATCAACATGGGCTTCGACAGATATGGATGCTTTATGCAAATGTATGTTTATTATTATTGAAATTATACTCAACATAGAACATGAAGACAAAATATTTTTGTAAATATCTAAAAGTAATTATGGTGTTTTAAATTACATAAATCATCAGGGAACCAAAAGGTACTTTTGCTACATTTCCACACGGACTGATTTAATTGGCGGTTGTGTGCACCATGGTGGATTTGGTGCTTGATCTGAGACTTGGAACATCAGTAAAACAAATGTTTAATGATTACAAATATTTTCTTTTAATGGAATTTTTTTTAATAATATCTGTATAAAGAAAGGATGTTGCAAATAAATGTGTGTTGCATTGAAGGTTTTGATTTTGCCTCATATATTTAATAATATTTTTTATTAAATTGGTCAAACAGAAATGCACATCGCAGTAATCACGCATTTCTAAAATTTGTGCCGTTAAAATGAATTTGCATTAACACGTTATTAACGCAATAATTTCTGACAGCCCTAATTAAAAGTGATTCATTAATAAGTAAAGCTGATATAATCTCAATTAATTCTCATGTTATTACAACCTCAATTCCAGTTGGGATGCTATGTATAATGTACAAAAAAACAATGCAATGTTTCGCAAATCTCATAACCCAATGTTTTATTCACAATAGAACATAGTAAACATATGAAATGTTTAAACCGAGGAAATGTACAAATGTAAAAAAAATTATTATAAAATAAATAAATAAATTTTAAATGAATGGCAGCAAATCTTTTGAGTTAGGACAGGCCCATGTTTACCGCGGTGTAGCATACCCTCATCTTCTAAAAACAGTTTGTAAATGTTTGGAAACTCAGGAAACTGCTAGAGTTTTGGGAGGGGAAAGTTGTCCCAATTCTGCTCGATATAGGATTCTAAGTCCTGGGTATTCGTTGCCGTATTTTTTGTTTCAAGATGTACCAAATATTTTTAATTGGTGAAAGGCCATGCTGTTATAATAGATGCAATATGCAGATTAGCATTGCCCTGGATATATCTTTCAGCACTGATGATGTCTTTCCAGAGCTAAAAGATTCCCATTCCACAGGTACTAATACACCCCATAACATCAAAGATGCCCATAGTTGGCAAAAAGAATGTCAAATTTTGATTCAACATAACAGTTTTCCACTTTGCTACAGTCTATTTTACACGTGCTTTGGCCCACAGAAGACGGCAGTGTTTCTGGGTCATGTTCATATATGGCTTCTACTTTCCATGATAGAGCTTTCACTTGCATTTTTGGATTGCATGTCAAACTGTGTTCACACACAGTGATTTTCCTAAATTGTTAGTCGTGCCATTTTTTAGCCTTGTCCCTTGCGCACAGAGATTTCCCCAGATTCTCTAAATCTTTTGATGAAATGATGTACTGTAGATGATATATTTCAAAAATAAATAGTAAAGTCTACAATTTTATGTTGAGGAACATTGTAAATTGTTTGACAATTTGTATATGCAGTTTTTCACATTTACTTCTAAAACTCTGAGTCTCTTACTGATCAACTTACTGACCTGTTTCCAATTAACTAATTAGTTGCAAAGTGTTTAATTTTAATTACACTTTCTCCAGAGTTTTTTTTTTTTTTTTAGACTTTTTGCAGCCATCAAATCCAACATAACTTTTTTTTTTCTTTTTAATTTTTCTTAGTTTGAACATTTGATATTTTTTGTATCTTCTGTTGTGATTAAAATATGAATTTGAGATTTGCAAATCATTGCATTCTGTTTTAATTTACATTTTACACAGTGTCCCAACTGTTTTTGAATTGGGGTTGTATATAATGATTACATTTGTCTTATTTGGGCCATTCGTGTTACTGTATTTCTAATTTCTAATCACTTTTTTATCCCCCTATGGTGATCATCCTGAATAAAATCTGACATGAGTAAATAGCATCTATTGTTTATTTGTATGCTGTTTTCTAGTCTAGTAGATGCTAGATGGTTCAGATCACAAAAGTTAAATAAATGAAGTAATAAACAGACAGAAAGAAAATCGTTCTACTGTTGTTTTATATGTGGTGATTGAAAATGTTGCCACAAATCTCACACAAATGTGTTTCCCAACCAGCATAAATGAGTTGAGCTAAAAGCTTGTGTTTGATAAGTTTTGTCAATACATAAATGTAGAAACGTAGCGTATGCAGGAATACAGGAAATTGTTCACAAACACTAAGTCGGTTCTCAGGATTCGGTTCAAATCTATGAGTCAATTCTTAGACGGCACACGGTCGGCTCAAATTACACTGCACCCTAGAGAAGGCTGGGCAGAAAGCAGGCTGAGAGGAAGGTAGTCACTGGGTCGCTTAGTGAACCTCAGTGTAATTGTACAGGGTGAAACATGTCTACGAAGGTCGCTGTAGTCACCGGAGCCAACAAAGGCATCGGACTGGCCATAGTGAAAGGACTTTGTAAAGCTGGTTATAGTGGAGATGTTCTCCTCACTGCTCGCAGTGAAGCACTGGGAAAGGAGGCAGTGGAGCTTGTGAAAGCTGAGGGTTTCAAAAATGTCGTCTTCCATCGACTTGATATTTGTGACCAAGGCAGCAGCCAGGTGCTTGCAAAGTTTTTGAAGGAGAAATATGGAGGTCTGGACGTGCTCATCAACAACGCTGGAATCGCTTACAAAGGTTCATTCACACCTGAAATGTTTTTCATGTAGTTGTAATTAAAAAAAAAAAAATGCACGTGCACAATAGTTGACCTGCAAAAAAAATACACCACTTCTTGTCTCTGTTTATTAGTTGATGCCACTGAGCCTTTTGGGGAACAGGCTGAAGTCACCATGCGCACCAACTTTTGGGGAACTCTGTGGGTGTGTCATGCCCTGTTCCCGCTACTGAGGTCCAATGCTCGTGTGGTCAACGTGTCCAGCTTTGTCAGCAAACAATGTCTGGATAAATGCAGTCCAGAACTTCAGGCAAAGTATGAAACCTAAAACCCACACTCATCATTTATTCTTTTTTAAACCTTGCTATTTCCTTATGTTTATATTCATTTATTCGTGATCATATTGTGCATGAATTTATCCAAACCAACAACTTAAAAAGCCTACAAAAAGTTGGGTCCAAAGATCAGAGATTACTTTGAAATTCTCTTGTTTCTATTTTAATTGATAACTGGAATAATCCAGGCTTTTTCCAGAAATATTTCAAACTAAATGATTAAATAAAATATTAAATACCCAAAAAGAATGTGCCATTTGTTGGTCACTGTTTAAACCTGAGTAATTTGACATTTGCAACCCTTTTGTTCAGAGATTTCTCAAGATTTATCCTTTCCATTAAAGAATGCGTTCAGACGACACTCCTTTGATTTTGATCTAACATGACTCAGCAGGTTTTATACAGAAGAAAACACACAAACATCAGACAGGGTGGAGAAAAAAATAGCCGCAGTTGGTGACAAAAAAAAAAAGAGATCTCTAAAGAAGAACACAAACTACCAATGACATGGCAGGAGAGAAGTACTCCACCCTTTAAAGAAGACTTTAAGAGAAGAAATGTAGACTCAGTAGGAATCAGACGGTGGAGTGGCCCATCCAATCACAAAGCAGAACCATCCAATTACCACTGCCCACCTACTTTTACCAAGATTACCAGGACCTCCCCACTTTTAGGAAAAACCCTACACAATATCAGATCCACTGCAATATTTCTGCATTTTTCTGTTTATGGCTGCTTTCTAATACAGAAATAGTGGTTTTATTTGTTTCTATCAATAACTGCCTTTGATTTACTGATGTATAATGATATACTGTTTGTGTTAGGTTGAGAAGAACCAATATATCGGAGGAAGAGCTCTGTTTAATGATGGGGGAGTTTGTTACTGCTGCACAAAGTGGAACTCATGAGGCTCAGGGCTGGCCAAACTCTGCGTATGGTACCTCCAAGGTGCATGTGAATAATAACACAATACCAATAAATCCATTCAAGACATTTAGCTACCTAATATTTTCTAATCATTTTATGATTCTTATATTAAACCTAAATATGAAAATGGCCTTAAATAATAATAATTAACATTATTATAGTAGTCTGTAGCTTTGCTCTATGCTTTGACATGCTGTATTTTGCATTCTGTCCATCTGAATAGAGTGCTGGTGTGCTTTTTCTCTAAATGTAGTGCTCTACCCAAGGAAAAATGTAACTGCCACCCAGACCTAGTCAAGCTCTAGCATGATTTAATTGCTATGAGTAAACAGTTCAACACCGAGTTGACCAAGAGAATCAAAGATATGCATTGTCGGTTGAAGGCAATATTTTTGTAGAGCTTCCAAACTGAGCTGAGAGGTCTTTTTTCTATAATCGTTTTAAAAGAGTTATGTAAAGCTTAAGAAGGCTTTTATGTAGGTCCAAAATGATTAATTTAGCATAACAAGGAAAAAGTGACTTTTTTTTTTTTTTTTTTTTTTTTAGATTGGTGTAACTGTCCTTTCAAGGATCCAGGCACGTGTTCTTAATAAAACTAGATCTGGTGATGGCATCCTCCTCAATGCCTGTTGCCCAGGTTGGGTTAGAACAGACATGGCTGGTCCAAAAGCCCCCAAAAGCCCAGAGGAAGGTGCTGAAACTCCAGTGTACCTGGCAATGTTGCAAGAAGGAGCCAAGGAGCCACATGGCCAGTTTGTTTCAGAAAAAGTGGTACAGGAATGGTAGAAGAAATATAGAGTATAAAATAATCAAAATGTAATAAAAAATTCAAATTCAAATAATGTGGTGGGAATTTTTTTTTTTGTACAAATACATGTTTAATTAATACATTTTTTTTAATTAATAAAAAATTGTGTGTATGTATGTATGTGTTTGTGTGTGTGTGTGTGTGTGTATATATATATATATATATATACACACACACACACACACACACACACACACAGTATATATTCGTTATTTGGGTCATTTTTCCTGGTCATTCTATGTGAATGTTTTTTTTACTGTGTGAAATATTTGCCACAAATCTGCCATTACCAACTCAAGGCTAAACACCTTGATCAACAATTAAGTAGTATTTTATTTAAACCCTTAAAAAAAAAAAAAAGATTCAATAATAATAATATACCACAATAACTGCTTGTGTACATTTTGTATAACAGCATCTCTGACAACAGTGTTGTGGCACAACTTATTCACAGATCAAAAGGACTATACATCATTTAATCTAAGAATAAAAACAGATTTTAGGCCTAAAAACCATTTAAAACACATTTAAACATAGGGATCTACTGCTACAAGATATCACTTAAAAACAGTGGCAAGGCCAGATATTGAACAGTGAGTGATCTTGAATAAAACATTGTAGAGGAGGTTTGAGATATAAACTTAGATGGAAATGGACACTTTACAGAATTTAAATGATTGCAATGTAAAAGCTATTACTATTTGTAAAGTGTGAGTATGGTATAGTAAAGTATAAAGCTAGTAGTCTTGTTCTTCTGACATTTTAGTAAGCCTATCACAGGATGGTCCCTCATCAGATTTATCAAATCATTTCATTTATTCATACACAAAAAACGTCAGATTTTGGCTGATAAAATGTAAACCAGACTTATTTAAATTCCTGTGATCAAAGATAACATGTACACTTCTTCCTGGGAAAGTCTTCAGAACAAAGCCACTCTGGATAAGGGTGTACCCAATGGCATCTATAACATGACAAGCTGCATTTTTGTCTTCTTCATTTGAAGTGAGAGAACAAGGAGAGTCTTTATAGTCTCTAGGATGTTTATAGTACCAATGCATTAGTAAGGACAGGTAGTAACTTGTTTTGTGGATGTTCCATAACATTAAATGTCCACTAGAGGTCAGCATCTCACTGTTATCTAACTATTTTCGATTGTGCATAAACAGGTGCTGATTAAAAATAAATCAAAACTATATTATCTATATAGACGAAATAGTATTTAATCAAATGATCTTGTATGCTAAAGTAGTCACATTTCTATTTATTAAGCCTTTAGGAGGGCTCATAATTAATCAAGCCTTTGTTTAAGGCATCTCAAAGATACTGCTTAATTAAAGTCAATTGGTTTTTTGCCAACTTATTCTTACAGTTGACATTACAAGAACACGTAAATCTAGGATTAGTAAGAGTGGCTTTATATTTTCCATGTACATATTGCAAAATAAAAAGGTTTGAAAGTACACACAGTTTTCTTGCATCTCTCAAAGTTGCATCAATAGTAAGTCATTTGTGCAAAGTTTCAACATTTTGCACGTTTTACTATATTGCATCAAACCAACCAACACAAATATAACATCTTAGCTGTGTATTATGGTCCCGCAGATGACTGATGCGTCAACAGGATCATGCTGTGTGTTGTATGTTTGCTGAGTCTATAATCACAATAATACTTGTTGACAGGATATCTGCTTCCTGAACACCTGGAACAGATATAGAGATGGGCTTGTGTAATATAATATTGCACACTTGTGCTTCACTTTGAGAGAGTCTCCAGCAGTACATTTAACAGTAGGTAAAATTAGTTAGATGATAACAATAGCCTTAAGTATGGGTTTGTTTAATGCTTTACTAATATTTACATGTTTGTGTTAAAGGTTTTTCTTTTACACACATTGTCCAAGCAGTATGTTTCAACAATAAGCAACAAAATTTAATTTCAATATAAGTCTTACATGAAGTATAACATTTGTTCAAATCTAATATTCCCAAATGTAAGCAAAGACAGAACTGTTATCAAGTGTTCTCACAATTCACCTTTTCCAGCTCCCAATACATCAGATCCTATCTTATGCTGAAGCTGCTTGTTTATAAATCAGCAGGAGCAACACTGGATGCATCCCCTCAGCTGTTTAAAGACCAAGACAAATTGCTTCAACAATTAGAATTGGGTTTGTTTTCACTTGACTATCAACCCCTAAATAAACCAAGCAATTCTATACTAGCCTGGGAAAGCGTAAGACTTGCAAAACAGTCTAAAACATAAATATTTGAGCAAAAACAGGAATTAATATTTAGACTACTTAAACTTTGCTTTGTATCTGTTTTGAGAGACTGCTCTATATATATATATATATATATATATATATATATATATATATATATATATATATATATATATATATATATATATATATGGAGCATGTCTAACAGACATAGTTAGTGTAAAGATGCCTAAAACATTGCTGTCTGAGTGTGACTTCCTCACAAAGTGTCTTAATACATTGCTAGTTAGGTGTTACTTCCTCACACAAAGAACACAGAGCTTTGATGTTGTTGGATAGCTGCTTACTATATTAATTCAATTTGTGTTTAGATGCTTTCCATAAGGTACCTTTGAAATGTACTATAAAGTGCACTATAGAACTACTTGTAACTGATAAAGAGGCAAAGAAGACACCAATTTAAATTTAGGAACTCTAATATTATAACTATTTATAAAACAAAATGCCAAAATTGTACTATGTGAGAACTCTTCGTAGTCCACCACACAATTAGAAACACTGAATACAGCTGTGCCGGAAGCTGGGAAAGAAAAAAATGTGGACTGTTTGGAGTTCCCCAAGGACCTGTTTGGTAAGAATGCCATATATGCAGCTAAATACAGAACCGATAAAGTAATGTCCTACACATGTATGATTAGTTTTGCAAAAATCAAGCATGCATTTACAGTGTTTTTCAAACTTAGCAAGTGCCAGGATACATGGAAGCATTAGGGTTTGATCATCATATATTACAAAGGCAATGGTAGTGCATCCATAAGGGAACAATGTACCTCAATTTTTCAGCAAATTTTTCAGCAAATCATTCACAGTCCATGAATTTTATTTATGCTGAATTACAGATAACCAATCAATCAATTTTCAATGGTTCGTTTTGACAAATATAAGTTTACTATTGATTTGGTCTTCGTTTAGCTGTTTCACAATCAAGAGAAAGGCATTCCCTGCCCCACTTGGCTCGATAGTGTTATTATGGCACCTAGTGGTCAGGAATGCAAACTGCAACAGGTACTAATAGAGACCATGGTGCCCCAGAGGGCAGTTAATATAAAGGTTGCCAGATTCTTTGATAGTTTACACCCAGATTTTTTTTTTTATGTGCTCTGCATATGATCATATTTTAATGGCAAACAATTAATAACCAGTGGCAATGTTCTTTAATCATGCTTTGGCTTTCTTTCTTGCAATGATGTCTAAGAAATTATGCCAAAACAGGTTAAAAAATAAATGCTAAACAACCAGTGCAAATGGGAATGTGTGCACATTAAATACAAACCTATTAAACAAAGCAATTCATATAAGTGTATTCTGAATTGCCTGCTTCTTGGAAATCATTTGAGGAAGTAAATCCTAAAGTCACTGTTTTATCCTAAAAACGTACCGCTACAGCATGAATTCCATTAACAGATATATATATTTAAAAAAAAACCACAACCAACTTGACAGGTTCAACAGGGCAATTGCCATTTGTTTGCTTGTTAAGGCCACATATAACAATGAAAGTGTAATGTACCAAAAACAATTAGACAAAAATTTTGCCCCTTACAGTTCCATCCTATTTTTTAACTAGTATATTTTTATATATATATATATATATATATATATATATATATATATATATATATATATATATATATATATATATATATTTTTTTTTTTTTTTTTTATCATTTTTATCACATACATAAAGGAATGAACAGTGTGAGTCTGGGAGTTTAAGCGGGCAAACATTCACTCAGAAAAAATAAAAACACAAAAACTTATAACAATAATTGTATGAATTGTCCCTCCATTCACACCCTTCCTCTCCCTTTCAACACATTTTAGTCCTCTTTTCCTTCCTCTCTACAAGAGACTGAAGACTGCACATGTCGTTCAGCTACATTTGCAGGTCTTGACAATCATATTTGACAGTTGTTCTACCTGTGGAAGAGCCAAACTATACCAGTCAGATTGATTTCTTATTTCTTTAAAAATAGATGAAATTGTAGTGCATAATGTTATACTGGCCTTGTGTTGCCTCCCCACATAGTACAGGATGGGTAAAGGATCTAGGACCTGCGGCACACAGCAGGGTTGGGCTGATGCTCCAGGATTGTGATGTTTATACAGTGCCAGCACCTGTTTATAATAATGCAGTTTTTACAAAGTGTTCTATGCATGAGTCCATTGGTAGAACTAGAGCAGGAGTTTATGTAATACACTTGTTTCTCTATAGTGGTGCCCTTAATACTTCTTGCATACTTCTACAAAAAAAGTACTAGATATTGGAAAGGATCACTAGACAGAAAACCACAAAGACCCCATTTTGAAGTTCTCAGGGCCAGCCCATAATAATTGCAAAGCAGTAAACTGAAATATCTGTTTTAGATGCTCAGATTTACCAACCTATAGTGACTGGATATAATTAAAGGAATTGACTGTATGGTGAAATAATATATACTCTCAGATTATGGTATGCTCAATTACAAGAAACAATTTCCAGCCCGGCAGGGAAAGTAAATTTAAGTTGGACCAAAATGTCAAATGTGTTTTGCCTTTCCGTCAATGTTCATGCAGAGATGGACATGCAATATCCTGAAGTGGCCCCGTGCAAAGTTTTATGCTATAATTAACAGCAAAACATTGTCTTGTACAACTGGTTAGCAGAAGATTTTGTTTTTTTGTTTTTTTTCCCTGCAAATCATGACACATTGTGTTATATTTCTTAAATATAGCCTATAGCCACACAGTCTTGTGTTTATAATTATTAGTATTAAATCTATGTTCAACAGTAACCTTAAATCCACATTTCTTTTTATTATAGTAGTGTTTTATTCCTCGTATACCACAGCAAAAGTCTATACATTATATATACAGTGGAACCTCGGGTTACGAATTTAATTCGTTCCGGTACTTTATTCGTAACCTGAAAAGTTCGTATCCCGATACAAATTTCCCCATAATAATGAACAGAAACTTCGGTAATTCGTTCTGGACAACCAAAAATATTACTTAAATAAAAATAAAGCCAATATTCACTAATATTATTTACTTTTAACATGTTATATTAAAATCATACCACATAAAAACATACAAAAGAGGAAAAGATCTTTAGCGGGTACTTTCCCTTTGAGAAGACTCGCTGCAGGAGACGACGTTCGTAGAAGGGGGAGGAGGGAGAGTTATTGTTTGGAAGGAGAATCTTATTATATTATATTATTTATATATTATTATATATTATATTATAGAATATTAAAGACAGTGTTATTAACACGAACGCTGAGACAATTGTTGCATTAGAGGGAAAATGAGAGCTGTTTCTTTAAGGCTACTATCAGTTGGTATTGAAGTCCAGAGTGAAATTCATTATGGGTTTTGTACTTGGGAAAAGACTGTAACCCTGCTAATCTATCTTCATAAAAACAAGTCAGTGGTTATGCATCGGCTAATGTTGTCCATCTCATCATTCCACGAGCATCAACTAACGAGTTGTTACGCTGCCGCCGGGAAAAGTTCAAGCGGATAAGTAACACGATGCTCTCGCTAGGGACACAGGACGCTAACTGATGTGACGAGCTGTGTGGATAGAGCAAAAACAACCGACTTGCCTGCGATTTTTAGGTGAGCGACGTTCGTATCCCGATATATTGTTCGTAACCAGGGGCAAATATTTTGATGAACTGCGATTCGTAACCTGAATTATACGTATGCCGGGGCGTTCGTAACCCGAGGTTCCACTGTATATAGAAGGTGTTCTGTGCAGAATTCAATAGCACTTATATGTAATACATATATAGTTTATTATGGTATGCATGTCTTCTTAGGAACAAAGCTTTAAATAAAGTTCAAATAATGTCAAAGTTTTAAATCATTTCCATTTGTTCAGCTATGCATGTTACCTGTGAGTATTTATTTTCCGCGTTCCAGACAAATGAACAGGAGCCAATACAGTAGTTTGCATAGTAGCCAGAGGGTTCATGTATCCATTTCCAACCCAGGTCTTTACGGAAGTCTATATACAGTCTTCTCACACAGCAAACATCTGACTGCCTGAATAAACCACAAGGAAGAAACAATAAGGCGAATGAAATAAAAGAATAAAATAGGAGAGATGGAGAAAGAGAAAATACATAAACAATACAGGTTTTTCAATACAAGTTTAAGGATGCATCAAGTATGGAATATTTAATTGGATTTATTCTGTGTAATAGCATCATTTTTTTAAGTGCTCAACTCAGAACAAACGGCATCTCCTGTAGCTTGTCGTTTAATCCGTGAGCTGAGATGACGGGCACGATCAGCAGGAAGTGACATAACCAGAATATGTGGCTTTGTCATTTTGGCTTGTAAACTTTCTGTGTCTCCTCTCCCACTGGGTATCCCTAAATGTACATTAAACAATACAGGATTTTTTTTTTTTTTTAACAACACAGATACACATACTAGAAACATGTACTCAGTATCATTGTGCTTTTTATTACAAATTAATTTATTACAAACCTGAAATTTTGAAAAGCATATTTTTGTCAGTCTCCCCACACCCACAATGCAACTTCACTTCTAGTGCTTCACTCTCTGTGGCTAAAACAGTACAATTAATCAGCAATGCATGTTATTCTTTTAAAAAATAGCAATTTACACTTCATTACAATTTATTTCTCTTCTAGTCCTGAGATATTAACTGATTTTGTGAAAGATGAAATTAACTTACCAGGATTTTGTAGCCAGTTTTTCACAGTCTGTGTCACGTCAAAAGATATCCATTTGCCGTTCAACTCATTGGTGATGGTATGTGAATAGAGATACCGAGCCTTATCCCCAGAACCATAATAAAGCTCCAACCTCTGCTCATTGCCAGGAGCTATGCGAGAATCCTTGATAAGAAGACGGAGCTCAGCCTGGGAAACCATAGGGTTTGCGCCCAAAACGGCTTTCATTGCAGTAACGTTGAACCGCATCACACTTTTATTTTGAACTATAATAAAAAAATATATATATATATGTTTACAATTTTGTCCTTCTAATCAAAGTATTGAAACTGACAACTAATGAAATAAAACCTCCATACAGTGAACTTTTCTGGCTCATAGGTCCACCAGTTTTGGTTTGTTGGTAGACCAGACTGACATTAAATGGGTGCCAGATCCTTTAATGCTACACTACTTAAACTACACAATGGTACCTACTGTCTGTCCTGAGATGTCTGAAATAAGATATGTATATATTAAGGCCAAAAGGGAATAAACATTTTTCTGAATTATTTCATTTGAGCTGTTGGGGATTTTTGTTTGAATCCAGGTAGAAAGCCAATGAAGAGAGCAGTGAGAATGTCCATAGAGGAAATAAAACTAAAAGAAGATCTAGTTTTTACCCTTAACACCTTTTTATAGTAAAAAGGTGGAACTAGATATTTAGTCACAGTCAAAATGCACACAAGTGTAATATTAAAACAAAGAGCAAGTATTATTTCTGGAACCTACTTTAGAAAGAACCCAAAGTTGGCAGAGTTGACATCAATCTGTCATTTTTTACAGTAATTACACCCTGGCGAAGGCACTGGGAAAATGGTTTACACACCAAACCTCCCTCTTCAAATAAGTGCTTCTGTGCATTTCACTCTATGTAAACTGCAGAGAAGTGTAATAAAAGAAGAGGCAAAAGACTACATGAATGGAAATACGTATAGGAAAGAGTGTTGGTATAGTAGTGTTTTATAATGTCTGTAGTTTTCCAATGCTCTCAGTTTAAAAAACCAACATGTCCAACCTCATCTAATGATCTAAATTACAAATCCTAAAACTAGCCTCCCCACAATGCCATAGATTAGGACCCTAAATTAACTTGGATATTTAAAAAAAAATCATGGGAATTGGAGAAAATACAAAAAGTGATTATTTGAAGTGAAGATAATGTGCTATAATAGAAAAAAAAACATGCCATACTATACCATCACACTATACTGTAAAAGCGGGGAATAGGGGAAAATACAAAAAGTAATTTCAAGTGAAGATAAAGTGGTGATCGAAATTTTATTTTAAAAATACTCTAGGAAGGAATAAGCTTAAAAACCATTTCCTCCAAGTATTAATGTTCCTCTAATTTAGTAGTATTGCGACAGTTTCCGGAGAAAGCCTACAAGTAGTGTGGTTAGGGTTTCTGATAACTATGACAGACAGGTCTGCAAAACTCCCAAATGTTTTTTTATACTTGTCACGCAAGAGTAAATGACAGTTTTACAATAATACAACTCCCATATTTACTCTATTAATACTGTTCTACCACTGTGCTGTTTATAATTCTCGAATATGGTTCATCAAAAGCTGATGATTAAATGATATATAACCAGCTCTGAAAATAGTGCCTGCTGTAATACCATTTTCTATAGTAAAATATTAAAGAGTGACTTGTATGATGGATGAACAAAGCTGTGAATAAAACAAAACATATAAAAAGTTTAATGGAAAAGGTTTGTGTATAAGAGTTTTTCTGTAATTAAACTTCTTGTATTCTTGTTTTACTAATTTCAAGAAAAAAAGGGAAAACAGGATCTACTTTGTTTTATTGACATTCCACAACACTAAATCTAACTATCAAATGTGTAAGTGTGACTGCTCTTTTTTTAATAAATAATCATATATCTTAACAATTTCATGTGATATGCCGAGAAAAGAAATAACCTCTTGGGGTTCTATAATTGGTCACTTTAGTGTGGTAACAATTACTTGCATTGGGCTGCATCACACTACGCTATTGTACTTTTACTTCCACATTTATGTGTAGGAGATGTAAATGTACAAGCAGTAACATTTTTGATCACTGGCTTACACTGACTATTGCATGCATATATAATTTATATATAAAAACTTGGGGTTTTTTTGTCCTTTAAGGAAAAAAAAAACCTAATATGTCTCTACATATAAGAACTCTACAGTGGTGGTTCCCTGTCAGAAAGTTTTTTTTTTTTAATGCTAAGAACCCTTTTATCCAGTGTGTCGTACAAGTTCCAACTTATTGAAAATGTCATACACTCACAATTTAGCTAAACTTTCTTGGGTTTTTTTTTATACTCTTCAAAAGAAATGGGCCTCCTTAAATAGTTTAACTTGTTCTACATGGAAAGTTAGTGGTTTCCCCAAGGGACAAGCCAAAGGAACTACTGTGGGTGGTAGCGTCCTGTCTTCGATATCACTTGCTGGTTAAAAAATTGCTGTACATTGCTAACAACTAACCGAGCAACTTATCAATATCAGACTAGAGTCGTCCACCAAAAATCATTAAAAAAAGAAATATTTTCATCAGAAATGCCAGCTCTAACATTAGGCTATAAAATAAGCAAACATTTTATTTTAATTCATCTAAGAAATGATTGACTTTACTTGCTTTAACTGCAGTGTTCTGTTTAAAGTCGATATGCTTTCAATTAATTTTTTTTAGAAATAATGATCATCGTCTGGCTTTATAGGATAAGAGTTAAGTGATGGACATGTGCACCAAGATAGCAAACACAAGCTGGCCAAAGAACTATTAAAAGGAGGATCTGAGTCACTCCTTAGCAGCCACTAAGCACCCTTCCTTCCTGTTTGTGGTTCTGCTAACCAGTGTGAAAAGGTTTTGCTAATTACAGCCTGTTATCATTGTAACTGTTATATATTTTTATACATCTGTTCATATAGAGCCTTTGGCATTTTGATAGAATCATTAAGGAGGTATTTGCGCTAATGGTACTTGTTATACTGATATAACCATGCAACCGGTATATACTCACTCTCAGTCATGTTAAACCTATGAACCTCCTTTGCATAATACTCCTCCTCCTCTTCATCAGGAGAATCCACATGCTCTGTGTTCTGCATCAGCTCCTCACTCAACTCCACCGTGCTGTTGTAGACGGACAGGACCTCCGCAGGCACCTTATCTCCCTCTCCTTCATCATCATCTACTGGTTCTTTAGCCAGCCGTAGTTTGCTGAGGATCTGTCCACGGATGGCCTCGATGCGCTTCCTTTTCACAAGCTCCAGGTTTAGTGGTTTGCAGGTTGATAAAGTGCTACAGTAGCCCACACATCCCATTAAGCACAGTAGTGCCAACACCAAACTTTGTGCTCTCATTGTCCACAATGGTGGTGTGGGGCTGTCGTTTTGCACTCTGAAGAAATCTCAGGAAGTTCAAGACAGAAAATATGTTTAAGGCGCACACGTGTTTAATGCGTGTTCCATTTCAAGATTGAAAAAAAAAAAGTTTTCCATTAGCTGGTTGCTTGAATTCAAAACTTCACGGTCAGAATCAGACTACACTACACCACTGTGAAATTGCTGCCCATATCTGTCTTGCTGGCAGGCAGTATTGCTGAATCGGACAAACACACGGCTCCCACAACGAAGTCTTTTAGGAATGCAGTGTGCTGGCACACAATAAACTGAATACAAGCTCAAAACTAAAGTCTCTTAAAACATATTACTTACAACACATGAGGCAACTTCAACAGCGTATGAAACAGCTTAGTGTGTGTTGCTTCCTTGTTTCATATTCCTCACTTAAGTCTCAAGTTAAGGGGTGAAAGAGGAAAAGGAAGCAGCACAGCTTAACATAAAGGACACAAAACTTCCTTTACTGCAAAGCAATTTCCCCCAGTGAATTTAACCCGTTAATCACACAGTCTCAGATGCAACATTCAAATCAGCTTTTTTTTTTTTACTTCTAGCTCACATCAAATATGTAAATTGTTTATAGCAATCTTTGCAGCAATCAAATGATTTGAGAAGATAAACATAATCTGATGTGTAAAGTACAAAATCATACAAGAAACTGATAAACTTATCTGTAAATTTGGCTGCCAGGTGTAGTGGCCAGGTGTAGTGGCCAGGTGTAGTGGCCAACTTTGATGCAAGTACAAGGTAAATAATTCCCTCCAAGCAAAAAAGCTAGATTGCCCCTAACCCCATGCCGACAGCACACACAGTAGCATAATCCCCTGGCGTTAGATCAGCTCTGTCCTTCCCTTCCTCCCTCCTCTTCTCACTCTTTTTCCTCTCATCAGTCATTGGTTAAGAAAAAAACAAAAAAAAAAACGGAAAGGAACTTTGGATGTAAACAGGACACCATGCCAATATGCCACAAGCGACAAACATCCACAATGTAAAAGCTGTTTAATGAGCACGTCCTTGAAAAAGGTGAGAACGCTGATGCGGCAAAAGCTGCAGCGGTTCCTATTTTAAGCCCGATCAACATTGTGTCCCAACGTTTGGTTATGTTCCACATCTATCTTCAATCTGACGTTGTTCCGTTTTCTGTTGTACTAACTGCTATTGCTTGCTTCAGTTCACTGAAGACAAAAATGATTTGTAAAGAGCAGAACGTTCCAAGCAAGACAACATTGGTAAACCACAACTGTTTTTCCACTTTCTTTTACCCTAAGAGAGAGAGAAAAAAAAGTTCCATACAGCATACTAAAACATCTGTAACGGATCAAAAGGTTCATTTTTAGCTCGGCCTTTAATTTTCTATCATCGGCAGAATATATGCATACATTAACGTAAATGACAATTTCTATAGATATCGTCAGTCATTACTGGCTTCTCCAGCAGTTTAATAAGTGCCATTAGCCACTCATTGTGGTTCGATAAAAATTATAAAACAATATGGTTTTATTAAAATAACATAAAAACAATAAAAATAACAATATAGTTCTGTTAAAGGAAAATTAATTAGCAATCGAGTACTTTGTCAACATCGTCAGTTATTATTTTCATAACAGCAAATCCCGAAGTGTATTATTCATCTTATTTTACTGCAATTTGTCTGCAAAAATGTATAAATTTGAAAACAAAACAAAACAAAAAAATAGACACTTTCAGAATAAACCATCACCCAAATAATATCTGCTCAGTGGTGGTCACTTTTCATTCCTTCAGATGAGGTAGAATTGTAAACTGCAGTGCAAATTCAGAAGCCATAGCACGATTCGGAGGGATCAGGTCATGTTACAATTTTAAATCATATTCCATATTATATGCTTTTTTGTGTGATTTATGACCTGTAACAATGATGTAAAATGATAGGAAAATGTAAAAAAAAAACAACAAACATAAACAAACAGAAAAAAAAATGAAATCTTGTAATATTTTAAACTTAATATTGGCTTGTATACATTAGTTTGACTAGAAATTTATATACTATACATTTGCACTGTATTGTCACAAAATAGTGAGTAGTGAAAGGCCATTTTGAATGAAAACTAAGTTCCACAGTATGGTATATCTGCATATTATACAGCCAGTGGGTGAATATAATTAGATGTCTACATATATGTTGAAGGAATTATGTCACTTGAGGTGTAAACTGAGAATGTATACATATAAAAAAAAACTTTAAGCAATCAAATGTTTAATTTGTTTATAATACATCAGAAAATACATTCAAATTATGTATAAAATTAATCCAAAATTTTACATGAATTTTTTATCAAAACATACAGGTCTAATTTATTTTCACTGCATCCATAGATGCCTTACAAGCCAGAAATCAGCTGACCTTTACATCTTCTGTGAATAAAAATATAAAGTCATAAATCCACTACTCCACTATAAGTGTAAATAAAAGGCTGGGGGTAGGCAAAGCAATAGTCCCGATTCCCAGCATGTTAAGGGAAAAAAAAGAAACGTATCTAATAAGCTAATCATTCCAAATACCATCGCCTAATGACCTACAAATGACCAAACTGGGAAAACTGTGGTCTGTTGACAGTCGAAAGTTTTTTTTACAAGGTGGAGAAATTCTTGTGCATTTAAGAAATTTGATCCTGTCAAAAAGTTTTACTTCTCCAGTGCACAAGCTAATAAATGTATGATTTGAAATACCTCTCATTAGAAGTTGCTCTCTGAATATCATCGCAAATCAGAGTCTGTCAGCTCTCTACGCCGTATCGGTCAAAATGCCGTAGAATGATGCACAGCTCCAGTTCTACTGTGCCCATAGCCTCTGTGTGGAGCCTGTATCTGTCTGCTCCGCTGTAAATGAGGTCAGGAGAGCGAAGCTGAGGTCCTCCGCCAACAAACATTTGGGCCAGCTGTTCCTGCCAGGTGCCCACTGGCCTCCATGTGACACACTGCAACCGGTGTTGGCCTGGGCTAGAGGGCACATGGCAGTAGCCATAACCATATAGCTGACATCTGCCAAAAGAGTCCTGATGCCAGACCTGCAGATGAAGCTTTGGCCAACCTGGAAAACAAATGATAAACCAAGTCAGGAGTCAGACAACAGAAGAAAAAAGTTATAAAATCAATACAAAATGTTAACCAACCTTGAAGGCCTTTGGTGGAGTAATGTAAATCAATAGGATGACTCCAGTAAGCCATTTCACCTATTTGGGGTATGTCTACTTGTGTCTGTCCCTCCTTTAGACCAGATAAGAGTCTCCATGCTCCTCCTGCTTCAAATGACATAACTATCAGGCATGTTCATGGAGAAAATGAAATCAAAATGTTAAAAAATGATAACAAAGGGCACCTGTGTGAACGCCCCACTTGCAGAACAGGTTACTCTCTGGGAAACCGCTGGCCCCAATGATCTGCCCGATTATATGCAGCTCTGCCATATGATGTGCTTTGCTCTATGGAATTATCACAACCGTAGCATTAGAGGAATTTCGGCCGACAGCAGTTACCTCCACTGAATTGTCATTTTATTGTTATACCAATTATATTACATTACTGATATCAGATCATTATGAATGTTAAGAATAAATACGGGAAAAAACACTTGACAGTCGAAGATGATTATTTCCTATAAAGATTATTATTATTGTATGGCAATTATTCATTTAACCAAGAACTGTTTGTTATACTTTTATAGTTATGGTTAAGGTTATGGACCAATCATGAACACATGAACATAATCGCTTATATGGTTTACAGCTTGTTAGATAAAAACTGTAAAGCACAATGGGGTTTCTTCTGAGAACTTCAATTTATAGCTTCACCTCAAACTATTGCAAAGTGCTGGAGACTCCTTCCATAACTGTTAAGTAAGTATAGCCTTAAAGAAAACATCAACGACCTTTTTTGTTTGTTTGTTTTATGTGTATTATTGTTAATATTATATTATGGTACTTCTGCCATGCAATTCCCTGTGAATGAAACTGATTTGATCTGAATGATCAATGGACCAAATGATTGATATATAGATGGGTTTTTTTTGTTTTTGTTGTTTTTTTTGCAGCTGGCAGCATATCCAGGGGTCTTCTACAGCTCCAATATTCAGCTAGTGCGCCGCAAAGCCCAGCATATAAAAGCTATTGAAGGGAACAAGCTCTATCTTACAAGGAGCTTTTTAAAGGGACGTGGAAAAACATTAACTGATAAAAGTCTTGGTCGATAAAATGTGGCAAAAACAAGCACTAGTTAGGCAGTTATACTCTCCGTTCGATAATCCGGCTACGTCTGCTAGTTAGTCAGCTAGTCATCTGCTAACATTGGGGTCTTAGCATGCTGAGAAAAAAATTAGTTACACACATACCCAGGTCCGTTCATTAGCTGTTAAACTGATGCAATCTGTTGAAAAGTAATTGCTTAACTTGCAGTTTGCAAACCCTAATTGTTTACTCTCTTAGTAGTCAAGAACCTTACTTCCTTAGCAACGACTTCCTCACTACACGAGAGGAGCGGGTGATGGTCAGGCGAATCGTCGGCGCCACCTGGTGCTTGAATAATGACATACCAGTGCGTCTCTGAGCACATTTAGCCACAAATAACATAACCTAAAGTTGCACGTGTTTAATGATAAATGAATAACAGTGATAACATCATAATAGCACACAACGCAATGATATTTCGGATCCATCGAGACCAGTATAGTGAAATAAGTGGTAATGGTGGCATCCCTACTGGACACCTTTGGGATAAACTGGAATGCTGACTGCACCCCAGGCATCCACAGACAGACAGACAGACAGATAGATAGATAGTTTGATCAATCGATTGATCTTTATTGTCATTGCACAAAAAGACCTTTTACAGTACAGAAATCTAAAACAAGACTAATTTAAAATACCTGACTGATATTGAATATTCAATTTAAACCAGCACCAATATTAAATAGCACCAGCATCAGTCAGTAAAATGTATACCATGTAGACCAATATTTAATGACAGATAATTTTAATTTAAGTTTATTACTTTACACACTGCCAGTCAATTTTTTTTCAACATTGTATTCTGAGGTTCTTGTGGTCTGTTAAATTTTGGTCCCACATATAAAGCTAAGATCTTTGTAGTAATTAACAACAACAAGAGACACTTCACAGGCCATTTTCAGATCCTAATTGTCTTGTAATAAAATGTAATTAAAGGCAAGTGCACCTGGAGTGCAAATGTGTTAAACAATCAGATAAATGACTTTTTTATATATAATAAATCATTATATTTTCTGGGATACAAAAGTAGCTGAACACATGATTGAAGATGAGTTCTGCTTTTTTAAAGGTCTAGAGACGAGGCATAAGGAGGCTAGGTCTTTGACCATTATGATAAGCATGTTTTCACTTCTGTCAGCTAAAAATAGGAATCTGAGGCTATCGTGGGACAAGTTCACTTAAACAGTATGAGATTAAAAAGAATAATCATCAATATGTTCATCAAATGAATTTAATCTGAGTAGATGCAAATAAATTCAGAAAAAATGTTAAAAATGTAAACTCTATCCCAAAGCTAACTATAACTTTTGTCTTATCGTACATATTAAATTGTGTTGAGTTATACAGTTAGAAGTGATAAAGATTTTAGTGAAGAAATATGCTCCTTTGTCCACAGAAAGAAAATCCCACCTACGGGGCTCACAAAAAGACAAGCCAGAAAGTCATCAGGCCAGAAGGTCATCCTCTATATGAAATTCTCTGGTAGGCTGTAAAGGAGGCTATAGATACACTGAATGCTTGTATTAGTTGTAATAAAGTAAACAACCCCATGTTGGACAGCAGTGGAAAAGTGTGGACATTTTCTTGTACGTTGGTGTTCACAATGAGGCAGGATCTGTCATGGTACTGTCAAGTCAAGTCAAGTCAAGTTTATTTGTATAGCGCTTTTCACAACAGACATTGTCTCAAAGCAGCTTTACACAAATCAACAGTGATGGTGAATGGTGTGAATTTGTCCCTGATGAGCAAGCCGTGGCGACTGTGGCAAGGAAAAACTCCCTTAGATGTTATGAGGAAGAAACCTTGAGAGGAACCAGACTCAAAAGGGGAACCCATCCTCATCTGGGTGACATCAAGAGTTTGATCATAAATCTTTCAACAATACAGAACACTGGAGAGTGAGAACTAACATGAGTACTGGAGTATAAGTTTATAAGTGATGTTCTTTCTACAGTCTTATACAGTCTATATGGATAGTAGCTCCTAGTTTTATGAGCTCAGCATTTGTGATCATCACAGATCCAGCATCAGCTTCTCCATGCCAGAGCCTTTAAACACTCCAGGAGGTCCAATGTCAAAACTCCACACATGTAGCGGGATCCAAATGGCACTGGTACGTCTCTAGATGGTTCGGGATGTTTGCGAGTTCGGCATCAACTTCTTCAAAGGTCCGTAATCATCATGAGGTGGGAGGTGACTGAAGCTGGCCAAACCTCAGGGTGTCTAGGGATGGGGAGAGAAAGAGAAGCAGTGGAGAGGAATTAGCGTAGCTGCTGTTCATGATATTAACAGCACAAGTTGATAATGTGCATGTGATCAGATGTTCTGGAGCACAAGGTTATGATGTGAGACGTATGTTATGTGTAGGCTTTGCTAAAAAGATATGTTTTTAATCTACACTTAAACTGGGTGAGTGTGTCTGAGCCCCGAACACCGTCAGGAAGACTATTCCAGAGTTTAGGAGCTAAATGTGAAAATGCTCTACCACCTTTAGTAGACTTTGCTATTCTACGAACTACTAGAAGCCCAGAGTTTTGAGATCTTAGGGAGCGTGGCGGATTGTAGCGTGTTAAAAGACTGGATAGATACATGGGAGCCAAACCATTTAGTGCTTTATAAGTAAGAAGTAATAGTTTGTAGTCTATTCGAAACTTAACAGGAAGCCAATGTAGGGACGATAAGATCGGGGTTATGTGATCATATTTTCTTGCCCTTGTAAGAACTCTGGCTGCTGCATTCTGGACTAACTGAAGCTTGTTTATTAATGATGCAGGACATCCACCTAGTAATGCATTACAGTAGTCTATTCTGGAGGTCATGAACGCATGGATGAGCTTCTCTGCATCGGATATGGACAACATATTTCTTAGCTTAGAAATATTTCTAAGGTGAAAGAAGGCTGTTTTTGTAACTTGCTTTTGTTACTGTCATATTACCACCCTGGTGAACAAAGTCAGTCAGCTTTTTTTCCAACTTACATGCTCAAGGAAATTTAAACTGTCTTCATTGGTGCTAAGGAACCTTTAATCACACTCTCCAGAAGGTGATACAATCAGGAGAGCACACTATCCACACTTACCTGCAGTCTATCCACAGCAATCGAACCTGAACCAACGCCTGAAAAAAGACAGTGAAGCACCTGAGTCAACTCTTGCAGTCAGGAAATTGCTTCTACTCACTGTGGGCCAACAGAGAAAAAAAAAGGAGAATATTTTTCCCACAGAAAATATGAGCTATCAAACAGAAGAGCACTATGGACTAGAGCTTGTGCAATGATTGTGCACAACATATACTGCACAAACAACTGTACACATAATGGAACACATCTGTACTTTATTCACAATGTCATTCTGTTTCAGCTCCTGATCTCTGTATTCAACATATATTTTTGTATTTACTTGTAATCTTTTTTCTTCTTTAAAGCAGTACAGAATATGTACCAAGGGTGTATGTAAACTCTGCAAATTTCTAAAGCATTTCATTCCATGTTGAACTGTGTATGTGACCAATACATTTGAATGTGAAAGAAGCTCTTATTTTATTAATACACAGATAAAATATATGTAATTTCTTTAGGCACATTATACATTCTGATGTTAGATTAAATCATTAGATTCTTTATCAGGATCTAAAACACCCCATCCTTTGTGTATGGACTGTATGTACAGAAATACATGTTTACATTTATTCACATACAGATCAAAGAAACATAGTTCATTGTTCTTGTCTCATCATTAATGTAAAGTCACTAAAGGCACAACTTTCTTTGTGCCACAGTACATGAAATTCTGTTTGAACAATGGTCTGAAGGTGTCATCCCTCAGACCATAGATGAGTGAGCTGAGGCAGCGTGACAGGACCACCACTACGAAGTAGATAAAGAAGCGCACATGTATGTATATGGCAGGTGGCAGGCTTAAAATCATTGACTCTATATATTCATAGAGAAACGACATGAGTGAAAGGCCAAGCTGCAATGAGTGAAATATCACAGTGCGCAAGGCCTTCTGGGCAGAAGAGGTGTTAGAGGAGGCTTTACGGGCCTGCTGCAGGATGGCCACATATGTGTAGAGCAACACAATGGCCACTATGATGAACAACAGAACTTTGAATGCCACACTCCTGCCCTGCTGCCAGGGAGCCACCATGACCTGTGCAGTGGCACACAGTGTAGGAGACAAGTAAAATGATGGCTCTGCGAGGAGGAAGAAAGCAAACACATCAATTAGAACATCAGTGAGGCCCAAAACCCACACCATAGCCATAGCCACGTACACTCGCGCCGGCGTAGCCAACTCGCTGTGCCGCAGTGGAAAACAGATGGCTGTGTACCTCTCCAGGGACATGACAGCCAGGTTCAGCGGTGCATTTACAAATGTTGATGTAGACAGAATCACAATGCAGGCACAAGCAGCACGTACCATCATAATGTAGAAGGAACTGAGCATGTAGAGCAGCATGCCAATCAACAATTGAATAGTGTCAATCAGAAGCATGTGGGTAAACAGAATGTAACGTGGCGTCTCACAGAAGATTGCTTTGGTGCGCAAGGTGAACAGCATCACAATATTAATGTAAATGAAGAGCAAGTGTGCAAAAACCACCAAGAAAGTCCTTAAGACCTTCTCCCCTGTAAAAGTCACTCTAATGGTCGGCATATCAATTACGGCCAAAGGACCAGACATGTTGGCCATCAGTAATCCTGCAAAAAAAAAAAAAAAAAACAGAATTTCTTATAGCAAGTGGTTTTAATTGTAAAAAACAATCAAACACTCCCAGTGATCACAGCACATTAGTTTCATGGTTACATACAAATATACAAACAGTGAATGTTCTACAAATATGTTCCAATATATTTAATGTAGTAATTTGTGCTTCCTATTTTTAAAGTATTTTTAAAGTTAAAAAAAATCTAGAAATGTAGAATCCACCCACAGTGTTATGTGCTACTCACACCTCTGCTCTATCTCTGTGTGACAAAGGCCACTATTTAAATATACCTCATCTCTCTTACATCAGCGTGCCTTGAGAGTTTTATGTACCAAAAATATCTGTGTCGATAAACATTGTCGTCTGTTTTTTCCCATATGTCAATTGCTTACAGTGCACCCGTAAAGTATTCACAGCGCTTCACTTTTTCCACATTTTGTTATTTCACATCCTTATTCCAAAATACATTTATTAATTTCCTCGAAATCCTAGAATCAATACCCCATAATTACAATGTGAAAGAAGTTTGTTTGAAATCTTTGCAAAATAATTACAGATAAAAACAAATCATTATTTGCTGCCATATTCTACCATCTGTAATGCATCAGCAAGGTCTCTCCGAGGCAACTATTTTAAAGCAGACTAGGTTTTCAAGATGTGCTCTTTAAGCAGTTTTAAAGAAACACAAAGAAATGGACAGTGTTGAGGACCGTAGATGCAGTGGTCAGCCAAGGAAACTTAATGCAGCAGATAAAATACACATCATGCTAGAAGTATTGATGCTATTTTCCGGACAAGAGGTGGTCACATCAAATTTCTATTTGTTTGGATTTCTGTACTCTTTATTCACTTTCCATCAAACAAACTATTAATACTTCTATTTTGGTCATTCTATTCTTTCTAACTTCACAGCATTTTTTTCACTCCTGCCTAAAACTTTTGCTCAATACTGTATGTTCCCATAATGTAACACACAATAAAAAAATCAGTACAGTAGCAGTGTAATATGCACTAGCAATACAACAATGTACAACTATTTACAATTTTGTTTCTGCCATGCTGAAAATTTAATAGCAATCCTTAACTAGAAAAGGCCTATGGTCCAGTAATTAGTAAAGAGTAAATTCATTGAGGTGATGGAGGTAGGCCACCATTATCCCTGGCATGGACAGATCAGGTGAATGGACCACAACATCACACTCAAACTCAGACAGTTTGTTGGCCCCTGAATTGGGCTTGACTGGACAGGCCATCTCTGATGGGCCTCTTAAACCCAAAAGCCTCATAAGCAGTGAGCTTTAAGATAGGGAACATGACCCACTGCCTTTCCACAAGCTTAGGCTCCAGCAGACACTCAAAATAACATTACTACTTCATAAAGTATCCTGCCAGGCTGAAAAAGCTTATGCATCAATGGTAGAATTAGAGTAATATGTTAGTGCACTGAAAGCACTGTAGTGGGAGCAGATGCAAGTGCTGGGTAAGAATGTTTATTATAAAACAAGCAAACAAATACAAAATAGCAGGCAAAAACTGAAAATAAGAACGATGAAACAAGAAACTGAAAGCAAGATCATAAGCCATGAAATGTGAATTGTGAAACATAAACCATTGGAAAATCAAGAGAAACTGAAGAAAATAAAATTGGAGAATGTTTAAAAACAGAGAGTATAAATACATGCACAAATGACACAACAAGGGGTGGAGACAGAACAATGATTTTTTACTTGCACTTAAGTATTCACAGCCTTTGTTCAATACTTTCAATACATTCTTCTTTGCAGAACCTCTAAAACTCCATCAGGTTGGATGGGGAGCATCATTAAACAGCCATATTTAGATCTCTCTAGATATGTTCAATCAGATTCAAGTCTGGGCTCTGTCTAGGGGAACTCAAGGACATTCACAAAGTTGTCACGTAGCACATAGTCACGTAGCTAGTTTTCATCAAGGATGTCTCTGTCGGGATTGAGAGTTCCTGCTGCTGAAAAACATCCCCACATTATGCTGCCACCACCATGCTTCACTGTAGGGATGGTATTGAACAGGTGATGAGCGGTGCCTGGTTTCCTCATGACATGACGCTTGGCATTCATGCCAAAGAGTTCAATCTTTGTTTCTAATGGCCTGAGAGTCCTTCAGGTGCCTTTTGGCAAATTCCAGGTAGGCTGTCAAGTGCCTTTTACTGAGGAGTGGCTTCTGTCCAGCCACTCTACCATACAGGCCTTATTGGTGTTGTGCAGCAGAAATGGTTGTTTTTCTTTGTTCTTCCTCTTTATTCTGAATTGGGCAATTGATGGCTTAGACCTTTTTTGGCATCCATAATTTTAATTTTAGCTCTCCTTACTTACTTGATGTCACTCCAGGTTCTCAGTTCTCAGACTGTAAACGTCTTTTTTTGTGTGTGTGTACATCCTTTGCTGCCCCTGTCTTCAGTGTCATGAAACTAGTTTCACACCAACATTGACCCAGCAAATTATGCTACAATCACTGGACTAGTAAGGGCCAGCATTGCTAAACTTCATGGTACCTGGGATTCACTTTATGTCTGCTACTTGTGTGACTTGACTGTATGCCACAGCTAATGTAGGACATCAAATCCTGCACCGGTAAATGCCACAATAATTATTATTAACAATGAATTATTAGCAATATTTTTTTGTGGTTAGTGTAATTGGTGTATTATTTCCTGGCTCTCACACACCACAGACGGATGCTAGTTTACGAAGCAAACAACGAGCAGGCAGAATGCAACTAGAAGTATGGGGATAACTTGGATGAGACACAGGGAGTCAAAGATGGAAGCATGACTGAGAACATCTCCAGGTTACGTATGGCACTGAGAGGGCGTGGCTCTAAGGTCAAGGTTATAGAACATGATGAAGGTAAGTGGGGTGGACCATCCCCCAGTGTTGCAGATGTCATGGAGAGACACTTCAGCAGAATGCTTAGAATCTGCTTATTAGCAGGAAGGCCTCTTGGAGGTCCATAGCAGATGAACAGCTGTTCCAAATTCCTCCCTGGACTCGTACTGTGAACATAAGTGTTAACTACTGTGGAAAACAGCTGGTTTAACTTTAGGTTAGGTTTCAGGTCTAGGGCCTGAAAAGAAGGAGGATAGAATAGATAGAATAGGATAGAATGCCATGGGACGACTAAGGGCACCTTAGGGATGTAACCTGTTTTAGGGTACAGAAAGGCACTTGCCATGCCCTGATTGAACTCCAGAAAAGAGGGGCCACTGAAAGGGCCTGTAAATCCCTTACTCTTTTTAAGAGAGCAAATGGCTAAGACGATCACAGTCTTGACTGTGAGGTGCCTCCAAGATGCGTTGGACAACAGCTCAAAGGGGGACTCGGACAGACACTCTAACATGACGGCTAAGTCACACGCAGGCATTCTAGGTCGCACCAATCACTTTAGCCTCCATGTGCTGCAAAGAAAATGTGTCACAAGCGGGTCTCTGCCAAATGACTGTCCCGCCAAGGGGACATGATTCACTGAAATGGAATCGCGTAGACCTTGAGGGTGGCCAGAGCCAACCCTTTGGCAAACTGTTCCTGGAGGAATTCCAGTACTAACCCAATTAGGCAGTTAACTGGATTCAATTGGTGCAGATCGCAACATACACTGAACTGACACTATCTTGCGGCATACGACCTCCTCATGGAGGGAGCTCTGGATTTGAGGATGGTCTCTACCACCTCGGTGGAGAGACTGGAATCTCGGAGCTGTGCCCTCTTAGGGGCCACGGCTACAGCCTCCACAACTCTGGGAGGGGGTGAACTATTGCGCCCCTTTTAAGAAAGGAGATCCCTCTTGAGAGAAATCTCCCAGGAAGGGTGCACTAGAAGAGCTACCAGGTCTATGAACCATGGTGGTCCCACCATGGGGCCACAAGGAGAAGACGGACTCCATCCTGGCGAACTCTATCCAGAATGCCTGGAAGCATTGGCATGGGGGAAAGGCATACATTCGTAAACATGGCCACGCCTGAACCATGCCGTCAACACATGCTGAACTTTGAGGTCCAGTAAGAAATGGTAGGAAATAAGGAAGTAACCGGCAAAAAGCATGCTTTTGAAGCATGCGAATGCCTTCAATTTGGGCAATTACCCCACATGGGCAATTAACCCTCTGCGGGTGACATACACGCCGGCGCATTTTGTGGCTTTTTTTTTTTTATATAATGTGAAAACTAATTCAAATTACACTGTCTTTTTAATCGTACAGATAAAAGCAATACATCATTTAAATTTGTAAAAATGTAAAGAAAAATGTTTATACACTAATAATAACAACAAAATGCTTTGCTTTTGTAAAATGAAGAAAACAGACAGGGGGCACTCTCTGCTGTCTCTGTCATCTCTTTTCACAAACATTAAAATAAAACAACCTGATTCTCAGTGAATACTTGCCTCACAGGAATAATAAGTATTCGAATAGAAAGCTTAAAATGTCTACTTTTAAATAAACCATAGAATATTCTCTGATTATGTTATCCGTACGGAAGTTAGAAGTAGACAGTTTCTCCAGTATCACCTCGTTAACCATCCGTGTGAAAACATAGCATAAGTTCCATGCTGTGTCCTGATGATTTACGTAAAAACGTAACACCATAATAAAATTTACAAGAATATTTTGTGTTTATGCTCTATATTGAGTTTGGTTTTACTACTACTAATAATAATAATACATTTGCATAAATCATACATATTTCTCTTTATGCCCATGTTGATTAGAGTGTTACAGAGGTCAAGTTGTCATTTCTGGTACATTTAGAACAGGTGAAAAATGTGTGATTAAATATTTTAATCGATTGACAGCCCACATATTAACCCAGCCATTAGGGAGGCACAAGCCAGTGCACTCTTAGTGCCAGTCCCAAGCCCGGATAAATGGGAAGGGTTGCGTTAGAAAGGGCAAGCAGCATAAAACGTGTGCCAAATCGAATATGCGGATCAAAAATAAGAATTTCGAGGCTCACAGGTATCGTTAGCCAACAGGGTACTGGTGGAAAAAGAAGGAAAGATTCTGGAGTGATCTAGATGAAGTGGTAGATGGTGTACCTAGGAGAGAACGATGGGTGATTGGGGCAGACTTTAATGGGCATGTAGGTGAAGGGAACAGAGGTGATGAGGAGGTGGGTAGGTATGGTTTTAAGAAGAGGAATGTAGAAGGGCAGATGGTGGTAGAGTTTGCTAAAAGGATGGAAATGGCAGTGGTGAATACATATTTTAAGAAGAAGGATGATCATAAGGTGACCTATAAGAGTGGAGGAAGGTGCACACAGGTGGACTATGTTCTATGCAGGAGATGCAACCTTAAGGAGATTGGAGACTGTAAGGTGTTGGCAGGGGACATTGTAGCTAGACAGCATGGGATGGTGGTCTGTAGGATGGTTCTGGAGGCGGAGAAGAAGAGGAGGAGAGTGAGGACTGAAAGAAGAAAAAGATGGTGGAAACTGAAGGAGGAAGAGTGTAGTGTGAGGTTTAGGGAAGAGGTCAGACAGGGGCTCGGTGGTGGTGAAGAGGTGTTGGATGATTGGGTAACTACTGCAGGAGTGATGAGGGAGGCAACTAGAAAAGTATTTGGTGTGACATCTGGAAATAGAAAAGAAGACAAAGAGACGTGGTGGTGGAATGAGGAAGTGCAGAAAAGCATAAGGAGAAAGAGGTTGACAAAACAAGTGGGATCGACAGAGTGATAAGAAAAGTAGGCAGGAGTACAAAGAGATGCGGCAGAAGGTGAAGAGGGATGTGGCGAAGCCAAGGAAAAGGCATATAAGGAGCTGTATGAGAGGTTGGACACTAAGGGAGGAGAAAAGGATTTGTACTGATTGGCCAGGCAGAGAGACCGAGCTGGGAAGGATGTGCTGCAAGTTAAAGCAGTAAAAGATGGAGATGGAAATGTGTTGACTAGTGAGGAGAGTGTGTTGAGAAGGTGGAGGGAGTATTTTAAGCAGCTGATGAATGAGGAAAATCAGAGGGAGAGAGGGTTGGATGATGTGGAGTTAGTGGAGCAGGATGTGGATAGGATTAGTAAGGAGGAAGTGAGAGCAGCTATTAAGAGGATGAAGAGTGGAAAGTCAGTTGGACCAGATGACATACCTGTAGAAGCGTGGAGATGTTTAGGAGAGATGGCATTGGATTTTTTAACCAGATTGTTTAACAATATTCTGGAAGGTGAGAGGATGCCTGAGAAATGGAGAAGGAGTGTGCTGGTACCGATCTTTAAGCACAAGAAAGATGTGCAGACCTGCCGTAACTACAGGGGAATTAAGTTGATCAATCACACCATGAAGTTAACCCAGCCATTAAGGAGGCACAAGCCAGTGCATTCTTAGTGCCGGTCCCAAGCCCGGGTAAATGGGGAGGGTTGCGTTAGGAAGGGCATCCAGCGTAAAACGTGCCAAATCAAATATGCGGATCACAAATGAGAATTTCATACCGGATCGGTCGAGGCCCGGGTTAACAACGACCGCCACAGGTATCGTTAGCCGACAGGGTACCGGTGGAAATTGGGCTACTGTTGGCCGAAGGAGGAAAAGGAGAGGAGGAAGACGTCTACAGAGACGGCAGGGAAAGGAGCAGTGTAGGAGAGTGGAGGTTAGGGTTGGTACTTTAAATGTTGGTACTATGAAGGGTAAAGGGAGAGAAGTAGCTGATATGATGGAGAGGAGAATGGTAGATATGCTGTGTGTTCAGGAGACCAAGTGGAAAGGGAGTAAGGCCAGGAACATTGGAGGTGGATTTAAACTGTTTTATCATGGTGTGGATGGAAAGAGAAATGGTGTAGGGGTGATTCTGAAGGAAGAGTACAGTAAGAGTGTAGTGGAGGTGAAGAGAGTTTCTGATAGGGTGATGATTGTGAAGGTGGAAGTTGAAGGGATGATGATAAATGTCATCAGTGCCTATGCTCCACAAGTTGGCTGTGAGATGGAGGAGAAGGAAAGATTCTGGAGTGAATTAGATGAAGTGGTAGATGGTGTACCTAGGAAAGAACGGTTGGTGATTGGGGCAGACTTTAATGGGCATGTAGGTGAAGGGAACAGAGGTGACGAGGAGGTGATGGGTAGGTATGGTTTTAAGGAGAGGAATGTGGAGGGGCAGATGGTGGTAGATTTTGCTAAAAGGATGGAAATGGCAGTGGTGAACACTTATTTTAAGAAGAAGGAGGATCATAGGGTGACGTATAAGAGTGGAGGAAGGTGCACACAGGTGGACTATGTGCTATGCATGAGATGCAACCTGAAGGAGATTGGCGACTGTAAGGTGTTGGCAGGGGACAGTGTAGCTAGACAGCATAGGATGGTGGTCTGTAGGATGGTTTTGGAGGCGAAGAAGAAGAGGAGGAGAGTGAGGACTGAAAGAAGAATAAGATGGTGGAAACTGAAGGAGGAAGAGTGTAGTGTGAGGTTCAGGGAAGAGGTCAGAGAGAGGCTCAGTGGTGTTAAGGAGGTGTTGGATGATTGGGCAACTACTGCAGGAGTGCTGAGGGAGGCAGCTAGAAAAGTACTTGGTGTGACATCTGGAAATAGAAAGGAAGACAAGGAGACGTGGTGGTGGAATGAGGAAGTGCAGGAGAGCATAAGGAGAAAGAGGTTGGCAAAAGAGAAGTGGGATAGACAGAGTGATGAAAAAAGTAGGCAGGAGTACAAGGAGATGCGGCAGCAGGTTAAGAGGGATGTGGCGAAAGCCAAGGAAAAGGCATATGAGGAGCTTTATGAGAGGTTGGACACTAAGGAAGGAGAAAAGGATTTGTACCGATTGGCCAGGCAGAGGGACCGAGCTGGAAAGGATGTACTGCAAGTTAGAGCAGTAAAGGATGGAGAGGGAAATGTGTTGACTAGTGAGGAGAGTGTGTTGAGAAGGTGGAGGGAGTATTTTGAGCTGCTGATGAATGAGGAAAATCAGAGAGAGAGAGAAGGTTGGATGATGTGGAGTTGGTGAAGCAGGATGTAGATAGGATTAGTAAGGAGGAAGTGAGAGCAGCGATTAAGAGGATGAAGAGTGGAAAGTTGGTTGGACCAGATGACATACCGGTAGAAGCGTGGAGATGTTTAGGAGAGATGGCAGTGGAGTTTTTGACCAGATTGTTTAACAGAATTTTGGAAGGTGAGAAGATGCCTGAGGAATGGAGAAGAAGTGTGCTGGTACCGATCTTTAAGCATAAAGGAGATGTGCAGACTTGCAGTAACTACAGGGGTATTAAGTTGATCAGTCACACCATGAAGTTATGGGAAAGAGTAGTGGAAGCCAGGCTGAGAGAAGAGGTGACCAACTGTGAGCAACAGTATGGTTTCATGCCGAGGAAGAGCACCACAGATGCCTTATTTGCTTTGAGAATGTTGATGGACAAGTATAGAGAAGGACAGAAGGAATTGCATTGTGTATTTGTGGATTTAGAGAAGGCGTACGACAGGGTGCCAAGAGAGGAGTTGTGGTATTGTATGAGGAAGTCAGGTGTGTCAGAGAAGTATGTGAGGGTGGTGCAGGACATGTATGAGGACAGTGTGACGGCAGTGAAGTGTGCAGTAGTTACGACAGACTGGTTTAGAGTGAAGGTTGGACTGCATCAAGGATCGGCCCTGAGCCCTTTCCTGTTTGCAGTGGTGATGGACAGGTTGACGGACGAGGTCAGACAGGAGTCTCCCTGGACTATGATGTTTGCGGATGATATTGTGATTTGTTGTGAGAGTAGGGAGCAGGTTGAGAAGAGCCTGGAGAGGTGGAGATATGCGCTGGAGAGAAGGGGAATGAAACTCAGTAGGAGTAAGACAGAATACATGTGTGTGAATGAGAGGGAGGGCAGTGAAGTGGTGCAGTTGCAGGGAGAAGAGCTTCAGGAGGTGGAGGAATTCAAGTACCTGGGGTCAACAGTGCAAAGTAATGGAGAGTGTGTTAGAGAAGTGAAGAAAAGAGTGCAGGCAGGGTGGAGTGGGTGGAGAAGAGTGACAGGAGTGATTTGTGATAGTAGGGTATCTGCAAAATTGAAAGGCAAAGTTTATAGGACTGTGGTGAGACCTGCGATGTTGTATGGTTTAGAGAGAGTGGCATTGAGTAAAAGACAGGAGGTGGAGCTGGAGGTAGCAGAGCTGAAGATGTTGAGGTTTTCGTTGGGAGTGACGAGGATGGATAAGATTAGAAATGAGTTTATTAGAGGGACAGCGCATGTAGGATGTTTTGGTGACAAGGTGAGGGAGGCGAGATTGAGATGGTTTGGACATGTGCAGAGGAGGGACATGAATTATATTGGTAGAAGAATGCTGAGGATGGAGCCACCAGGGAGGAGGAAAAGGGGAAGGCCAAGAAGGAGGTTCATGGATGTGGTGAGGGAAGACATGCAGGTAGTTGGTGTAAAAGAGGCAGATGTAGAGGACAGGGTGGTATGGAGACGGATGATCCGCTGTGGCGACCCCTAATGGGAGCAGCCGAAAGAAGAAGAAGAAGAAGAAGAATCACACCATGAAGTTATGGGAAAGAGTAGTGGAAGCCAGGCTGAGAGAAGAGGTGACTATCTGTGAACAACAGTATGGTTTCATGCCAAAAAAGAGCACCACAGATGCCTTATTTGCTTTGAGAATGTTGATGGACAAGTATAGAGAAGGACAGAAGGAATTGCATTGTGGATTTGTGGATTTAGAGAAAGCGTACAACAGAGTGCCAAGAGAGGAGTTGTGGTATTGTATGAGGAAGTCAGGTGTGTCAGAGAAGTATGTGAGGGTGGTGCAGGACATGTATGAGGACAGTGTGACAGCAGTGAAGTGTGAAGTAGGAACAACTGGTTCACGGTGAAGCTTGGACTGCATCAAGGATCGGCCCTGAGCCCTTTCCTGTTTGCAGTGGTGATGGACAGGTTGACGGACGAGGTCAGACAGGAGTCTCCATGGACTATGATGTTTGCGGATGATATTGTGATTTGTGGTGAGAGTAGTGAGCAGGTTGAGAAGAGCCTTGAGAGGTGGAGATATGCGCTGGAGAGAAGGGGAATGAAAGTCAGTAGGAGTAAGACAGAGTACATGTGTGTGAATGAGAGGAAGGGCAGTGGAGTGGTGCGGTTGCAAGGAGAAGAGGTGGAGAAGGTGGAGGAGTTCAGGTACCTGCGGTCAACAGTGCAAGGTAATGGAGAGTGTTAGAGAAGTAAAGAAAAAAGGTGCAGGCAGGGTGGATTGGGTGGAGAAGAGTGACAGGAGTGATCTGTGATAGTAGGGTATCCACAAGTATGAAAGGGAATGTTTATAGGTCTGTGGTGAGACCTGCGATGATGTATGGATTAGAGACAGTGACATTGAGTAAAAGACTGAAGAGAGCTGAAAATGTTAAGGTTTCCGTTGGGAGTGACGACGATGGACAAGATTAGAAATGTGTTTATTAGAGGGGCAGCTCATGTACAATGTTTTGGTGACAAGGTAAGGGAGGCGAGATTGAGATGGTTTGGGAATGTGCAGAGGAGGGACATGAGTTATATTGGTAGGAGAATGCTGAGGATGGAGCCACCAGGGAGGAGGAAAAGAGGAAGGTCAAGGAGGAGGTTCATGGATGTGGTGAGGGAAGACATGCAGGTAGTTGGTGTGAAAGAGGCAGATGTAGAGGACAGGGTGTTATGCAAACAGATGATCCGCTGTGGCGACCCCTAATGGGAGCAGCTGAAAGAAGAAGAAGAAGATTGACAGCCCACATATTAATATGATGTAAAGGTCCAGTTACCAGCATAACACTAAAACAGGTAGTAGTAAAGGCTACTTTTTACTTAAGGCATGTCAGAGCCCATATTTCTTTACTTTAACTTTAGTAAAAAAGTATAGTCAGTACTTCAACTTTTACCCAAGTATTTTAAAACAAAAATATCTGTACTTCTATTAAAGTGAAGGATGTGTGTACTTTTGTCACCTCTGGTCACTTGTAGCTAAACTACTGCACACAGACAGTGTATCTGTCATATAGGACACATATAGGATCTCTTCTATGCTCTTTTTTTTAATCAATTTGTACTTACAGACAGCCACAGCTGCCCAGTTTTACTATGAGAGCAAGACTATCTAACTACAGATTGCTTTGGCAACAACAGGATTTAATCCTTTACTGTCCCAGATAAGAAAAAATTATCTGGAATCCCCAATATTTGGAATCTTCAATCCCTGATATAAAACTCCTGAATTTACTGCTGTTATAAATGTAATTAAATGATTTAATCCCTTATTGTTCCATAGTAGTTGTGGACACTGTGCAGTGTGATCAGGACGTAAGTAAGGACAAGGCTAGCTATCATATCAAAATGTAAAGAGGAAGCCAGAAAGGAACACAGACATAAAAGAACAATCTTCAGTGAATAGGAGGCATTAACAAACATTCCTGTTCACCAAAATTCCATAGCTGTGTGACCATGGTCATTGTGGTAGTACCAGTTTACCTGATGGTGGGATCCTAGGATTTGGACCTAGCACATCAGGAGTTTGATGAGATGAACTTATGTGCATGTTCATGTTACTGAGCATGTTGGGCCACCAGAATTTGCTCTGAAGTTGTGGGGTGTTGTGAATCCCAGGCTTTCTGGTAGCTGGATAAGCATGTGTCCACAAAATTTGTCTATCTCTGAGGATTAGAGCCAGGAGACAACATCAGGTTTCATGCGTGTTAGCCAAGAAGAGAGATCAGAGTCTATCATGGTAACTCATTCACCTAGACTGTAAAGTTAAAGATTGGAAGAAAAAAAACACCCTGAACATTGTCATCAAATAAAAATATTTAAGTAAATACAAATAAAGTCTGGAGAAAGCACACAAATGTAAAATCTATGCCAACCATAACATAAACATATATATTATCATTAACATTATCTTATCACACAGTTGATTAATTGTGTAAAGAATTACATTGAAAAATTACTCCTGGTAAGTGGTAACGATTTATTGTATGTAATTTTGCAAAAAATGTATAAAATCTTTGACCACAGAAAAAATTCCCACCTGTGGGACTTACAAAAAAAAAAATAAGTGCAGACCAGAAAGTCTACTGTAAGCTACTGTATGAAATTTTCTGTTGCAGTCAGGAAGCTCTTCTGCTCACTGAAGATAAACAGAGAAAGAACATGGAAGAGCCTCTTCCCACATAATGGAACACATCTTCACATAAAAAATAAGTCATAATGTTTCTGCTTCTGATCCCTGACTTCTACATTCTACATATTTATATTTTATATTTCATATTTTTTTCTTCTTTGTAGCAGTACAGGGGGTGTGTGTAAATTGTGCTTTCATGTATGTAAATTCTACTTTTTATTTTATTTTTATGTCGCAGAGAGTATATAAAAGCTTTCTAATGCATGTGAAATGTGCATGTGACCAATACATTTGAATGTGGATGAAGCTCTTATTTTATTAATACACAGCAAAAATATTTTTCATTACATTGGACACAACATTCATTAGAATCTTTATCAGGGTCACAAAGACCCCATCTTTTGTGTATCTACTGTATCTACAGAAATACATGTATACATTTATTCACATACATGTCAAAGAAACAGTTAGTTGTACTTGTTTCATCATTAGTTTTTAATAAGAGTCACTAATGGCACAACTTTGTTTATACCACAGTAAAGGAAATTCAGTTTGAACAATGGCCTGAAGTTGTCGTCTCTCAGACCATAGATGAGTGAGCTGAGGCAGCGTGGCAGGATCAGAACTACAAAGAAGATAAAGAAGCGCACCTGTATGTATATGGCAAGTGGCAGGCTTAAAATCATCGACTCTATATACTCATAGAGAAATGACATGAGTGAGAGGCCAAGCTGCAATGAGTGCAATATCACAGTGCGCAAGGCCTTCTGGGCAGAAGAGGTGTTAGAGGAGGCTTTACGGGCCTGCCGCAGGATGGCCACATATGTATAAAGCAACACAATGGCCACTATGATGAACAGCAGAGCTTTGAATATCACACTCCTGCCCTGCTGCCAGGGAGCAACTATGAGCTGTGCAATGGTACACACTGTAGGTGACAAGTAATATGATGGCTCTGAAAGGAGGAAGAGAGCAAATACATCAGTTAGAACATCAGTGAGGCCCAAAACCCAAACCATAGCCACAGCTGCATACACTCGTGCCGGCGTAGCCAACTCGGTGTGCCGCAGTGGGAAGCAGATGGCCGTGTACCTCTCCAGGGACATGAGAGCCAGGTTCAGCGGTGCATTTACAAATGTTGATGTAGACAGAATCACAATGCAGGCACAAGCAGCACGTACCATCATAAAGTAGAGGGAACTGAGCATGTAGAGCAGCAAGGCAATCAACAAATGAATGGTATCATTCAAGAGCATGTGGGTAAACAGAATGTAGCGTGGCGTCTCACGGAAGATGGCTTTGGTGCGCAGGGTGAACAGCATCACAATATTAATGTAAATAAAGAGCAATTGTGTAAACACCACCAAGCACATCTTTAAGACCCTCTCCCATGTAAAGGCCAGTTTGATGGTCTGCATATCAACAAAGGTCAAAGGGCCAGACATGTTGGCCATCAGTATTCCTGCAGAAAAAAAAAACAGAATTTCTTATAGCAAGTGGTTTCAATTGTAAAAAAAAAACAACAATCATAAACCCTCCCAGAGATCACGGCACATTAGTTTCATGATTGCATTGAAATATACAAACAGTGAATGTTTTACAGATATGTTCTGATATATTTAATGCAGAAAATTGGTGTATTTTATTTGTGGGCAGTACTTTTTAATATTATCATTATCACTTTTCCTATTTTATTACAATGGTAATTACATTAAAGCTGCCAATTTATATTCATATACTAATTTTTTTAATTATCAATCCTTAGATTAAAACCAGAAAACTGAAGTTGTAAAAATCACGGCGATAACCACAAGTAACCTAAATTACTGTCTGGTTAATATAGAGTATTATACAAACCAAACAATGCAGATGGCGATCAATAAAACTGAACTATTAATCAACTCTTTTATTACAGGCTATTGTCATTTGGGATGGTTATGTTACACATAATACCAATATTTTTGTCAGCATTTAATATAAATATAATATTAATTATATTACAATTTATTCACAATTGCCACTGTAGGTAATTTAAACATTCACAGAAATCAATTAATTATATAAAAAAAATACAATTAAGCAAGCATGTAGTTAATATATTAAAAGGTACATAAAGACTTTAAGTAGTCTCTTCCTATCATTATGGGGCTTAAGATTATGCCTAAATATATATCATTTGAGCAGCTAAAGTTTCTTAAAGTAGAATAATCTAGATGTGTAGAAACTACATACAGTATTGTGTGCTACTCACACCTCTGCTCTGTCTCTGGTTGACAAATGCCACTATTTAAATATGCCACATCCCTCTTACATCAGCGTGCCTTGAGAGTTTTAGGCACCAAATATGTGTGTGTGTTAATAAACATTGTCCCTTAACTCATTAAAGTGAAAAAAATCATTAACTGACTTTTCTGAAGTTATATCCATATGCAGGTAGGAATTCATTTTATTAGGATTGTTGTAGCTCATTATTTAAATCCAGTATCATATTCATTCAAACACTTTATTAAGACCACCTACTTAACATAAACATAAACTTTGTTATGAACAACTACTCAACCTAAACATAAACCTAATTAGGAACAACTGAACCTGAGCACCTTACCCTTTCTCCAGCACCGTTTCAGTTTTCCCTTTAAACTTTCACTTGAGTAAAAGTACAAAAGTATTTGCCTTCAAATGCACTTAAGTATCCAAGTACTATAATATATTATGGCTATAATGACTGATGTTAATGAGTAAAAAATGAGTGATAAGAATTATTGATATCTAATATATTATCATGAGCCCAAAACCTTATTTTCAACAACTTAAAAAAAAATAGTACAAATAAGGCCATAAGTGTTGTGTCAGGAGATTCTTTCATCATTTATTACTTTTAAAATGTTCTGCTTGCTGTTGAACTGATGCTTAACTGTATGTTTGCGCTAAGTAGATACCATCAACCGGCAATGGCGGTTCTAGCTTGAATGATGCCCTGGGCGAACCACGCCATGACCCAACATCACCCCCTTTTGTTAATATCAGCTTTAAAATGCTCTTTTCTGTTTCAGCTACTGTCACTGGATGAGTAATGCATAATCTCAGAGCAGTCCACAAATTTTGGATACATTTATGAAAGCTCCATTTCATGTATAAATATTACTCTAAATGCATTTATTGCACAATTTAATACATGTGTCATTGTGCACAATTTATTAAACTCTCAGAACCAAGAAGTCTACAACTCCTTGGCTAATTGTAGACATAAGATGCATACAACATCTGTATCCTTATAATATATGTCTTTTAAATGAGCCTTTAAAGCTGCACTAGAGATTCCCCTCCTAAACTCAGTTTAGGACCTATTCAGTACAAATCACTGAAAGCCTTTATGATCTCACCTAAATTAAAGGTAACCAAATCAATAAGAGTTATTTTAACCAAAATAATCAACTTTGTTTTTTTGCGTGAACGGCCCGTGCCAACCATGTCCTATGTTGCCGATGACTAAACCTGCCACTGCCAAGTGGCAATCAAAACAAGTTTAATACAGTGCATGCTCTACTCTGATTGGTGGCTTGCTGCATGTTTGACCAGATAGGTTTTTATCCACTCAAAAATAATAGGGAAGGGTGTCACCAATAATTTTCTTTTCAATCTGATACCAAGTACTTTTAAAACAAGGATCAGTGATATAGTTACCGATACGTCTATGAAAAATTTATAAAATGTTTTAATAAAAATCTTACTGTTATAGAAAAATGGCCAGTTGAAATATTTATACTCATATGCAGTGTAATATTCTAACCCATTCATTAGGGTTGCACAAGTCAGTGAATTCTTTGTGCCGGTCCCAATCACGGATAAATGGGGAGGGTTGCATTAGGAAGGGCATCCAGCGTAAAACATGTGCCAAATCAAATGTGCGGATCTGTGGTGAGACCTGCTATGTTGTATGGTTTAGAGACTGAGCTGAAGATGCTTTTCATTGGGATTGACGAAGACAAAGAGACAGAGAGACAAAGTGACAGAGGCCCGATTGAGATGGTTTGGGCATGTGCAAGGGAGGGACATGGGGTATATCAGTAAGAGAATGTTGAGGATGGAGCCACCAGAAAGAAGGAAAAGAGGAAGGTCAAGGATGCGGTTTATGGATGTGGTGAGGGAAGACATGCAGATATTTGGTTTAAAAGAGGCAGAAGTAGAGGACAGAGTGGTATGGAAACAGAGGATCAGCTGTGGCGACCCCTAATGGGAGCAGCTGCAATGTCCTGCCACAATTTCGAATACAAAATTATTCTTAAACTATTTAAAAATTAAAATGTCAGCTTGAACTAATTTTTTACTGATTCTATACAAGTGGAAAATAAATATTTATGTGAATTTTGTTCATCCAACCTAATGTAGCTTGCTATTTATCTTTTCAATACATAATATTTTTGTATTGATGTATTTTCTGAGCAGCAGAGTGGACATTCCAAATACAATAATACGTCTTTGTTTTTGTTATAAAATAAACATTGTTGTGATCACTAAATTGCCATAAATGCCCAAAGTATCAAATTTGATTTAAAAAAATTGAATATGTCAGGCTTCACAGAGGTAAAGACTTTTACTTTACCTCTCTGCTGGCATACTGCATTTGAGTCCCACCTGCCCATCACTGAAAAATAATTATTTTATGAGGTAGAATTATTTTTGATGCACAATAATGATGCGTGACAGGAAAATTTGCATTTTGCATTTTGCAACCAATTAAAAAGAAAACAGAAGTGTGTTATTTTGTATAATCATTCAAAAATATTTTATCTATGGTACAGAAGTCCCTTAATTCATAAAGGCTATGATTGATTGGGCTTTAACTCTATTAACCAAAATATATATTACGGTGTTAACTCATTAAAATGTAATTAAAATACATTTTTTCAAAAAATATCAGTGTATATTATTGTATGTATACAGTGTATGTTCCCATAATTAGAAAAATAATAAAAAAAATAATAATAATTGGCAGAGCAATTTGTAATAGCAACACAATACAACATTCTACAACAAAAAATAAACTTGGTGTCATATGTAAAACCCAATTGTAAGTCTCTGATTGAATGAAGCTCTTATTTTATTAGTACCCAGAGAAAGTATTTTTTGATTTCTTTGTACATATACATTCTGATGTTAGATTATACCATCAGAATTTTTATCAGGGTCACAAACACCCTGTCTTTTCTGTATGTAGTGTATCTACAGAAATACATGTATACATTTATTCACATACAGATCAAAGAAAGATATTGATTCATTGTTCATTGTTCTTGTCTTATCATTAATGATTTTGAAAGTCACTAAAGGCACAACTTTGTTTATACCACAGTACAGGAAATTCTGTTTAAACAATGGCCTGAAGGTGTCGTCCCTCAGACCATAGATGAGTGAGCTGAGGCAGCGTGGCATGATCAGAACTACAAAGAAGGTAAAGAAGCGCATTTGTGGGTATACTGAAAGCGGCAGGCTTCCCAGCAGGGACTCTATATACTCATAGAGAAATGACATGAGTGAGAGGCCAAGCTGCAATGAGTGCAATATCACAGTGCGCAAGGCCTTCTGGGCAGAAGAGGTGTTAGCAGAGGCCTTCCGGGCCTTTTGCAGGATGGCCACATATGTAAAGAGCAACACAATGGCCACTACAATGAACAACAGAACTTTAAATATTACACTTCTGCCCTGCTGCCAGGGAGCCACCATTAACTGTGCAATGGTACACACTGTAGAAGACAAATAAAATGATGGCTTTGAAAGGAGGAAGAGAGCAAATATGTCAGTTAGAACATCACTGAGGCCCAAAACCCACACCACAGCCACAGCCACATACACTCGTGCCGGCGTAGACAACTGGCTGTGCCGCAGTGGAAAGCAGATGGCCGTGTACCTCTCCAGAGACATGACAGCCAGGTTCAGCGGTGCATTTACAAATGTTGATGTAGACAGAATCACAATGCAGGCACAAGCAGCACGTACCATCATAAAATAGAAGGAACCGAGAATGAAGTGCAGCATGGCACTCAACAAGTGGATGGTGTCATTCAGGAGCATGTGGGTAAAGAGGATGTAGCGTGGCGTCTCACGGAAGATTGCTTTGGTGCGCAGGGTGAACAGCATCACTATATTAATATAAATGAAGAGTAAGAGTGTAAACAGCACCAAGAACGTCCTAAATATCTTTTCGCCTGTAAAGGCAACTTTAATGGTCTGCATATCAACAAAGGTCAAAGGGCCAGACGTGTTGGCCATCAGTAGTCCTGCAGAAAAAAGAAAGAATTTCTTATAGTAAATGTTTTAAAATGTAAAAATCAATCACAAACCTCCACCCAGTGATCACAGCACAAATTAGATTTATGATTACATCGAACAGGGAATGTTCTACAGATATGTTCCGCTATATTTCATGCAGAAAATTTGTTTTTTCTATTTGTAGGTAGTAATTTTAAATATTATCACTTTATCACTTTTCCTGTTTTATTATGATTGTAAATAAGTCTAAGTTGCCAATTTATATCCAAATCATAATTCTTAAATTAATTATTAAAAAAATATTAAACCCAGAAAACTGAAGTCATAGAAACACAGCATTAACCAGTGTTAACAATAATTACTACATCATTAGTAAAGAGTATTATATAAACCAAACAATGCAGATGGCAATAAAACTGAACTTTTCAAATATTTAATTATTGACTATTGCCATTTAGGTCGTTACACTATACATAATATCAATCTTTTCTTCATGTAGATGAGAGGTCCTAGTACAATTTTTAATTAGATAGATAGATAGATAGATAGATAGATAGATAGATAGATAGATAGATAGATAGATAGATAGATAGATAGATAGATAGATAGATATCATACAAGCAGCTAAAGTATTCTTAAATTAGAAGTGCAGAAACCACATACAGTATTGTGTGCTACTCACACCTCTGCTCTGTCTCTGGTTGACAAATGCCACTATTTAAATATACCACATCTCTCTTACGTCAGCATGCCTTGAGAATTTTAAGCACCAAAACATGTGTGTCAATGAGCATTGTCCCCTAACTCATTAAATTGAAGAGATCATCATTGGACTTTTTTAAAGTTATATCAATGTGCAGCTAGGAATAAATTTTGTTAGCAATGTTATGAATTTTTTTTATTCTGTGCAAGAGTTTTTTTCATAATATGCAAGAGTGAAAGGAAAAGTTTATAGGACTGTGGTGAGACCTGCTATGTTGTATGGTTTAGAGACTGATACCAGTGGCAGGCCGTGCATTTGGTACCTGGGCCTTCAGTGGGAATGTACCCGAATTAATCCACCTCTTAATACGACCACTACAGTGTTACAATTATAGAAACCAATATAACAACACGTGCCATTACAGAGAGAGAGGCATTTGGCGTTTGGAGAGTGAATAACATTTTACTATAGCAAGAAACCCAGTTAAGACAACTCCAAACCTCTTCACTACATGACAAAAACTTTTTTATAAAAATTTTAATAAAATACAACCTACTCACCAGAGATGCATACTCATAATTTGCAGCACTCCTCAGAGGCTGTAAGCCAGTGGTACTTCTCCTCAGAGGCTGTAAGCCAGTGGTACTTCTCCTCAGAGGCTGTAAGCCAGTGGTACTTCTCCTCAGAGGCTGTAAGCCAGTGGTACTTCTCCTCAGAGGCTGTAACCCAGGGGTACCGCTCGTATTCACTGGTCTGGAAGTGGTGAACAAACCCTTTCCCGGGCTGAGATAAGATAGCTAGCTTCGGGGTTGGTGACCTCTCCTCACGATGTCTAGCTTTTCTTGAAAATATATTTTTTAATATGTCTGAGACCAAATCAATTTCTCTTCCTCCATAGGCATAAAAAAAGTCTAACTCTGATGTATTAATGTGTGCAGAGCACCACACGTGTGTTTTCCCAGTCAAACTTGGCTGACGCTATTCTGTGCCAGCTAGCTGGCTGTGTGAGGCGAATATGAAATCTGATGGTTAAAGAAACAGAGTTTTTCTTAAGAAAACTATGGTAAAAGCCAGCAGAACAGACAATGAAGGCCCTGGGCAGATTAGATTGACATGGCAGCACATAGAGGCTAAAATCTGATTGGACAAAAAAACCAACATCCACATACACGTACTGGAAGCAGTGCAGCCAAGAGAAACATTTGGGAATAAATTAATATAATTTCATGAAAGAAATATTATAATTTAGGTTGTAAATGTAAGTCAGTGCTTCTGATAGTGTTTAGGCCAGCAAAGAAGGCTTTGCTTTTCTGCACACTTTGGTTGCAAAAAGTGGTTATTTAAATGATCATAGTTTTCCTGTCATCTCAAACCTGTCTGATAGTCATCTTTTGTCCTTTCTAAATCCTACAGAATCCTTGTCTTTAGAAAGGACAAAAGATGACTATCAGACTGTTTTGAGGTGACATAAAAAATAAAGCATTTGAAAAAAAATCTAATAAAGAATTGAATAGGAAGGGGCAGGGAATTTCTGAATTTAAAACTCGAGATTTTCAAGTCTTAAATTGAAACATTTCAGAAAAAAACTAAACATGTCTATGAAAAAAAAACATTTGAGCAATAAACTCAAATTTACGAGAAATAAACTTGAAAGTTTTGTATTTAAAACTCAAACATTTGTGTGTGGGGGGTTCTATCAAGGGAGAAAAACGCATATACACTTTGCATGGTTGGGCAGATGGTTTACTTTTACCTTGGATTTAACAACCAGGAAATACTTGTTATTTTAGCACAGAATCATGAGATCATCATATTGGGGATTTTCGTGTTTTAAACTCGAAACTTAAAATATGTAAGTTTTTCTCATGATATTCTGAGTTTTAAGCTTGAAAATTTTGACTTACAACTTCACAATTCTGAGTTTTCAATTTAGACATTTTCTGCCAATTCTTTAAATCCCATATTAGCTCTAATACGCTGTCGTATTGTATGCGGTTTTCTTCCTTGATAGGAACCCTTTCCAATTGTTTTCGTTTTATACTTATATGCGGTGTAATATTCTAACCCAGTCATTAGGGTTGCACAAGTCAGTAAATAACACTTTTCACTCTCCTGCCATAAGGGAAGCGGTTCCGAAGCATTCAGGCCGCCACATCCAGACTGTGTAACAGTTTCTTTCCTTAAGCCATCAGGCTCCTTAACAAACATCTGAACTAAACTCTCTCTCTCACACACACACACACACACACACACACACACACACACACACACACACACACACACACACACACACCTACACACAACTGTGTGACTGATCTGCACAAACCGGACTCAACACACACTCATACTCACTTTGTGTGACTGATCTGTACAAACCGGACTCAACACACATCATACACTTCGCATACCCATCATTCAGTACCACTCACACTAATCATTACCACAAAATGTTTACATGCCGTTTTTTGCACATATTTCGGGATTTGTTCTTTTGCACAATATTCTGTCGCACATCTTTCTGCCACTGTTCACTTTATTTTGATTGCTGCTATTGTTGAATTGCACAATTCTGTTGACATTTTTCTGCTACTGTGCACCTTATTTTGTTACGACATGTTTACTGGCGGAGCTATTTTGTGTTTTGTGTATTGTGTATTGTCCTGCACTGTCTTGTGTTGTCTTGCACTGTCTTGTGTTGTCTTTTGCACTGTTTGCACCAGTTGCACACATGCACTTTATGTGCCGAGGATCTTTCCACTAGTTCTTGGCCTTGTGTTTTTCTGTTTCTGTGATTGTTGTTTTATGTTGTTTTATGTAGCACCTGGGTTCAGGAGGAACGTTGTTTCATTTCACTGTGTACTGCATCAGCTATATATGGTTGAAATGACAATAAAAGTTGACTTGAAATTCTTAGTGCCGGTCTCAAGCCCGGATAAATGGGGAGGGTTGCGTTAGAAAGGGCATCCAGTGTAAAACATGTACCAAATCAAATATGTGGATCACAAATCAGAAATTCATACCGGATCGGTCGAGGTCCAGGTTACCAACGACCGCCACAGGTACTGTTAGCTAGCAGGGTACCGGTGGAAATTGGGCTGCTGTTGGCCAAAGGAGGAGAAGGAGACGAGAAAGACGTCTACAGAGACAGTGGGTAAAAGAGAAGTGTAGGAGGGTGAAGGTTAGGGTTGGTAATTTAAATGTTGGTACTATAACTGGTGACGAGAGAGCGGTAGCTGATATGATGGACCAGCAAAAGGTAGATATGTTGTGTGTTCAGGAGACCAAGTGGAAAGAGAGTAAAGCTAGGAACATTGGAGGTGGGTTTAAACTGTTCTATTATGGTGTGAATGGAATGTCATCATTGCTTATGCTCCACAGGTGGGTTGTGAGATGGAGGAGAAGGAAAAACTTTGGAGTGAGTTAGATAAAGTGGTGAAAAGTGTAGCTAGAAAAGAAAGATTGGTGATTGGGGCAGACTTTAATGGGCATGTAGGTGAAGGGAACAGAGGTGATGAGGAGGTGATGGGTAGGTATGGCTTTAAGGAGAGGAATGTGAAAGGGCAGATGGTGGTAGATTTTGCTAAAAGGATGGAAATGGCAGTGGTAAATACTTATTTTAATAAGAAAGAGGAGCATTGGGTAACGAATAAGAGTGGAGGAAGGTGGACTATATTCTATGCAGAAGTCTTTAAGGTGGTGGCAGGGGACAGTGTAGCTAAACAGCATCAGATGGTGGTCTATAGGATGGCTTTTGAGGTGAAGAAGAAGAGAAGGAGAGTGAGGACAAAAATAAATAAGATGGTTAAAAAGAAAAAAAAAGAAAAAAGGATGGAGATGGAAATGTGTTGACTAGTGAGGAGAGTGTGTTGAGAAGGTGGGGGGAGTATTTTGAGCAGCTGATGAATGAGGAACAGAGAGAGAGAAAGAGAAGGTTGGATGATGTGGAGTTGGTGAAGCAGGGAGTGAATAGGATTAGTGAGGAGGAAGTGAGAGCAGTGATTGAGAGGATGAAGAGTGGAAAGTTGATTAAACCAGATGAATATACCAGTAGAAGAATGAAAATGTTTAGAAGAGATGGTAGTAGAGTTTTTAACCAGATTGTTCAACAAAATTTTGGAAGGAGGTGAGAAGATGCCTGAGGAAAGGAGATGGAATTTTCTGGTAGCAATTTTTAGGAATAAGGGGGATGTGCAGACCTGCAGCAACTACAGGGGAATAAAGTTGATCAGATAGACCACGAAGTTCTGGGAAAGAGTAGTTGAGAGAAGAGGTGACCATCTGTGAGCAGTATGATTTCATGCTGTGTGTTTGTGGATTTAGAGAAAGCATATGACAGGGTGCCGAGAGAGGAGTTGTAATAGTGTATGAGGAAGTCAGGTGTGGCAGAGAAGTATGTGAGGGTGGCGCAGGACATGTATGAGGACAGTGTGACAGCAGTGAAGTGTGCAGTAGGAACGACAGACTGGTTTAAGGTGGAGGTGGGTTTGCAGTAAGTCTGTAATTAAATACAAGGAATAAGACAGAGTACATGTGTGTGAAGGAGAGGGAGGGCAGTGGAGTGGTGCGGTTGCAGGGAGAAGAGGTGGAGAAGGTGGAGGAGTTCAGGTACCTGGGGGCAACTGTGCAAAGTAATAGAGAGTGTGTTAGAAAAGTGAAGAAAAGAGTGAAGGCAGGGTGGAGTGGGTGGAGAAGAGTGACAGGAGTGATTTGTGATTGAAGGGTATCTGCAAAAATGAAAGGCAAAGTTAATAGGACTGGTGAGACCTGTGATGTTGTATGATTTAGAGACAGTGACATTGACTAAAAGACAGGAGGTGGTGCTGAAAATGCTGACATTTTCATTGGGAGTGACAAAGACAAGGAGACAAGACAGAGATACAAAGTGAGAGAGCCCCGATTGAGATGTTTGGACATGTGCAGAGGAGGGACATGGGGTATATTGGTACGAGAATGTTGAGGATGGAGCCACCAGGAAGAAGGAAAAGAGGAAGACCAAGGAGGAGGTTTATGGATGTGGTGAGGGAAGACATGCAGGTAGTTAATTTGAAAGAGGCAGACGTAGAGGACAGAGTAGTATGGAGACGGATGATCCGCTGTGGCGACCCCTAATGGGAGCAGCTGCAATGTCCTGCCACAATGTCAAATACAACATTTTTATTACCCTATTTTTTTCCCACGCTTTGAACCCCGCGGCTTAAACAACGAAGCGGCTAATTTATGGATTTTTCCTGGGTTTTTCCCGGTTTCACAAACTTCAAGCGAAAAAACTGAGCGACATAACATTAGACCAATGAAATTTCCGAAAGAAAACGGAAAAACGCACCTCACCTGTGTTCTGAGCTCCACGGCATCGGGAGAAAAACTTTCACCGGAGTTGATTTTTAAACGCACGACGATGCCAAAAGATAAACTCCCGAGAGAAATACAGTAGTTGTGAAAGGAAGGAGGAAGACGGTGAACAATGACTTTCTTGGTCGGCTACTTTTTAGATACAAGCCGTTGTAACGCGTTGAGTCAGGATGAAGGGAGAGCGCGCTAACTCCAGTTGCAAATGAAATTTTATGTCAAAAATACAAATATTTGTAAAATTCAGTGGGTGCGGCTTATATAACGCTTTACAGTCCGGAAATTACGGTAAGCTAAATAAAAAAATTTAATATTTATGTGATTTTCAATAAAACAAATACATTATCTGTTGAATTTACCAATTCAGAGAAAAAATTTAGAATACACAAACATTATTTTTCTGTATGTATTTTCAGATGTTTTTTCAGAGCAGTTAGGGGAAGATGAAAATAAGGAGGAGAAGGAGTGGACATTCCAAATACAATAATACGTCTTTGTTTTTGTTATACAAATAAACATTGTTGTGAATTTGTTGTTTAAAGACCCCGTAAACACTTCAATGTCTAATAATTTTTTTTTAAAGTATAATTTTTGGTCAATTTCATATGTCAGGCTTCACAGGGTTAAAGACCCTTAAAGACCCTACCTTTTCCCTTTAACGCTTAGGTAGAATCATTTTTGATGCACAATATTGATGTGTGAAAATAAAAATTGCATTTTGCAACCAATTAAAAAGATACAGAAGTGCGGTCTTTTGTATAATCTTGTTTTTCAGGTTTTTTTAGTTTTTAATCTATGGTACAGAAGTCCCTTAATTCATAAAGGCTATGATTGATTGGGCTCTGACTATACCTATCAACCAAAATATATATTATGGTGTTAACTCATTAAAATGTAATGTAAATTTTTGCAAAAATGATCAATGTATATCATTGTATGTATGCAGTGTATGTTCCCATAATTTAAAAAATAAAATACAAATGATTAGCAGAGCAATTTGCAATAGCAATTAAATACAACAGTCTACAACAACAACAAAAACTAGGTGTCAAATGTAAAACGCAATTGTAAGTCTGTTTTATATTATATTTCTTGGTTCTAAAAAAACTGTACTCAAGCTCTCAAGATGGGTGATGTGATTGCACACTTAGTTTCCTTACCCACTATCTGTCCACAGCAAGCGATTCTGGGCAATTCGAGTCCTCAACCAGTAGAACACCAAGGACTTATGCAACATTTTTGCACAGCATATACTGCACAAACAATTGTACACATAATGGAACATGCCTGCACTTTATTCTGAACTTTATTCATACTGTGTCTGCCCTGATATCTGTATTCCACATATTATATTTTTGTATTTTATAATTTGATTTATTTTCTTCTTTGTAGCAGTACAGAAGGTGTATGTAAATTCAGTTTTTATGTATGTAAATTCTTCCTTTTATTCAATCAGTCGATGAAAACATTTAATTGCATGTTGAACTGTGTACGTGATCAATAAATTTAAATTTGGATAAAGCTCTTATTTTATGAGTACCCAGAGATAGTATTTTTAATTTCTTTGTACACATACATTCTGATGTTAGATTATACCATCAGATTTTTTTTCAGGGTCACAATTACCCTGTCCTTTCTTTATGTACTGTATCTACAAAAATTAATGTGTACATTTATTTACATACAGATCAAAGAAAGATTGTTCATTGTTTTTGTCTTATCATTAATGTTTTATAAAAGTCACTAAAGGCACAACTTTTTTTGTACCACAGTACAGGAAGTTCTGTTTAAACAGTGGCCTGAAGGTGTCGTCCCTCAGACCATAGATGAGTGAGCTGAGGCAGCGTGGCATGATCAGAACTACAAAGAAGGTAAAGAAGCGCATTTGTGGGTATACTGAAAGCGGCAGGCTTCCCAGCAGGGACTCTATATACTCAAAAAGAAACGACATGAGTGAGAGGCCAAGCTGCAATGAGTGCAATATCACAGTGCGCAAGGCCTTCTGGGCAGAAGAGGTGTTAGCAGAGGCCTTCCGGGCTTTTTGCAGGATGGCCACATATGTAAAGAGCAACACAATGGCCACTATGATGAACAGCACAACTTTGAATATTACACTTCTTCCCTGCTGCCAGGGAGCCACCATGAGCTGTGCAGTGGTACACACTGTAGAAGACAAATAAAATGATGGGTCTGAAAGGAGGAAGAGAGCAAACACATCAGTTAGCACATCAGTGAGGCTCAAAACCCACACCACAGCCACAGCCACATACACTCGTGCCGGCGTAGACAACTGGCTGTGCCGCAGTGGAAAGCAGATGGCCGTGTACCTCTCCAGAGACATGACAGCCAGGTTCAGCGGTGCATTTACAAATGTTGATGTAGACAGAATCACAATGCAGGCACAAGCAGCACGCACCACCATAAAATAGAAGGAACCGAGAATGAAGTGCAGCATGGCACTCAACAAGTGGATGGTGTCATTCAGGAGCATGTGGGTAAAGAGGATGTAGCGTGGCGTCTCACGGAAGATTGCTTTGGTGCGCAGGGTGAACAGCATCACTATATTAATATAAATGAAGAGTAAGAGTGTAAACAGCACCAAGAACGTCCTAAATATCTTTTCGCCTGTAAAGGCAACTTTAATGGTCTGCATATCAACAAAGGTCAAAGGGCCAGACGTGTTGGCCATCAGTAGTCCTGCAGAAAAAAGAAAGAATTTCTTATAGTAAATGTTTTAAAATGTAAAAATCAATCACAAACCTCCACCCAGTGATCACAGCACAAATTAGATTTATGATTACATCGAACAGGGAATGTTCTACAGATATGTTCCGCTATATTTCATGCAGAAAATTTGTTTTTTCTATTTGTAGGTAGTAATTTTAAATATTATCACTTTATCACTTTTCCTGTTTTATTATGATTGTAAATAAGTTTAAGTTGCCAATTTATATCCAAATCATAATTCTTAAATTAATTATTAAAAAAATATTAAACCCAGAAAACTGAAGTCATAGAAACACAGCATTAACCAGTATTAACAATAATTACTACATCATTAGTAAAGAGTATTATATAAACCAAACAATGCAGATGGCAATAAAACTGAACTTTTCAAATATTTAATTATTGACTATTGCCATTTAGGTCGTTACACTATACATAATATCAATCTTTTCTTCATGTAGATGAGAGGTCCTAGTACAATTTTTAATTAGATAGATAGATAGATAGATAGATAGATAGATAGATAGATAGATAGATAGATAGATAGATAGATATCATACAAGCAGCTAAAGTATTCTTAAATTAGAAGTGCAGAAACCACATACAGTATTGTGTGCTACTCACACCTCTGCTCTGTCTCTGGTTGACAAATGCCACTATTTAAATATACCACATCTCTCTTACGTCAGCATGCCTTGAGAATTTTAAGCACCAAAACATGTGTGTCAATGAGCATTGTCCCCTAACTCATTAAATTGAAGAGATCATCATTGGACTTTTTTAAAGTTATATCAATGTGCAGCTAGGAATAAATTTGTTAGCAATGTTATGAATTTTTTTTATCCTGTATAATATGCAAGAGTGAAAGGAAAAGTTTATAGGACTGTGGTGAGACCTGCTATGTTGTATGGTTTAGAGACTGATACCAGTGGCAGGCTGTGAATTTGGTACCTGGGCTTTCAGTGGGAATGTACCCGAATTAATCCACCTCTTAATACGACCACTACAGTGTTACAATTATAGAAACCAATATAACAACACGTGCCATTACAGAGAGAGAGGCATTTGGCGTTTGGAGAGTGAATAACATTTTACTATAGCAAGAAACCCAGTTAAAACAACTCCAAACCTCTTCACTACATGACAAAAACTTTTTTATAAACATTTTAATAAAATACAACCTACTCACCAGAGATGCATACTCATAATTTGCAGCACTCCTCAGAGGCTGTAAGCCAGTGGTACTTCTCCTCAGAGGCTGTAACCCAGTGGTACAGCTCGTACTCACTGGTCTGGAATTGGTGAACAAACCCTTTCCCGGGCTGAGATAAGATAGCTAGTTTCGGGGTTGGTGACCTCTCCTCACGATGTCTAGCTTTTCTTGAAAATATAGTTTTTAATATGTCTGAGACCAAATCAATTTCTCTTCCTCCATAGGCATAAAAAGTCTAACTCTGATGTATTAATGTGTGCAGAGCACTACACATGTGTTTTGCCAGTCGAACTTGGCTGTAACAGTTTCCCTCTGACCAACCAATCAGAGGACGGAAAAATGCGGACGCTATTCTGGGCCAGCTAGCTGGCTGTGTGGGGCGAATTTTAAATCTGATTGGTTAAAGAAACAGAGCCACCAGAACAGACAATGAAGGCCCTGGGCAGATTACATTGACATGGCAGCACATAGAGGCTAAAAACTGATTGGACAAAAAAATGTAACATCCACATACACGTGCTGGAAGCAGTGCAGCCAAGAGAAACATTACGAAATGAAGAGAATAAACTTTTGGGAAAAAATTAATACAATTTCATGAAAGAAATATTATAATTTAGGTTGTAAATGTAAGTCAGTGCTTCTGATAGTGTTTAGGCCAGCAGAGAAGGCTTTGCTGGCCCTGACCACCCGCCACTGCCTGATACATGTTCTTAGCTTTTCTGCACACTTTGGTTGCAAAAAGTGGTTATATAAATGATCATAGTTTTCCTGTCATCTCCAACCTGTCTGATAGTCATATTTTGTCCTTTCTAAATCCTACAGAATCCTTGTCTTTAGAAAGGACAAAAGATGACTATCAGACTGTTTTGAGATGACATAAACATAAAGAATTTAAAAAAGTAAATAAATAAAGAATTAAAAAGGGAGGGGCAGGGAATTTCTGAATTAAAAACATTTGTGTGTGGGGGGTTCTATCAAGGGAGAAAAACGCATATACACTTTGCATGGTTGGGCAGATGGTTTACTTTTACCTTGGATTTAACAACCAGGAAATACTTATTTTAGCACAGAATCATGAGATTATCATATTGGGGATTTTCAAGTTTTAAACTCGAAACTTAAAATATGTGAGTTTTTCTCATGATATTCTGAGTTTTAAGCTTGAAAATTTTGACTTACAACTTAATATGACCACTACAGCATCACAATTCTGAGTTTTCAACTCAGAAATTTTCTGCCAATTCTTTAAATCCCATATTAGCCATAATACGCTGTCGTATTATATGCGGGTTTCTTCCTTGATAGGATCCCCTTCCAATTATTTTAGTTTTATATCTCCCCTCTGTTTATTTTTCATTAATTAGTGAGCTTTTTCTTGTAATATTCTGAGTTTCAACTTTGAGTTTCTTTTTTTGTTTTTTTCTCAAAATTTCCCTTCAAATTTTTTATTTTTATCCCATATTGGCCCTAATACGCCTTTGTACAAATAAGACACAGAAAACCACAAATGATGCATCCTGGTGGACAAAGTTAAAATGACCTCAAGCTCATTTTGAAGAATGCTGCTGTTTATTCGAATACATTTTCTGAATGAACCTAGATAATGCTAATTGGTGGCTTTTTTAAACACAGTTCTAATTTTAGGGGATCTCACTTATTTACTCACTCACTTTCTGTAAGTACTATTCTTGCTAGTGTTGTGGATATACAATCCTGTTCTGTCGTAAAACAATGAGTGTGAACAGGCATATACCCTGATTATGTACTCAAAATGTGTCTTAGAGAATCTATCTACTGGTACGTTCTTGAAAGGTGGAGAGAAACTAGAGAACCCAGAAGAATCCCATCTTGCATAATCCATCTTCCTCACATACATCATTTAGTTATGAAATTACATAAATAAGAGTGTATTCTCATACAGTAGGGAGCATATGATATGCATTATAAGACCACTGATTATTGAGAGCTAATAATTCTTTTATAATGTAGAATTATTTTTTATGCACAATTTTAATGTATGATAGGTAAAATTGCAATCAAAATAAAAAAGAAACAGAAGTGCAGTATTCTGTATAATCTCTCAAAAACAAATTCATCTATGTTACAGAAGTCCCTAAATTCATGAAGGCAGAGGTTGGTTGTGCACTGACTCTAACAATCAACCAAAATATGTATTATGTAGTTAACTCATTAAAATTGAAATCAAATGTGTATTTGCAAACATGATTTAACCGTTTTTCTTTCTTATAATTTGAGACGATTAAAATTCATTAGCATTGCAATATTCAATAGCATTACAACAATGTACAAAAATTACATTGTGGCAAATTTCAAATGCAAATGTAAGTCTGTTTTACATTACATTGTATTTATAAATAAAGAACATTTATTACAAAACTGGCATATATGTATATTATATTTATATTATATTTTATATTTTATTATATAATAGGCAGACAAATCCAGAACAGCTGGCACAAATCATGAATGAGAAAAGGTTATGATCGGGCAAATAGTAAAGAGTAAGAGGGAAGCGTCTGTCATGGAGCTGGTATGCAGCATGCTGTAGGAGGACACCTTGTCATTTTTGTAAAAATTTTATAAAATTTCTCTTTGGCACTAAAGAAATTACAAAAAAAATAATAATTGCAGGTAGGTCATCTACTGTATAACATTTTCTATAAAGGGGAAATAGATATCTGAAATGCTGCTGTTTCTAGCAATAATGCTAATATATTAATTAACAGCATAAATATATTTTAACAAAATCCAGTGAAGAATGTTTACAGTTTTCTGTACTTTGGCATTCAAGTCCTTAATAAGAAAGAAGAAAGTCTGTCAGTTTATTTTACAACTTACTTGCTCAGGGGAATTTAAACTTTTGGGTACTTAGGAACCTGTACTCAGGCTCTCCAGAGTGTGATGCGATCACGCACTAATTTCAATTACCCACAATTTGTCCACAGCAAGCAATGCTGGACAATAAAAATTGGCACGCTCAACCAGAAGTACACAAAGTACTAGAGTTTGTACAATGATTTTGCACAGCATATACTGCACAAAATAAAAATAAATAAAAAAGACATTTAAAAGAAAAGATTTTATTGCATGTGCAACTGTGTATGTGACCAATACATTTGAATTTAAATGAAGCTCTTATTTTATTAGTACACTGAGAAAGTATTTTTTACATTTCATAGGACACATTATACATTCTGATGTTAGATTAAATCATTAGAATCTTTACCAGGATCACAAACACCCCATCCTTTGTGTATGTACTGTTTCTACAGAAATACATGTATACATTTATTCACATACAAATCAAAGAAAGATTGTTCATTGTTCTTGTTTTATCATTAGTGTTTTATAAAAGTCACTAAAGGCACAACTTTATTTGTACCACAGTAAAGGAAATTCTGTTTGAACAGTGGCCTGAAGGTGTCGTCCCTCAGACCATAGATGAGTGAGCTGAGGCAGCGTGGCAGGATCAGAACTACAAAGAAGGTAAAGAAGCGCACCTGTGAGTATACTGAAAGCGGCAGGCTTCCCAGCAGGGACTCTATATACTCATAGAGAAATGACATGAGTGAGAGGCCAAGCTGCAATGAGTGCAATATCACAGTGCGCAAGGCCTTCTGGGCAGAAGAGGTGTTAGAGGAGGCGTTGCGGGCCTTCTGCAGGATGGCCACATATGTATAAAGCAACACAACGGCCACTATAATGAACAACAGAACTTTAAATGCTACACTCCTGCCCTGCTGCCAGGGAGCCACCATTAACTGTGCAATGGTACACACTGTAGGAGACAAGTAAAATGATGGCTCTGCGAGGAGGAAGAAAGCAAATACGTCAGTTAAAACATCAGTGAGGCCCAAAACCCAAACCATAGCCACAGCCGCATACACTCGCGTCGGCGTAGCCAACTCGGTGTGCCGCAGTGGGAAACAGATGGCCGTGTACCTCTCCAGAGACATGACAGCCAGGTTCAGCGGTGCATTTACAAATGTTGATACAGACAGGATCACAATGCAGGCACAAGCAACACGTACCATCATAATGTAGAAGGAACCGAACATGTAGTGCAGCAAGGCACTCAATAAATGAATAGTGTCATTCAGAAGCATGTGGGTAAACAGAATGTAGCGTGGCGTCTCACGGAAGATGGCTTTGTTGCGCAGGGTGAACAGCATCACTATATTAATGTAAATAAAAAGTGACAGTGTAAACAGCACCAAGACCGTCCTTAAGACCCTGTCCCATGTAAACGCCAGTTTGATAGTCTGCATATCAACAAAGGTCAGAGGGCCAGACATGTTGGCCATCAGTATTCCTGTAGAAAAAAAAACAGAATTTCTTATAGCAAGTGGTTTCAGAATGCAAAAAAAAAACAAAAACCCTACCAGTGATCACAGCACAGATTAGTTTTATGTTTACGTTAAAATATACAAACAGTGAATGTCTAGAGATGTACATTGAATCTACAGATATGTACCAATATATTTCATGCAGAAATGTGTTATTTATTTGTGGGCAGTACTTTTATATATTATCATTATTATCTCCACAAAATTCCAATCACGATTTTATTATGATTGTAGGTCAAATTAACGTTACCATTTTTTTATACCTATACTACTTTCTTAAATTATTGCTCTTAAGATTAAACCCAGAAAAATGATGTCACAAAAAATCTTAGCACCAAAACATCAGACAGAATTGACTAGTATTGAGATTAATAAGTGGCTGGTTAATGTTTATTTAACTATTTATTTACAGACTATTGTAATTTGGATTGGTTACACTACAAACACTACCAGTCTTTTTTCAGCATTTAATGTAAATTAGAAATTCTAAAAAATTAGTACTGTTTATAATTAGTGCTGTAAATAATTCAAACATTCAAAGAACCCAAGTAAGTAAATAAAAAAGGACAATTTAAACGAGCAGCATATAAAGATTTATAAAGATATAAAGGACTAACTAGCTGCTTTCCTTTCATAATAGGTCTCAAAATTATGCTTCAATTTAAGTGCAGGCAGGAGGTAAAACAATTATTCCTGTGAATAAACAACTCATTATCAACTCAATGCACAAAAGGCTTATCAGTTATACATATTGTCTACTTAGCTTCTTTAAAATAGAATTTCAGAGATTAAAAAAACAACCAATTGCCTGTTTGTCCAAATGTAAAAATATTTTTTACAGTTCTAGTTAAAAGAAAATTGTGTTGTAAAGTATACAATATAGTATAAATTATATTGTAAAGTATATATATATATATATATAGTTTTTTAACAGGATACATACAATTGAAAAGTCATGTTACATCTACATACATATACACAGTATAAACCAAACTAGAATGGATAAGTATAACATATAAGCAGCAAAAATATTCTTAAAGTACAAAAATCTAAAAATGTAGAAGCCACATACAGTATTGTGCGCTACTCACACCCTTGCTCTGTCTCTGGGTGACCAACGCCACTATTTAAATATACCACGTCTCATTTACATCAGTGTGCCTTGAGACTTATCATCAAAAATATCGGTCATTTATATTGTCCTATAACTCATTAGAGTTGAAGAGATCATTAATGGACTTTTCTGGAGTTATATATATCTCCAGGTAGGATTATATTTTGTTAGGAATGTTGTGACAAATCTTTTATTTAAAAAAAACCATCTGGTCTTTTGTTCCAAACTCAGTTTCACTTTCTCAATTGTGTGAGAAAATCATATTCTCACTGGGCAAGAAAGATTAATTACTCTGTTTAAAAGATTAATTAATGTAATTATTTCATTCCCATGTGCAGATTTTCAGGACTGTAGGGACAGTGATATGCTTTTGTGAGAATAAGATACAGTATGTGAGGTGACATTTGTTTAATAAATAAACTCTGATGCTAATGAAAAACTGGAGATGTGCTCCTGACTTTCTTTCTATTCATTATATGTTTACTTTATTAAGGGATTATCATTCTTGAGATCATTTATAATCAATGTTGGCCCTTTTTATTTTTACTAAAAACATTTGTTAGCTGAAGAATCCAGAAGATTCCTATTTTTGTGTACAGATTCACATACATCATTCAGTTATGAAATGATATAAATCAGAATGTATTCTCACACAGTAGTAAGCACATGACATTATGCATTATAAGATCATTAATATTAAGACCAGAAGATTATTTTATAATGTAGAACACACAATATTATGATACAGGAGGGCAGTATTTTATACAATCTCCCAGCATTGTTTTCATCCATGTTTCTGAAGTCCCCTTATATTATAATATAAAAATGTATTGATTGATGATTGGTGATTGATTTATCTGCTATTATAAAAATCAACTATATCATATTATAGAGTTTACTCTTGAACATTTTATTCAAATGCTTATTTTACAAAAATAAATCATCAAAACTCAATACAAGTGCAATATGTCAACTATGTATACATAGATATAGTTTAAGATTAACTATATACAATGGCTGCCAAAGTTACAATGCAGATGTCTGTTTTATATTGAAATTTCCAAGTCTAGTGTGTTTCTGCCAGGCTAAATGCCATCCTTTCACTTTAATTTACTTTTAGATGTTAACTTTGTTTGTTTACTTGGTTTTGGTCACTGATTTCTTTGTCACTTATGAAAATTTATATTGTATTTAGTTGTTTTGTTCTGCAACTTTTACAATGTAGCATAAATTTACCTAAAAAAACTACATAAAAAAAAGTAAAATTATACCTAGTGAGTTGGGAATTGGAAAAAAAAAAGGAGTGGTGTAAATGACACCCTAACATATAGCAAAAATTGATATTGTATGTATATATAAAACAAGAGAGTATTAATACACATAACACAAAGTGAGACAGGACCAGGGATACAATCCGTGGTTCCTTAGTTAAATGTTCTCCAGTTGTCAGAGTTCTCAAAGCTGGCACTGCTTAAGAGGGATATGTCATAGCAGAGTCAAGAAACGGACTGAGCGATGACATCCTAGGAGAAATAGCCAAAGTCTGGAAGCAAAAATAGCCAATATGGTCAAGGCCATGATTGTAAAGAAGACAATGTTGTTGAACAACAGAGGTGAAGAGAAGCTGATACCAGTAGAGTATTAAGAAGTAGAGGCACCAATATTAACACAGCTAGAAGGTCTAGAGGAGACAATATCAAGAAAGCCAGGAAGTGGAGAGGAGACCTCAGTAAAGCCAAAATGTGGAGTGAAGACAATTAACCAAGGACATGGTGACTAAACAACATCAGTGATTTCTGCGGACAGCCTACACTCTGACATACCCGGGAAAATTCAACGTTAGATGACAGTTGGTTAGTCTTCATTGAGGATTAGCACATTGCTGCAACGTGTCACAGTAATGAGTAAATTACCACTGAACAAAGGTGTGCTGCAATACTTCATGTATAATATATCAAATATCAAATGTTTTAAAGAATCAGGAGAAATCTCAGTGCGCAAGGGAGAAATTTACTACTGGATGCTTGTGATTTTTGGGCCCTCAGGTGGCGGTGCATTAAAATCAGGCATGATTCTATAACAAGATTAAGGAAATCACTGCATGGGCTCAGAAACAATGCCAGAAAACATTGTCTGTGAACACAGTTTACCATGTCATCCACAAATGAGGGTTAATTGTCTATCATGCAAAGAAGAAGCCATATGTGAACATGATCTAGAAACACTACCTTCATCTCAATCTTCTTTGAGTCAAAGCTCATTTAAAATTGCCTCAGTCCATTTGGAAAACTATTTTGTAGTCCCATGAATCTGCCTTGAGGGACCATCTGGCTAGTTATCAGTATTTAGTTCAAAAGCCTGCATCTTTGATGGTATGGGGGTGCATTCGTGCCTATGAAATAGGTTTTCACATCTGGAAAGGCACCATCAATGCTGGAAGGTATATACAGGTTTTAATTCAGATGTGTTTTTTAGAGAAGGACTTGCATATTTAAAGCAAAATAATACTAAATCACAGCTCTTCAGTAAAAAGGTTGACCTCCCTACTAGTGATGGGTATGCAATATACACAAATCAATATGAAACAAATTTACAAAACCTTTGTAAATCTAATTTTTTTGTTTAGATTGGTTTAATATTAACACAACTTTATAAAAAGCCTGATAAACAAATTAGATTTTCCATGCCAAAGTCAGTTGTGGCTGACTCAGCTTACACACGACAAAATGTTTTTAACCTGCCTCAGTCTTGTGGGACCATAATATGAACTTGGGATTGACTTAATAAACTACTGCATGGTTATGAAATACAAGAGGGAATATATTTTGCTTTGTGTAATTAACAGAAAAGCTGTCTTTCATCAGTGTATATCTCTAGAGTCAACGCTAAAAAAACTCCCAAGTTCCATGCAATTATTAATCCTATTAATTATTAATGCTTGCCTGTTTGTGTTTGACTTTGTTTTGACACATGCTGCCTGTAAATATCAGAAGAAAAAATCACAATCATGCATAGTGCAAGTTTTTGTATTTAAATTTGGTTTTATTTATCTAAAGAAAAACAGTTCAACAACAACAACAACAAAATTGTTTTCATAATCCTAATGTTCTCTGCCAACCAAGACGTGTTAATATCTTCAAAACCTAAACACAATCCAACTACTGTGATCCAATGATTCATCCTTTTAAGGAAATTGTATTTAAAATGAAGAATTATATGAATTATGTAAAAGCCACTTCAATAATAGCCTATATTTCTGCCAAACAATATCTTTGCAAATACACACCAATATCTGAATAATATAAAAGAAGCCTGTTATTTTGAACCTATAAATGAACCCTCATTTTTGAAAATACAACTAGGATTTTCTGTAACTATCTCCTTTAGATCGACAGTAACTTTATGTAACATTAATCGTAATTCTTAAAACTTTAATGAATTTACTTTACTTTTACTCTAAACTGCAGAGTAGGAAAATGTATCATTCGAACCTGTTGTCAATGTTTGTCACTTCAGCTACAGTATATTATTATTCCTAGTAATTATTTACACTTCTTCTGTAACACACCCTAAAGCAGAACAGTTTGTCAAACCTGAGATGTTACTGAAAATGGTTCATTTCCTTCAACATTTTCTCTCTGTGGAGAAACATTGAAACCAGTTTATCTTCCTTGTTACTTTATCTTCTTTTGTCTGACTGAGGACTGTTTTTAGCAGCAGTAAAAGATCTTCATTGCAAATAATTTTGCTTGTAGATGCAGTAGTGTAATAGAAAAATAGCTGACCCAGCTGTCATGATATGCATAGTGTTTGTTCTAAGGGACTCATTCATTGAAAGAAGCATGTTCAAAACAATAGCAGTGTGGAGTTGAATTATTATTCATTCTTTGAAAAAACAGGTGTCATTAATTATCCTTTATTATAGAAGAAAGCACGTTTCACACATTTTTATAAAATATATTGCATTTTGAATTGCTAAGAAAAAAATGGCCATTCCAAACCTTGTTCTAAGAAACAATGCGATTTGATGCAAAGGTTGGAATGGGGAAAAGGTATAAAGAAGTACATCAAAAGCTCAGCTAAATTGATTTTAAATGCTTTATAGCAACAAAAACCCAAAATGTAAAAGAAAATAAGCAACGAATCTTAAACAAGCCAATCATAATCTCTAGGAAAATCAAAGATGATCTAAAATTAAGTTTCATTGAAGCTAAGCTATCAGCAAGAAGCCCAAAGACTAATGTGCAGAATCAGTTAAAATTTGCCAAGGAACACATCAAGTGGTCAAAGAGAAATGGCATAAAATTCTGTGGTCTGATTAGAGTATTAATGTTACTTTTGGGTCTAATGGTCATAGACAGTATTTCAAAAAACCTCCAGGTAATGAATTCAAGCCACAGTAAACTAAGAAGACATTAAAACATGGAGGCAAAAATATCATGGTATGGGGAAGTTTTACATACCATTGTGTTAGGCCTATTGATATTACCACCAAAAATCATGTATCAGTTTAAATAAATCTAAATACTTGGAGATTATTTTGCCTAATAAAGAGGAAATGCCCCTGAAATGGGTGTTTTTAACAAGACAACAACCAAACACACAAGTAAACAAGCAACCGCTTGGTTTCAGACAAAAATTATTAAGGTAATGGAACGGCCAGCACAGTTCCCTGACTTCAAGCCCATTAAAAAAAAGCCGTTTCTGATGCAAAAAATGAACATAAGCTGTAGAATCTGGTATTCACCCTGGGCTGAAGGTGTCAGAAGTCAGTTGACTTGACGCAGCAGTTATTACAAACAATGGTTATACAACTAAATATCAGTTCAGAAACTTTAAGTAAATATGAATCTTGAAAAAAAAGTTTATAAGTGTTTGATGAGAAAAGTTTTAACACTGCTTTTTTTTTTTTTTAACAGATTTTTTTTGTTTCCTGTAAAACTACAGAAAACAAACTTTGTTTACTGTAAAAGAATAACACAGACTTCATAAAATTCATTGATGCTTTGTTTAGAAAAAAATTAATAATAATTTTCACTGCTTTTCAAATATGGACATAAAAGCTATAAAAAAATATTAGCACTTATTCACATACAGCTATTTACTGGAACACACTAGTTACGATTATAGAGAGTAAGTGAACCTACATTAAAATGTTTCAGCTACAAATACATTTACATAACTGCAAGAGTTTACCTGTATGAGGTACCCGAGGCACACTTTTAAACAATTAAGAAATGCTAACCATTCAGATTTTGAATCAAATTTTAAAAGCTATTGCAATAGTAAATATATTTATGTTTTAACATCATACACAGAGGATTATGTTTAAAATCTTTTATTGGTGTAAAAGAGAATCTACACAACGTATGAGACTGAACGGAAAGCAGATTCACATCACAGCTCATTTGATCACGGAAATAAACACAGATCACCTCGGCCACAATATTGTAAAACACAAAAAAAAAAAAAAAAAGTCTTCGTTTATAGCACTTTGTATCGGCCTTTGGCTGTCGGCTGGTACGAGTTTTGCTGAAAGGGAAGAAAATAAATATTAATAAGCAATCAAATAAAAATTTTAATATTTTGTAATGCACTCTTTTAGCCATTTTTTTTATTTCAGCAAAAAACAGCGAAAGTTCTAACCTTAAAATCTCATATTTCAGTAAACCATCAAATTATTTGTTCACAAATAATAATTCCATAATATACACAACACTATCACATCTGCTAACTGCTAATTCTACATTTAGAAGTTTACAGTCTTCATGTTAGAACTAACTAATAATAATAAATGATCAAATGTATAATAAATAAAATAAAAAGATTACCAGGCGTATGAGCTCTTCTTTGATGAGCCGTGTGATCTCTGCTTTTGCTTTCTGCACAGCCAACTCATTTGCACCTGAAATACATTGATGCACATCATCTCATTTATTATTAAAATTTATTAAACATAAATTTTGTGTGCATGTGTAGGTGGGTGGCTGTATTTACTCTCGATGGCAAGGTAAATCTTGCGTTCTCCCTCTTTGGGTTCTTTGCCAGGAGGGAAGTATGTCCCCCTGATGGTAATGGCGGCCTCGGAATATTCGCCAATCCTTTGCAAAGCCTCTTTAGACGTGACCTTCCACCTTGCCGTCTACACGGCAACAAAATGCAAACAGTCAGATCAGTATGCAGCTCTCTCACACACACAGGATATAAGGAGTTAGGTATGCGTACCTGTCGCACACACATGTGCCCCGACACACACACACAGTGTATCAGAAGTCTGGTGTATGTCTTTCACATCAAGAAAAAGGTGAGCAAGTGCTTACCTGTGGAAAGTCGTTGATCTCCAGCTCCTCTTCGTATCTCTTGACACTCTCCTGCTGTTCAGCATTCTGTCGTTCCTCCTCTAGTTTCTCAATTGGTGTGTAGTTCAGCTTGGCGTTGATTTTCTCAGCAAGCTGCTCAGCAATGGTCTTAGCGGAGATGGAGGGTGCAATCATGGTGCCACCCCTCATGATGGCATTAGTAGCCTGCTGCATCACATCCTAAAATTCAGATAAATTATGGATGGATGGATGTACAAAGCCTGGTTTTATCCCAAATACAGAAGACATTTTTTTGTGTTTGGTATTAAAAAAAAAATAATTTATTATAAAAAAAAAAAAAAAAAAACAGTTTTACCTGAGCTTCTGCACCAAGGTTTTTCTGGGCATTGATCTTCAGCGCCAGTTTCTTGGCAATCTCAAGTTTCTGTATGTTTCCAGCTGAAGGTACAGCGAGACCACCGAGTCCTGCAGCAGTAACGGTGAGTCCTGAAGCTGATGGAGCGGCACTACCGGGAGCCGCCAGATCCTTCACCCGCTTCTTCGAGTTAAACATGCTTTCAATCTGTTCGTCTATCTGTGAGGGGGGAACAAACACTTCTTTTAACACCACACATCATTAAACACAGATTAGAAATGAATACAAAAAACACTGACAACACATGCAGGTGGCATGACGTCAGTGGATCTGAACTAGCAGTTTATACTTCCACACTACACAGAACCATGCTAATTTATGCTACCTTCCATGGATACCTTCATTGAGGACACACAGTCAGATAGAAAAATCAACAGTTAATCAGAACATTAACACTGCACTGAATCTTCACGCTTACATCCAGTGCTGTGTCCTCATCATCCGAGTCATGAAGACCGAGTGCTGCTTTCTGCAGTTTCTTCCTTTCGTTAGCCAGAGCATGTTCAGTCTCATCGAACTTAAAGCCTTTCCCTGAAAACCCACTGCTGCTTTTAATAGTCTTCCCTTCCTGCAAACACACAGACACATAAAAGATGTGTGGTTTAGTTGATAAGATGATGTTATGGGGTGTGGTGATAGTGAACAAGTGGCCTTATGTAATGTTTTTGTTTATTGTTTTGGGTTTTTTATGCCATGCCAGCATTGGTGGGTATTTCCATGACAAGATCAAGTTGGATATGATGAGATGTTATGGCATTTTACAGAGTTTTGACTATGGCAGAGTTCAGTGGTTATATGGAGTCCTTCAGTTAAATGTGTCTTTAATGTTCTAGTATTTTCTTTGGTGGTACATTTTGGAAGATTCCTATATGTACTTTCTGAGTAGAAAAGATGTCTTTGGTTTTTAAGTGTATTGCGATGGTGATGAAGGTGAAAGTGTGGCATCATGCGTAGCAGTATGGGTTGTGAAAAAAGTTGAAACGTTGGTGTTGATGAATGAGTGGTGTTATGGGGCGTGGTCTTAGGGTCTTACCGCTTTCTGCTGCTCCTTGAATGTGCCCCAAAGCTGCTCAAGCTCAGGAGGAACTGGGGATCCTGACAGCTCCAGGGCTTTAATGATGTCACCTGCATATCGCACCTGATTCTCTGTGATAAATGTGTATGCAAAGCCCTGAGAACAAAAAATAAAAAACACATACATATAGAACATTGGCCAATAGAGAATTGGAATTTCACACCTACGGATGTATGTTCTGTTCAATCGTCATTGATTGCACATGTGAAGGTTGCATTAGCACAGCTGTAGCATAAAATATTGCATATCTACAAGACATAACGGAAGTTCAAAGTAAGACAAAACATTGGTGGCCATCTCACTGGCACATCTGTGGCTAAGACAGACCGTTTTATGGTGAATCAAAAGCCACAGTTTCTAGGTTAATGATGGCAAAGGATTTACTACATTCAACAGGAGTACCCGTCACTACAAGAGAAAGCTGTCTGAAAAGGAAACAGTAAGACTAAATATTATCATGCCACTTTGGAGTGTCTTGGAGGTGTAAGCCAGAAAATGTTTTTCACCAACATCATGTAGTGACCGTTTTACCAAAGGAATGGCTCAACACCATTCCCAAAAAGAAATGGCAGCCAAAAGCAATAATAAATTATTTTGGTCCAAAACCAGGTGTTTCAGTTCCATAATCCAAGCACTGTATATACAAACACACAGGCCAGAAAATATGAAGACACTTAACCATCACAAACAAACTTTTCATCCCATTCCAGACCTTGCCTTGCTTTGCTTTGCCACTATAACAACATCCAATCTTCTGGGAAAACTTATTTTGGAATCTGACTCGGGATTTGCTTATGAAACCGCAAGAGCATTACTGAAATCAGAAGGTCAGGGGGGGAAAACACCAAATCATCTATTTAACATTCTAAATCATCCCATAGGTTTTTTAGTGGGGTTCTTCTATACCAACCTTTGCAAACCATGTTGCTATGGACCTTGCTTTGTCCTCTGGTGCATAGTCATGCATTAAAACAAGTTTGGGCACCTAAATTATAGTAGAGGGAATCAGTCTTTCTAGACAGTTGTGTACTTCCAAATTTGTGCCAACAGGCTTTCAGGTATCCACATAACTTTTAGTGTGTGTGTGTATATATATCCATACATAAACAAAATTAAATTCATCAAAGTTCAACATAAACGCCTATAACTAATAGGGCTGGGACGATTCACCAATCTCGCGATTCAATACTATCCCGGTACTTTTGTGCCGATTCAATACATATTGCGATTCTGTAGCTATTGCGATTCATTGTTTAAATTGTGATTTTTGTTTGCTTAATAAAGATTAGACAATGACAAATACTTGATCATACCCTTAAAGAGACTGTATATGAGTTATATTAACAAAAACAATGCATCATATTTTTCAGAATTTTTATTTCAGGAGCACACACACACATGGTGCATAAAGAACCTTGAACCATAAAACTTTCAAGTACCAAAAACTTGAATATAATATTTAAATGTGCAACAAATAACTAAAAACAATACTCTCTAAAATAAAATAAAAGTGCTGTTTAAACTGTTCCAATGTCCAACTCAACTGCTAATATCCTTCTCTCTCTTCCTCACCTCAGGTGAGAGCAGTGCAGCTGTTACTGCATCCTGTTGCTCCAGAAAACATTCAGCCATGTCATAGGCACTATTCCATCTCGTTAAAACGTCTGTTATAAGTTTGTGCACAGGGAGCTCCAGTAACGTTTGTTGGAAATCCAGTGATGCGTCGTACTCGTCCGAGTAACTTCGCGACAGCGGGCAGCTTCAGTGCGCGCTGTGAGGCCAGATTATGAGTGTGCGCGTAGCACTTAATATGGAGAAAGCCGGTTAATTGGGCAGCGATAACCATATTAGACGCATTTTCTGTGACTAAAGCAGGGTCTTTATCCGTGAAACAATTCTCAAAGAGCTTTACTTCCCTGCCTCTGCCATGGTTTTGATTTCTCTCGCCAGCTTAAAACGGATATGACGTCATTTAATACAGACACCAACAAAATACGTTTGGCCCTCTGTTGGAATAAAAGTGGTAAAGTTTTCCCACCGCCTCTCTGGAAAAGTAAAATAATTAAATATATATCGATTCTGAGGTAAGCAAATCCATCTCAAAATCGTTTTTTTAAAAATCGCGATAGTTTGGTGAATCGATTTTTTTCTCCCACCCCTAATAACTAAAACTACATAAACGTACTTAAACAAGATACATGCTGAGCTAAAAACAATACTAAAATTACAGACATTGTAGAAACTTAAGTAAAACAAATGCGAGTACACCAGAGATTCATTTTTCGAAATGGTATAAATTGCATACACCGTTAGATCTTTTCACAAAAAAAATTCAGCCAATGCCTTTTTTGTTTCTCAGACTGCATATTACGCAGATAGACTAAAAAAAAAAAAAAAAAGCTGTTAACATTAAAAGACGAAAAATCGCAGTCCCCCACGAACAAAAACTGCTGTAATGACAACATAAACATTAAATAAATAAAAAAAATTCTCATATCTTTGATATTCAACAGTAATGTGCTCACTTTTGTTAGATACAGTATAACATTATAATGATCATCTAACCTTATTTCCAGCTCTGCCTGTCCTCCCGGCACGATGGACATAGTCCTCATAATGATTTGGACAGTTGTAGTTCACCACGAGAATAAGATGCTTTACATCCAGGCCTCTCGCTGCCACCGATGTGGCCACCATCAGCCGACATGCACCACTTTTAAAATCATTTATTATACTATCGCGATCGTACTGATCGATTCCTGTGACAAAAACCAAAACAAAACAAAAATAAATACAACATATTTATACAAAAAAACACTAATAACCTTAAGTCTCAGAATGTGTTTACCTCCATGTAGAGACATGCAGGGGTACGAGGCCTTCATCAGGTCTTTCAGCAAGCCATCAGCATGTTCCTGTTTATCTACAAAAATAATCACTGTGCCTTTCTCCTGATAATGACCCAAAATCTCCAACAGCTTCAGGAACTTCTTGTCCTCCTCAATCACAATCTGACACAGAAAGACAGACAAATGAAGAGAGAGGTCCTCAAATACTAAAAAAATATATATAACAACAGAGTGTACAGTAATGCATAAGTGTTCATGTGTGAAAGAGCTATATTCTTACCACATGCTGCTCCACATCTGAACACACCACACTCCTTCCCCCAACCTGAACCTCAATTGGTTTGTTGAGAATGCGGCGAGCCAAAGCCTCCATCACTCGAGGAAATGTTGCTGAAAACATCACTGTCTGGCGATCTGGACGAACATTATCCATTATGCGCATCACCTACACAAACACACACAAACACACAACCTCAGTGTCCTCATCACACCCATCAGCAGTTCTAGATCCAGATCTAGATCAGGACAGAGGGTGTCAGCAGCAGAATCTATATCAGATATTATATATCAAAGCCTGTCCATCACAAGCATTACTGTGAGAGTAATCACTGATAGAGAGGCTCACAAGATCCAGACAATTAATAACACTAGCATACAATTTCAAGTCCTATATAAAAAAAATTTATAAACTGATTGAAAGCAGTGAAAGTGGTGTTGGGTGTGCCAACTCACCTGAGGTTCAAAGCCCATATCAAACATTCGATCCGCTTCATCAACGACGACGTACGTAACTCTGCGCAGGTTTGTGACTCGTCCTGAAATCAGCATAAAATCCGCATTAGTGAACACAGTGCAGCAAACACACTTAAAAGAAACACCCTGCATTAACACTAATACTGATGAGGCTCGAAGACAGACAGAAGGTTACTGCTGTTTTCTTGCGTACCATCGTTCGGCACAGCCAACCTGTTAAACAAACATTAAACACCACGTGCTCACCTGGAAAACACACAGCACAGATTACACGCATGTGTGGGAGCACAAGCTAAGGATTGAAATAAAATCACACAGTCCTGGGGGAAATAAACCCAGTTACACCCCACCTTCCTCTACTCTAACCCACTTATTAAACATTTATGTATACAGACAAAAAAATTAAGTCATTATGTTTTCCTTAGTACTTAGTTACTCATATTTAATCCTCAGCCACCAGGATCCTTTGACATCACTTACTGACCTCGCTAACTTTTTAGCAATACGAAATGCTTGTGAGCACATAAATACACACACAGAAATGAGGAGACACACACACTTACACACACAAAATAGGTTTAAGGTCGTCACACTTACCACTGTTGGCTCCCAGCATGTCAATCATTCGACCTGGAGTGCACACAATGATTTCAGCTCCACGTTTCAGCTCTGCTATCTGCACACACGACCACACATACGAGCATTTAAACAGCACTCGAAACACGGGCCACAAACCAGTGTGCTTATTACAGGTCACTGGCCAAAAATGTAAGCGTGCACTAAATGCATGCAACATTCTGCTTTGTGTTCCTGGAATCAAAAAATGGAACTTTATTTTCACACGCCGTTTGCATCCATCATATGAGCGGACACAGAAACACACAAACAAACCTGCTCGCTGATGCCTGTTCCCCCGTACACACACACCACTCTGAGCCCCAGCGGCTTGGAGAACTTTTTACACTCTTTAGTGATCTGTAGAGCAAGCTCACGTGTCGGCGTCATGATCACCGCTGCGACACAGAAAAACGTGTTAGCATGAACACCCAATATGTAACGTAGCAAATGTCTGACCTGTGTATTTAGTGCGTGTATGTGTATACCGATAGGCCCCTCCCCCTCCTCTAGAGGCCGCTGGTCTAAAATATGGCGAAACATGGGCAGGAGGAACGCAATGGTTTTCCCGCTTCCTGTTTTGGCAATGCCGATGAGGTCACGTCCTGACATGATGGCGGGAATGGCCTGAGCCTGGATGGGTGTAGGCTTCTCATAGTCATGTCTGAAAGACACACATACACGTAGCCGTTTCATAAATTATTTCAAACCGTGTCCCAGTCATCAAATATTTATTTTCTCTTTTGCTGCTATTATTAAAATACTGCATTTAGTCGACTTAATCTTACAGTTTCCTGCACAAAACGTTTTAGAATTAGGCGACTAAACAAAAAGTGGAAATGTAAAAACAGGGCCAGTGGTGAAATACCTACTTTTTAAGGGCATTCAAGACCTTCATGGAGGTTCCACATTGAACCCAGGCCTTTATGGGTTTGGGACAGCCTTTTCCCTTCACAATGATGCCCTCAAGCTCCAGACGATACTCATTCACCTCTGAAACACACACAGACAGTTCAATACTCTTCTGTGTACCCTTGATTATAAGTGTAGACATGATCAAAATCTGGTTTTTTTACCAAGTCTGTTGACACACAAGGAATTTGGTTTCAGCTGTTACTGTCTCAGTACAGACATAAAAAACACTATACCGTACCTTCCAGTGTCATTTTGGCCAGTTCAGGAACTTCTACATAGAAATTCTTGCGGTAGGATTCGTACTGGATTTTCTGGTGATCGACGGGCTCTAGAACTTTTCGCTGTTTGGTCTGGAAGCCAGTGAGAGCAGTCTGCAAGTCCACTTCCTCCTCCTCTGAAGAATACTATACATGCACACACAGAATCTCTCATGAGTTTTATTCGTTCTGTGTTCAATAAAGACTTCGATCTTAGACACCATTCACATCATAGGCTAACTTTACTGTCACGGTGATGCATCTTTACACACCCACACAACTGTGTATGGCTTTTACCTCCATAGCGTCCTGATCGTTCTCCATTAACTCTCCTTTCTTTTTGGTGGTGTGAGGCGTCTTCTTCGTCTTCACCACCGTCACCACCTTCGTTACGGTCATACCTCCTTTCTGCACACATACAATCGAAACACTGTGTCATTTCACATGGAATGAACTTGTTCATCACAACAAAAACAGCATAACTTCTTTCTCACACAAACACATAATGCACATCAACAAAACCATGTTGGAGTTTAAATCAGTGTTCTTGTGTGTCTCACTTTGTCATTTCCTCCCTTCATGGTGCCCATGTTGAACTTCTTCACTTCCTCCTTCACCTCCTCCATGTAGGCATCTAGGGGGTCAAGCTCTTCCCCTCCCTCCTCCTCCTTCATCTCTATTTCCTCCACCTTCCCCTCCTTCTCCTCATCCTCCTCTCCCTCTTGATCCACTAAAGCCGGACCTTCATCATCATCATCTACACACAAACACATTTGTTACTGCATGCAATCAATATTGCATTAGAGAAGAGCCACACGTTTATCTCACACATACACACCATCGTCATCCTCCAAGCTCCACTTCTTGCCCTGCTTCATCTCCTCCAGCTCCTTTTTGATCTCGCCAATGTTCTCCATGGCCTTCTTCCTCTGCTCCTCCCTCCATTTCTCCACCCGTTCCTTCCTCTTCCTCATCTCTTCCTCCAGTGTCGTCTGGTCAAAGTCCTGCTGTGGATTTATTCATTCATTAGTTACTATTATAATACAGTTAGCTACTGCAAACCTGCACACAGTCAGATACACAAAAAAATTTAAGAAATTTCTTTTTACATCCTCCACTCGCTCCTCCTCCTTCTCCTCTTTCTTCTTCTTTTCTGTTGTCTGCTCTGCCCCATCTGATTTCTCCTTGCTGCATCACACACACACAAACATTCCAGTTACCACAAAAACAGTATACAAGCAAACTCAAGAGATTACGCATTGTTTCTTTCATTATTATTATTATTATTAATAATAGACGTCTGACCTTCGTCCTTTGCTGCGGCTCCTCGACCTCCTGCGCTCACGACTTCTGGAGCGTTTACGCTCACGACTCCGAGACCTCCTGTTAGGCACGTACAAGTACAGTTTTACAGAAAGCATAGGGATGAAAGAGACACTGAGTAACGTGTGTGTGTGTGTGTGTGAGGATGTATAACCTCTGTCTCTTGCGGTCCCTGGATCGTGATCGCCTCCTCTCTCTGCTGCGTGTTCGTTCCCTGCGCCCCCGGTCACGTGCTCGGTCCTCTTTCTTGGCACGCTTAGAATCGGGCGAGCGGCTTTTAGAGCGACTTCCCGAGCGCCCTCGAGATGATGAGCGTTTCCTATAATGTCTGTAATTAACACAGTAATACTGTAACAACAGCAGCTTAAACACTCATTAAAAAAAACTGTATTATTTGAGTATTGGGCAGGGTTGATTTTTATCCTAGGGAAAATGGGTTATACGTTACTAACAGTATAATATTTGTATTATAATTATTAACAATACTAATAATATTCAGGATTTGATGGGAGCGCACTGTCTCTCACAGCGTAAAGGTACCCAAACACAGATGGCTAGATAGCTCACTGAAGCAGACAATAAGGTTCTCATTAAAGAGACGAACTTGACTTACGCAGCATTAATAACTGTCCATTAATAATTATTATTAATGAATAACTAATAACACTGGCTTCTGTTAGCTGGTTAGTTAGCAAGCCCGCTAATATAAATTCACTAATATTTGCCCGCTAGCTAACAGTGTTAGCTTACATTAATTTACAATTATATCTCTTTCTATCCGCAAGTCACAAACTATTTTTTCATCACCAGGTAACCAGTTTTATAAATAAACAATATAATAAAAAACTTCTCACCGAGATTCTCGTCCCATACTGTCTGTAAACTGCTCAACTGTTTTACAACGTCTCTTGTTTCTTCTTTCCTGACTTCCGCTTCCGGTTTTTCTTCGTCGGTGTTAATTTCGTGAATATGAAAATCGACTGAAGATCAAATACTGCCACCTGGAGGTGCCACCATTGGTGTCGCACTAGGCTTGAGGAAGTCTCACAAATAATGGATAAGTTAAACGGGAAGTGGGTATTTCAGCAACGATTTTAGTCACTGAAAGTAAACAGGACAATGATCAACATATGCAGTGACAGTGCCACTTACTGGTGAAAGGTTGCAATAACACGTGAAAATGCTTGTATTCAATTTTCATTCCTCATCATTCCTCCAAATTTTGTCCAGATTTGTCTCAGATCATTGTGACACCCTGCTGTCAATTTGTTGACCCAGACCTTTTCTCCTACATCCAGAAAATTCCAGCATTGTCTGTGGTTAAAACATACATATTATAAGTGCAACTATAAATCATTCTTTGCTGGAAGTCATGGGAAGTCATTACTAATCAGTTTACATTATTTTACTTATGTTAATAGCTGCTTATTCCTTGGTGGCAGGTGAGATTAAAAAAAACCTTTACTAGAACGTCGGTGAAAAGGTTGTGTGTGTGATAAAAATGTCCACGCATTGCTATAGCTTCTCTATATGTATACCCTTAATACATCATCTATGAGTAAAACTTCACTACAAGAGTAAACTATATATGTTTGCTACTAAAATATATTTTTCTATTATGTGAGTCTCTATAATACATAAACACTGCCAGGTCCACAGTAGAGAAAAGGCGGTACTTTGGGATTTCATAAGTTTACATCAACTCTAGTGTAACACACTGGCACTAAATAATAGAAATAGCAAAACAGGTGTATGTGTAGGTACAAAAACAAGGTTCTAAATATAAAAAGACAATGAAACAACAGTATGTTTTGCAGTTTGAAGCCTTTGCATCTTGTGATGAGCTGCTGTAGATATCGTTACACATACTTGACGATTACAATAATCTGAAAACTATCTCAACATTTCTTTCTCTATCTGTGTTTGAGCATAGGATAAGATAAGATAAGATAGGATAAGATAAGATAAGATAAGATAAGATAAGATATACCTTTATTCGTCACACAGTGGGGAAATTTCTTTGTTACAGCAGCAAAGGAAAGAAATAAAAATAAATGCAAATATATAAAAAGAATATACACGTACTATAATATACAGTATATACACAGTACAATGTATAAATACAATAAGGGAAGAAAAAAGTACGCATTGCAGGTAGTATTTCACACAGGTAATATTGCACATATTGCAGGTAATATTGCACATGTTCATGTAATATTGCACACAGTTAATGTTATTGCACAGCTAAAAAGTAATAGTGTTGTATTTTGGTGACTGGTTTTACTGGGAGCAGTTTTGGTTGTAAAGTCTAATAGCAGCAGGGAGAAAAGACCTTCTATATCGCTCCTTCAGACACTTAGGATGTAACAGTCTGTCACTGAAGGAGCTGCATAACGATGTAACGGTTACATACAGGGGGTGAGAGGCGTTCTCCAGCAATGATGATAGTTTGAGTGCAAAGATGAGAGCATGTGTGTGTGTAAAGCAGTGCCCTTTAGCAGTTGGTTGCTGATTGTAAGGGCATAAGTACAAGACTTCCAACATGTGCAAACCTCTAACGCAAACTAAATAAATGAATAAAGTTAAGATTAAAAAGATTTTAGCACTAATTTGTGTGCTGGGCAGTTATGCCTTGTTATCATTCTATAAAAAATGTGCTTTATGTTTTACTTCAATTTTGACCACAGATGGTGCAGGAAAACCTATACCAAGCATATTATACACCTAACAAACTACTGTAGGGTCACGTATTTGCCGAACAGATGTGACCACACACCTGTGATTTCTTTTTTTTTTTATTCTCAAATAATTTTTGGTCAAAATGAAACCAACCTACACATTTGATTCGAGTCAATGTGGAGTCAGTACATGTTACTACTAAGAAGTGTATGAATGTTGTTATTTCTTTACAGGTTGTAAAGTGAGCACACACATTCGTCTGTCAGACAAAACGAGTGAGAAATGTATGCATCAGATGCCATGAAACATGGTGGTGGTAGTGTGATGGTCTGGGGCTGTTTTGCAGCTTCTGGACCTGGGCAAATTGCCACAATTTATTAAACTAATGAATTCTGCACTCTACCAAAAAAAAAAAAAATAATAATCCTGAAAGAGAATGTCCAATCATTAGTTTCTGACCTCAAGCTCAAATGCACGTGGGTTATGCAGCAGGACAATGATCTAGAAAACACCACCAGATCTACCTCTGAATGGCTCAATAAAGTTTTGTCAAGTCTGGACTTAAATCCAATTAAGATGCAGTGGAACAACCTTAAGTTGTTCGTGCTCGAAACCCTTCAAAGTGGTTGGATTAAAACAATTCAGCAAACAGTGGGCCAAAATTCCTGAACAGTGATGTGAAAGAATCTTTTCCAATTAAATGAGTGACACAACCAGTTATTAGAAATTACTGGCTGGGTTTCTATTCCCATACATGATTTCTGGGAACAAGTAGATGTTTTTTCCAGAAGTCATTGTTCTGAACTGAACTATTCATTTCTGCAAGTGACAGATATCCATCTGATGTTGGAAGTCTGTGGTTACAGAAATTGTAAACTAAATTGTAATTTAAAAGTATTTTTGTATTCATTACAATTTTATTTTCTAGCACAGCTTTCATTAATCTATTGCAGCCCATATGCATCTCGAATGAAGCCCAGTCTGCAAACCCAACTCCCCCTTCCCAATCAATCAATCAATCAATCAGCTCACTCACACACCCACACCCACACACACACACACACGTCTACTGAAGTTTATTGTTCACGTATGGTCTTATAATGAAGTTATTTAGCAATACTGAGGAGCAGTTTTTTTTATAATTTTATAAATTACATAAAGTAAAAGAAAGCAACATAAATAACTTTAATCACAAAGTTCCAAAATATTTTCCCAAAAAAAAAAAATCACATCACAAATAATCCAGCAACACGACGAGGAGGGAAACTCTATGACACTTAACATCTTAAATTACATTCCATCAAACACAATTAACTTTTCCTCTAATACATGTTAAGTATTAAGTAGAGAAGTGTGTAGTGTGCAGTGTATAGGATTGTTGCAGACACACCGCAGTGAGGACATGGTACCGAAGCCTCATATACAGTTTCTGTACAGATTGCCGACTAGTTATCATGCTAATTAGCTAGCCTACAATTTCATTAGCATTAAGCAGTAGTGCTCCTTAAGCAGTAAAAATGGAGGATTAAAATTCGATCACATGACTGGCATGTCTGTTAAAAGTTCCCTTTTAAAGAGCCTCCACTGGTAAACAGAGAACGTATTCAAAGCAAGACTGGAACACTGAAGTTAACTGGAATCAACACGCTAAAGTATGTAGCGTGTGTACAAATATTTTTGCGTGGTTGTATAAAGCGTGTGCGTTTATTAAGTGGACTGAGAAGAGAAAGCTGTAATGATCTCATGACAGGTGATGAAGGTGAAAAAATAAACACAAAGGTCAGAGAAAACATCTCCCATCCTCCTGTAGGTTTCTGCCGAGCGATTAATCACCTCAGCTGGAATCCCGGAGAGGAGCAGCGCAGCAGAGAGGACTGTTGTCTTCATTTTCCTGTCCACCTGGATGTGGATACAAAAAGGGCACAATCAGCATTGTGGGAGATTTGTACAGAGAGGCAAAATTTTCTCATACAACAACACTAACTGAACATATTAACGGCATTAGTGCAGTGCATATAACTAGTGTTTATTCTGCTTTACGTGTATGTATTTATAGGCTGCTTTTATATACAGTTTCAATTGTTTAACAGTGCTTTTTTGCAATGTGTGTAATTAAACTCATAATCTCCCAACCACCATCTTATGACCTTCATCATTAACATCCCTGCTACATAAAATCTACAACACCCTGTTAATGTGGGTGGGGGGTTTAGGTAATGGCCTCAATATGTCTTTAATAGACTGCTGTTGTCTGAGTTTTTGTTTGCCCATTTGTCTGTCTGTTCATTTTCAACATGTTCTCTCAGTCTGTCCATTCACCGTTAGTCTCACCTTTGGGAAGTATTTGTATAGGCCCATGTAAGCAAGTTCCAGGGTGAGAAATGGTGCAAATATAGACTACAAATAAAAAAAAAACAGAAAAAGCACAAATTAGACAACTGATCACTTGAGATTAACGAAACATGTTTGTAGCTTGAGACAATTGTCTAATAACGCATGTAAATGTGTTCATCACTCTCACCAGGTAATTACAGACAAATACCCGTACACACACGGCTAACAGCACGCTGCCGAATAGCCGGAAAAGGCGGAAAACGTCGAGCTCTTCCACGTCTGTGCTCTCCTGTGACACCTTCTCACTGGTCAGTTGACCCCGCAGCTTCATTGCATCATCAAAGCGAGACAGGTAGGTGTTTAGGCCTCTGCGAGGAGAACGAGTTCGTTCTTCGCTCGACGTTTCCCCCCGTGGTCTAAGCCGAACCCCCCGTTCGGTTTCTTCACCCTCGTCATCCCTCCTCTCATCTAACACTAGTCCCTCGCTCCGAGTTTCTGAGACAAATGGAGACACTCTTTTAGTGGGCACAGAGGGGGAGAAGCACTCGTTCCTGTCCAAGTCCAGGTGGAACCGGGGCTCCAGTGCAAGCTGAGCTTCTGCAAAGAAAACAAGGAAGAGGAAATTTATATTTAAGTCATTTGGCAGATGCCCTTATCCAGAGTGACTTACATGTATATCCTTTATACAACTGAGCAGCTATGGGGTTAGGGGCCTTGCTCGGGGGCCCAGGAGTGGCAGCTTGGTGTGGCTGGGATTTTAACTCACAACCTTTAGAGCCAAAGTCAAACGTCTTTACCAATGAAATAGCATCTCCCTAATTTTCTTAACCTCCGCAAATTTACTTTCCAATAACGTTTTCTTGATTTATAGAGTAAACCACACAGGGGGTGAAAATAATCATTATTTATTTAACATGTATACATGTTCTTTTATATCCCTAAACTGTGTAGGTTTTAAAACAATGTTGCAGATGGAAAAAATCTGTTTGTAAGCAGTGTCAAGACAAGTTTTAAAGCAAGCAATCAGAATGATATCTAATCACTTTTTGCATACATACAGTATCACACACACAGTAAGGATGTAAAGTTACAATATATACAAACTGTACAGAACCTTTTCTGTTCTTAAGATGTTTCTGTAAACACTGGGAAACCTAAATTCAAATTATGAAGTGGATGATCAGAAGCATCTTAAAACATCTTAAAAACAGAAAAAGGATCTGTACATTTTGGATAAGGTATAGGAGATTTTTACTTGTCACACGTACATTACAGCACAGTAAAAATTTTCTTTGCATATCCCAGCGATTTTTGGAAGCTGGATCATGATACAATGAGTGGCAGCTTTTGTTTCTAATATCTTATAGAATGTATATTAAAGATTACAAATGTGCACGTCATTTTTCCTCATGCAAAAAAATATATATAATTATTAGAAAAATTGTCTCGATTTTCTAAAACAGGACCCGTTTGGGCTAGAGTCAGTCACTGACATGAGGTCGTAGCTTTCTTCAATAGTACATCAGGGGTCTGGTGATATGTAAACATCTCTTGCTGTATCAGGTGCGTCTAAACAGTAAGGTCACCACCAGCCCTTTTTTTTTTAATTATTAATGCACAAACAAAGCAGGCCTGACTCATTGTCCACCACAGCAGCACCACAAACAAGTTCTGGGTGTAGATTAACCCGCTAACAGAAGCAGACACAATAATTATAAAGCTTATTTCTCACCGCTATTTTCTGCGTCGTTTTTACTAAAACCCACTATTCTGTTCATCCGCTGCTCGGAGTTCATTAAGAGTTTCCTACGGCGGATTTCTGCTCGTTTCTGCGCCGCGCTCACTCCTCTTTCCTCCGGGGTCGAGCTCTCAGCCTCCATCATACTTACACACTCACACTTATCTTTCCTATAGATTACTCTCTTGTTTCACATCTATTTCTTTCTCCTTATTTTAGTTTAATGCAATCAGCCAGTAGCTTGTCCAGCTGCGCCTTCTTCTAAACAGGCGCTTCTTTGTTCAGGGCGCATAGCGATGACGTCACACAACAGTAATTATGTCACAAATAAGCGCCACATCATAAACAGTTGGATTTATTCTAGAAAAAGCTTTAGGAGCAGAAAGATATTGTGATATTATACAGAATGTCAATCTAGTATTTTTTAATGACCTCGTGTAAAAAAAAATAATTAAGGTGTGTACTGCATTAACCCAACGAACCCAACCATTAATGTTGCACAAGCAAGTGCACTCTTAGTGCAGGTTTCAAGCACGGATAAATGGGGAGTGTTGTGCTAGGAAGGGTCATCCAGCATAACACATGTTCCAAATGAAATATGCGGGTCAGGAACCAGAATTTCACCAGGTGGAAATTGGGGTACTGTTGGCCGAAGGGGGAGAATGAGAGAGGGTAGACGTCTACAGAGACAGCAGAAAAAGGAGAAGTGGAGAAAAGTGGACGTTGGGGTGGGCACTTTAAATGTTGGTACTATGACTGGTAAAGGGAGAGAGGGAGCTGATATGATGGAGAGGAGAAAAGTGGAAAGTGAGTAAGGCCAGGAACATTAGAGGTGGATTTAAACTGTTCTATCATGGTGTGGATGGAAAGAGAAATGGTGTAGGGGTGATCCTGAAGGAAGAGTACAGTAAGAGTGTAGTGGAGGTGAAGAGAGTTTCTGATAGGGTGATAAATGTGAAGCTGGACGTTGAAGGGTTGATGATAAATGTCATCAGTGCCTATGCTCCACAAGTGGGTTTGAGATGGAGGAGAAGGAAAACTTTTTGAGTGAGTTAGTTAAAGTGGTAGAAGGTATACCTAGGAAAGAACGATTGCTGATTGGGGCAGACTTAATAGCCATGCTGGTGAACAGAGGTGATGAAGAGGTGATGGGTAGGTATGGCCTTAAGTAGAGTTATGTGGAAGGGCAGATGGTGGTAGGTTTTGCTAAAAGGATGGAAATGGCAGTGGTGAACACTTATTTTAAGAATAAGGAGGATCATAGAGTGACATAAAAGAGTGGAGGAAGGTGCACACAGGTGGACTATGTTCTATGTAGGAGGGCCTCAACACCTCTCATCCAACCCAGCCCACTGTCTGCCCCCACCACACCTCTGGGAACCCCTTTAACAACTCCTCCCAGCCCTCAAGTTGTGCTCATGATTTGTGAAGAGGATGTGTATCGGCCCTTTCAGAGACAGAAGACAAGGAAAGCTCCCGGCCCAGACGGTGTCTCCCCCTCCTGTCTCAAAGCATGTGCTGACCAACTGGCTCCTATCTTCACCTGTATCTTGCACTGGTGCTGTGTGAGGTCCCATCCTGCTTTAAACTCTCCACAATCATCCCGGTCCCCAAAAGACCCTCCATTACTGGACTAAATTACTACAGGCCTGTTGTTCTGACATCTTTCATCATGAAGACCTTTGAGAAGCTGGTATTGGCCCACCTAAATAACATTTAGGCTGCACTACATTCTGTAACACCCTGACTGCCCAGGAACATATGCCTGGATTCTATTTTTCAACATCATTTCGGCTTTCAAAATAATAATTCCAAGGATTCTCCACTACAAACTCCGAAACCTCACTATAATCCCTGCCATCTGTCAGTGGATCACCAGCTTCTTGACAGGCAGGAAACAACAGGTGAGACTGGGAGGTATTACCTCCGATTTTCGGATAGTGAGCACCGGTGCTCCTTAGGGATGTGTCCTCTCCCCACTGCTATTCTCACTCTATATAAATGACTGCACATCAAGTGACCCAACTGTTAAACTCCTGAAATGTATTTTATGTGAGATTGGTTTGGACATGTGCAGAAAAGGGACATGGGGTTTTATCGGTTGAAAAATGCTGTGGATGGAGCCACCAGGGAGGAGGAAAAGAAGAAGTCCATGGATTCATGGTTAATGGATGTGGTGAGGGAAGACATGCAGGTAGTTGGTTTGAAAGAGGTATATAATTGTATTTAATTGTATATAAATGATTAGAGCAGTCTTTATGCACATGGCAATAAATAAAAAATAAAGTGAGGCTTTTGTGTCAGATGTACATTACAGCACAGTTAAATTCTTTCTATGCATATCCATGCTTGTTATGAAGCTGGAGTCAGAGCACAGGGTCAGCCATGATACAGGGACCCTGGAGAATAGAAGGTCAAATGCCCAACAGTTGGTGGTGCAGGGGACTGAATCTCTGACCTTCTGATTTGTAACCCAAAATCTTAACCATTAAGGTACCACTTATAAAACTTTTAAAGAGTCATTAGGTGGACCAGCTAAGATAAATTGCAGTTAGTGTGAAGTGTATGAATTAGTGTGTGTGCATGATGCCATGGTCCTGGACACTAAAAGGTTATAAGGATTGGAGTAGCATGGATGAAATATGGAGGAAGTGATCAAACTTTCTTTTTGTAGTAAAATAATCTGGCAGCTACATTCTGGACTAACTGTATTTGGGATCATGTGTGTGTATCTTTGATCATAACATGGCACTAATATTATCGTGTAAGGCGAATGTCCGATGTAGTGCACTTATACGAAATTTGGATCGGGGCCTGAGATGTGTCCACAACGGACTTGTGATGTGCACTAACATCTACGGAAATGCTCGACTTCATTTGGAACACAGCCCGTCTCGATGTGGCCGGTCCAATCAGAATGGGGCTTTTCTGAGCCACGGTGACGTCACGTAGACACACGAAAAAATGGCGGCGGCTCTGAGCAGTGAGTTCAGTGACTTGGTGCAGATTAAAAAGCAGCTGAATTCTATGATATCGCAGTGTAAAGAGCGCGGACTGGTGCACAGTGTTAAGTGGTGAGTTAGCGTATAGCATATTATACAAAAACCTCACCATAAGTGTGTTCCATAACCGATATGCTCGGGTTTGTAGCTGCCGGGCTAATGTCTGTGTTTCCTGAGAGGGAGTAAGGAAGTTTATTTATATTTATGCACAAATTCTCTCATTCATTAATGTTCTCTAAACAACAAACAATATAAACAGTACAGAAACCAGAGTTTAATGTTTCTATGTAAACATTCATTCAGAATCAGAGCCATGACGTTTCTCTGACCTACAGCCGGACATGCACTTAATATCTATATATTTTACACATTCAACACTAAACTGTTATATATTTTACAGGTTAAATACTCATAGTAACATACTAAAGCATTTATAAACTAAATTTTATTAAGTTAATTTAAATATATTATACAGTTATGTTGTTTCTTTTTGTGAAACTCTTTCACTAATTACATTCAAATATGATTTTATTCACTTATTGCATTTTGTCAGAATTAAATAATTTTTCTTTCTTGTCTGCTTATTGTGTGTATGCTTTTATTATTCTATATGTTTCTTGTACTGTTTTTATAAATAAATAATGATTTTTTTAATACATCATCCTTATTATTTGATACAGAGATTAAAATGCATCATTGTGTGTGTGTGTGTGTGTGTGTGTGTGTGCACGCACAGGGCATCTGAGTTGGCTTTTTCGCTCGATCCTCTTCCACTCAGTGAGATACCTTCTCCATCTCAGGTCACGGAGGTCAGTGGGTTTTATTGTTCTGCCAAACACAACACTTCTCATTATTTAGTTACTGTTTGAATGATGTTGATCATCAGGAAAAGATACATTTGTTTGCGATATTGACTTTGCAAGGCAACACCCAAACAAATACATTTACAGCTATGATCACGAACATGTATCTTCTCTGTTTGTTAAATGTAAAAGTTAAAAAAACACTATGTGATGTGATAAGTGACTCCACTGTAGTCAGAGTGCCTTCTAAAACACTGTGTATCTGTATGAGGTTATCATCTGTATGTGAAATATCCTTTCTATTGAACTAATCTTTATAAGATAACTTTTTATATTTTATTCAGGAAAGTATTTCATGCCCCAGTTAGTGCACTTACAAACACCAGAATAAACACTTATTACAGTAGCATTCTCACTCCATTCTTTGTTCTGATTGTTTATATGTCTTTGTGTTCAGGATGAAGCCCATGACCTGGATGCTTTGTGTTTGGCGAAGTCGTATTTTGATCTAAAGGAATATGACCGTGCAGCATATTTCCTGCGTGACTGCCACAGTCAGAAAGCATATTTCCTCTACATGTACTCGCGCTACCTGGTAAGACAAGCCCATTGTCACTGCCTACTTACACTCTGTGTTTAATTATGCCAAGAGGTGTTGCCTGTTTTCTGGTATTTTCAGCATTTTTCTTTTTCTTTGTGTGTGTGTGTGTGTGTGTGTGTGTGTGTGTGTGTGTGTGTGTGTGTGTGTGTGTGTGTGTGTGTGTTGCAGTCAGGAGAGAAGAAGAAAGACGATGAGACAGTGGACAGTCTGGGTGAGACACATTCATACACAGTTTTTAGCTGTTTTTTCACTGTATGATGTTTTTCAATAATAAATAAATAATTATCAAAAGGTTTCAGTGGCTGGTTTTAAAATAAGTATATATTTTGGTGTGTGGGTATTTAGGTCCTCTGGAAAAGGGTCAGGTGCGTAATGAAGCTCTGAGAGAATTGAGAGTGGAGCTCAGCAAGAAACACACCGCTGGAGAACTGGATGGATTTACACTATACCTGTAAATACACACACATTTCACACACCACATTCTTTCCTGTGGGAATGTTTTCTGTCTCTTTAATGTTCATTCTGCTTCTAAACCACTTTTATACAGGTATGGGGTTGTGTTGAGGAAGCTAGATTTGATGAAGGAGGCTGTGGATGTGTTTGTGGAGGCGACCCACGCTCTCCCTCTGCATTGGGGCGCCTGGCTTGAGCTCTGCAACCTCATTACCAACATTGATATGGTACACATTGAACACACTCACATTCTCACATAAAGACTTTGACTTCTGTCTCTCTTTTTGTGATGGCAACGCCAGGCTCTGTCTGTTTGCCTAAAACTGAAGTCTCTGTCTGTATGTCTGTAGCTGAAGTCTCTATCCCTGCCAGACTGTTGGGTGAGGGACTTCTTCATGGCCCACATGTTTACAGAGCTACAGATGATAACGGAGGCGCTGCAGAAATACCAGAGTCTGAAGGAGGCTGGATTCTCCAAGAGCACCTATATCATCTCCCAGATAGCTGTTGCCTACCACAACATTCGAAGTCTTGAACCATTTTCTTGTACACATTGTCATTACACATCTGTTTGGTTTATCTGCTTTATATGTGCATTTTTGGACGATGCACACCTACAATACACATACATGGAAAAGTCTTTACAAAAACGCAAATTTTATATATTAACAGGAGAGAATACAATGAAATTCCTAATGCCAAAAAACCAAACTGCCACTTCCAGTGCATTGTGTGTTATACACACACTGTATAAACACATCACTCACAGTGGAATTATGAGACATATGCATACATCCTCACACAATAACGATTCACACTGTATGAAGACACTGCTCACGAAAGTAAAAACCCTAGTAAGTGATATTGTATCGATTGTATTTGATTTTGTTTTACTGTCGATGTGTGTGCACAGATATTGACCAGGCATTGGATCTATTTAATGAGCTCCGTGAGCAGGATCCATTCCGCATTGAGAACATGGACACGTTCTCTAACCTGCTGTACGTCCGGGTAGGAAAACTCTCATCATGTTTGCTACAAAGCACACAACACGTCTTGAGCAGCTTTTTTGAGGTTAGGCGTAACTCAGCAAAAGAGTTTAATGTGGATCAGAACTCTGGCCAATATTGAGGATTGTTGACCAAAGAGCTAATATCTCAAGATTGAATATAAAAATTGAAACAGTAGTGATGTCATGTTACATTTAATTTTATATGAAGCGGAACTGTAATGTAGCCTGCAGGGTGTACTTACCTTATACCTAGATGATTACTTGGATAATGCTGAAGCTGAATGAATGTATAAGAAATGGTAATTGTGTGTGTGTGTGTTAGAGTATGAAGCCGGAGCTGAGCTATCTTGCCCACAGCCTGGTTGAAATTGACAAGTACAGAGTGGAGACCTGCTGTGTCATTGGTCAGTAATTACATACACACTAGCATTAGTATTACACTAATATATCTCATTATACACAGTTTTATATAGTGTGTGTGTGTGTGTGTGTGTATACACATACACACGAATGAGCGAGGCAGCAGTGTGTGTTATCATGACAATGGTAATTGTGCAGGTAATTACTACAGTATGCGTTGTCAGCACGAGAAAGCGGCTCTGTATTTCCAGCGAGCACTGAAACTCAGCCCACGCTGTCTTGGGGCATGGACACTCATGGGCCATGAGTACATGGAGATGAAGAACACATCTGCCGCCATTCAAGCCTACAGGTCCAATTACCACACTTTCTTGATTTACCAGTATAATTAATCCACCTCATTAAACTCCATCTAGGTCAACACGCTCTACAGATTGATCTAGTATGTATGTTGTAGCTATGTTCATTCCACCACCACACAGGTCCGTTTGTATGTGCATAATTACTCATTCTGGCACCGCTCTACCTTGTCTATCAGTACTTGGTGTACATCTGTAAATGAACCTAAAATTAAGTCTTTTCTGCCTCAATATTTAGTATTATGCTTTTTTTTTTTATGTCATGTATTATAAAATTGTGTGTGTTTGTGTATGTAAGACATGCAATCGAGGTGAATAAGCGCGATTACCGGGCGTGGTACGGACTTGGTCAGACCTACGAAATCCTCAAGATGCCTTTCTACTCACTGTACTACTACAGGAAAGCTCACCAACTCAGGTGTGTAGTGTGCATTGTATAATAATGATCAATTCTGACTTGCTGTGGAGATGAGAGTGGAGTCACTCATTTATTAAAAAATAAATAAATAAATAAAACATGTTGCATGTCATGTCACATGATTGCAAACTATTGGTCATGTGATCAGATGGAAATCCGAGTTTGTGGTAAAATGCTCTTTAGCGTAAGCCAAATTTGTTTTTAATTACGCAACAGTTTATACATTATGACTGAAGGTTTTACTGCAAGGATGGGATTTTAAATTGTATTGTGTTTTACAATGTAGGTGTTGTTTTGTGAGAATTTTTTCACCCACATTTTCCTTTAACCTGCAATAACTGGAACTAAATGCAGCACAGTTACAGTGTGGATCACAAATCTCAAACTCCAAATGTGTAAAGACACAAGGAACCATTACTTCGTTTCTGTTTTTGGTTTATTAGCATTGTTACTGAATGTGTGTGTTTCTTCCAGGCCCAATGACTCCCGTATGCTTGTAGCTCTTGGCGAATGTTATGAAAAACTCTCACAGCAGGTTGAAGCTAAAAAGGTAAGAAGCTCTGAACATCATACTGAGTTATGTTGATGTTTAAGGGGGTGATGTTAATACAATGTGTATATGTTGCAGTGTTACTGGCGAGCTTATTCAGTAGGAGATGTGGAGAGGATGGCACTGCTCAAACTTGCCAAGTAATATTATTATTATTATTATTATTGTTAGTGCAAAGTGATTGGAAGCAGGTGTATGTGATGAAATGTGTTTGGTGTCTGTGTGTCCAGGCTCCATGAGCAGCTGAATGAATCAGATGATGCGGCTCAGTGCTACATTATCTACATCCAGGACATTTTTTCATGTGGGGTAAGTATTAATGCTGTAAGTGTTTTAATGCAGCTAAAGTTGATCAGATTTATTGTTTATTGTTATAAGGATGAGTGTTTGATGGTGTACACTTTTTTTTTTATTGTTTTGAGTCTTCTTGTTGAGTATTATGAGTATTAGGGGGGGAACAATAAATATAAAATTTCTCATGAGCAATTACTACAGTCAAATTGTACTTATAAAGACACAGTGTCCCCACAGTGAAAAACATTCATTATTATTGTAGCATGGAGACTGCGTTATTATGGTTATTTTCAAAGTTTTTTCCAGGTTCAATGACAAAGCAAAACAAGGAATAAAAAAAAAAGTTTACATTTTTATTCTAAATGAATTAAGACACTTAAGAACAGAATAGAAACTGATTATACAAAAAAATACAGTGGGCTCAGTTCGGACGTAGCACAGTGCTCATTTAGTAAATGCACAGCTAAACAATATGCTAATTGTGGCCGTCAATGTTAAATTAACATTATACCAAGTCGTCCCAAATAAAACACTCCATGGGAAACGGCTTTGGTGTGTTAGATGCAGTGCACTATGCTACATGCTATTGTAAACACGCTAACGTTCACTAGATAAGTCATATTTTAATCGCTAATAGAGCAGATTCATGGAAAATTACATCGCTAATCAGCATTTTTGCCGCAACTAATTAATGAATGAGTCTGCATCAACTACATTAAAGAGAATCGCTTTATTTAAAGTGAATCAAATACCCTAGTTAATGGAGTTGAACATTAATTGAGCCGCAGACACACACCTGACTCGTGTGTGTAGAGTTGGTGAGATGAACTGGGCAGTGGGTCAAACCACTGTGAGGAAGGGGAGGGGGAACTCAACTGTTTCTAAATGCATTTTTTGCGGGGGTTTTTTTTCTACTTACACAATTATTTAGGTATGCATACATATATTTTTCACAATAGAGAGTGCGATTTTTTTTTTTTTTTTTTTTTTTTTTGGGGGGGGGGGACAATCCTCGTTTGGGGTGCGGCATGTCCCCTCCGCCCCCCCACATGTTTTAGAAAATGTGTTGTACCTACATTTAAAGGTTTAATCACTAAATACAACTGCGCATTTTGAAACAAGTATTTAAGGCACTTTTAAGTGGAAGTTGTTAAACATGTGTATGTATGTGTGTGTGCAGGAGCAGTTAGAGCATGTGGAGGTGAGCACAGCGTTGCGTTATCTTGGTCAGTATTACTTCAAGAACAAACTGTATGACGAGGCATCCCTGTGTGCACAACGCTGCTGTGACTACAATGAAGTGAGTCTCATACAAATATACACACACACAATAATATGACGTGGTGTCTGTGATACCTAATCATTTGTGCAGTAATCGATTCAGCTATTCATGCAGCAGCTGCACAGGTCAAGATGCAGACAGGTCAACAATTTCAATTAATATTCACATCAAACATTGTATTAGGGGGAAATGGTGTCTCTTTGACGTTGTGTGGAAAGGTTATTGACTTCAGAGAATGCTTATCTTGGATTTTAACACACACTTGTAGAGCCGTCAGAGGATAACTCCCAGATTTGGTTTAGTTGCCAGGAAGCACATAGTAACTCATATAATCATTGTTTACAGTGGTGAGTAGAAAAACAGCATGCACTCATCAAACTTTGAAGTGGATGTTCAATTTCTGTTGGCCTTAAACAAAAACAATGCGGTTACCATTTTTAAATGAATATGAAATTGATTTTTATATATTTATATATATATATATATACAGTGAGGAAAATAAGTATTTGAACACCCTGCTATTTTGCAAGTTCTCCCACTTAGAAATCATGGAGGGGTCTGAAATTGTCATCGTAGGTGCATGTCCACTGTGAGAGACATAATCTAAAAAAAAATTCAGAAATCACAATATATGATTTTTAAACTATTTATTTGTATGATACAGCTGCAAATAAGTATTTGAACACTTGTCTATCAGCTAGAATTCTGACCCTCAAAGACCTGTTAGTCTGCCTTTAAAATGTCCACCTCCATTACATTTATTATCTTAAATTATGTGCACCTGTTTGAGGTCGTTAGCTGCATAAAGACACCTGTCCACCCCATACAATCAGTAAGAATCCAACTACTAACATGGCCAAGACCAAAGAGCTGTCCAAAGACACTAGAGACAAAATTGTACACCTCCACAAGGCTGGAAAGGGCTACGGGGAAACTGCCAAGCAGCTTGGTGAAAAAAGGTCCACTGTTGGAGCAATCATTAGAAAATGGAAGAAGCTAAACATGACTGTCAATCTCCCTCGGACTGGGGCTCCATGCAAAATCTCACCTCGTAGGGTCTCAATGATCCTAAGGAAGGTGAGAAATCAGCCCAGAACTACACGGGAGGAGCTGGTCAATGACCTGAAAAGAGCTGGGACCACCATTTCCAAGGTTAATGTTGGTAATACACTAAGACGTCATGGTTTGAAATCATGCATGGCACGGAAGGTTCCCCTGCTTAAACCAGCACATGTCCAGGCACGTCTTAAGTTTGCCAATGACCATTTGGATGATCCAGAGGAGTCATGGGAGAAAGTCATGTGGTCAGATGAGACCAAAATAGAACTTTTGGGTCATAATTCCACTAAACGTGTTTGGAGGAAGAAGAATGATGAGTACCATCCCAAGAACACCATCCCTACTGTGAAGCATGGGGGTGGTAGCATCATGCTTTGGGGGTGTTTTTCTGCACACGGGACAGGGCGACTGCACTGTATTAAGGAGAGGATGACCGGGGCCATGTATTGCGAGATTTTGGAAAACAACCTCCTTCCCTCAGTTAGAGCATTGAAGATGGGTCGAGGCTGGGTCTTCCAACATGACAATGACCCGAAGCACACAGCCAGGATAAACAAGGAGTGGCTCTGTAAGAAGCATATCAAGGTTCTAGAGACGTGGCCTAGCCAGTCTCCAGACCTAATCTTTGTAGGGAGCTCAAACTCCGTGTTTCTCAGTGACAGGCCAGAAACCTGACTGATCTAGAGAAGATCTGTGTGGAGGAGTGGGCCAAAATCCCTCCTGCAGTGTGTGCAAACCTGGTGAAAAACTACAGGAAAAGTTTCACCTCTGTAATTGCAAACAAAGGCTACTGTACCAAATATTAACATTGACTTTTTCAGGTGTTCAAATACTTATTTGCAGCTGTATCATACAAATAAATAGTTAAAAAATCATTGTGATTTCTGGATTTTTTTTTTTTAGATTATGTCTCTCACAGTGGACATGCACCTACGATGACAATTTCAGACTCCTCCATGATTTCTAAGTGGGAGAACTTGCAAAATAGCAGGGTGTTCAAATACTTATTTTCCTCACTGTGTGTGTGTGTGTGTGTGTGTGTGTGTGTGTGTGTGTGTGTGTATATATATATATATATTTTTTTTATTTTTAATATACAGTGCAGTCAAAATTTCCCTTTGCAGTGGCCGTGTAGAGCAGGTAGTGGAGCATGTTTTTAAATCTGGCGATAAACACAAGGATTTAGTTTGGAAAAATGAAAAAGCAGCTTTTCCGGAGACGAAATACCACATCACTATACTGCGTGAGATTCAAAAAATAAATAAATACGAGTGAGAGTAATCTTTTCATTAAACTAATATTTTCCTATAACTTCTATGCTGATTTTTGAACGCAATTGTATTTGTATTTTGAAGTAATATGGCAACTAAATGGGTTTAGTTTTTGCCGATATTCTTGTATGCAATTTCAGCAATAAACATTTGCATTTTTCCAATAAGAAAACCAAATGATTGTTCATCCATTAGAGACTCGTCTTATTTTCTCTCTCTCATTAAGTATTGCTTTTTAATAAAGAAAAAGTTCTCGATTAATTGATGGAATAATCGTTAGAAAAGGATTACTAAATTAATCAATAACAGCAGCATTAGTTCAGACATTCTTTTTAACACGGATGATAAATGTTATGAGAAGTGTGTGGAATTGCGAGGGTAACCGCCCACACACGCATTATTAATTAATATACATCTGCAGCTCTCTCAAAAGTTTTTCAACAATTTTTGTGTGTGTAGGCACGTGAGGAGGGAAAAGCTCTGCTCCGTCAGATCTCCGCCGTGAGGGAACAGGGAGAACCATCATCAGAACAGAGTGTGTTTAACCCACTTAACACTGCCACACACACCCTGCAGAATGTATACAACACCACTACACCCATTCGAAGAGTTTCACCTCTCGACCTGTCCTCCATCACACCTTGACACACACCCATACACATAGTTCTTACTTAATCATCTTATCCTGTACAGATTGATATTTTCAGCTTGCTCAGAAATAGTTGTATGTGTAATTTGGTTTAAATGAAAATGCTACAGGAGCATGACCATGAGAAGTTCAGAGCTGTGGCTCAGTTTCAGCAACGTGACTAAATGGTTCTCAAAGTGATTAGAGAACATCCTGCAGGAAACACTGAGGATAAAAAAATACAGGAAAAAGCTTATGGTCAGAAGGAATTTCATTAACGATGATGGTAAACTTCACCAACTAGCACTTCCTTCTGGAGCAGTCAAAATAGAGATGTATATCTGGTGTAGTTCAGGTCACATGACTTCATATTCAGTGGTATAAAATTCTCTTACTGGACTTTTCTACAACTATTTTAAATAAAACTGCACACAGTGATGCATCAGCAAATGCGTGCTGTGATTAAATGGAGAATGCTTGTGTATTTATTTTTCTTTGTGATTATGTGAGTTGTTGAATCTCATGTAAAAGTTGTGTGTGATCAGTGTTTTACACAAAACTATATTTAATAAGGTGTCAGCCTGTTGATCTTCTGTGCATATCCCATTATGGTTCACACATTTCAACTAATCTTTAGGGTGTGTGTGTGTGTGTGTGTGGAGATTAAAAACATTTGCAGTCATATCTGTATCAGCGAATGTGTTTTATTCACTCCGTAACAGTGTGGATGTGAAAAGTGTGTAATTAACAGCATAAAGATTTGAAGACAGACTTATTACATGAACATGTAAATACATGACCAGTCTCTAAAATCACATCACACACATGACTATCAGTATAAACACACTGGCCCTTTCAATATTACAGTGTAAATATAAAAAGAATAAATGCCTCTGTGCAACAAGGTGCATACACACAACTGTACAAACTGCGTTATTAAAGCTTTAAACGTTATTAAAAAAAGATTTTCCTCCGGAGAAAACGTGTAATCAAATATTTGGAATAAACTTTAACTTCCGAACTTTACGTTTACTGACTCGTGACTAGTGTTCATCACAGCTCATACACATAATTAACACTGCATTCGTTATCTCCCACATGAACTGTTACAAAGATCCAAAATGTAGTTTTATTATATTTTGGGGAAAAAAAATACTATTTCTTTAATTGTACTACTATTATATAATAAACCAATATTATATATATACACACACAGTATTACATTATGTAATACATTTGCAAAAAAAAAAAAAAAAAAGCTTCATTGGCATGATGGGTATTACAATAAAGAGCCATTAACAAGTAGTTCTTTAAGAAAATGTTGTGATGTGAAAGTATAAAGTGAGAAGAACTGCTGCTGTGTAATCCATTAGGCTTGCTTAATTAAGCGTCTTGAATTACAGCACAGGTTCCCAACCCTGGTCCCGGAGATGCCCCTGTCCTGCATATTTTAGTGTCCCTGCTTCCAACACACCATCTTCGACCCAGAAAGTATTATAGTAAATAGCTGAGTGGTGAGATTTGGTGTTATAGATTATTATCAGTGTTAAGCAAGCTGGAAAAAAGCACAATGGGACTAGATTTGGGAAGTAACAGAAACAACGTGCTGACATTAACACAGTAAATGTGAGAAGAGTCAGAAGTCAAGTGGGTGTGGTTAGAACCTGCCCCGGCGTGCGAGGGCGGGGCTGGGTGGGGGAGAGGGTTGGCGTGAGCGCAGTATGCGGGCATACGGTGTCGTGGTTTCTGGCTTCTCTCTCATTTTGCTGCTACGTGATGGCGTAAAGAGCCGCAGGAAAGCTCGTTTCCCAGGCGGTTGGTTCTCCACCATTGCCACGGCAACCCCGCAGCCCCGTCTAGTGCAGGAGCTGGAGGTTGCAGGGGTGACAGGGGTAGTAGTAGTGAAAGGTCGCTTAAGATCTGACAGAGTCTCATCTTTACGATGGAGCTGAGCTTTAAGGAGCTGCATAGTTGAGTGAAGATCCATCAGCATCTGGTCCTATATACACACACACACACACAGAGTGAGTACAGTGTGTGTCTGATAAATGTTGGTGTTTGGTATTTGAGTGTGTGTTTGTTAGTACCTGTTTGAGGAGTGTTGAGTCGGCAGTGTTGAGGGCTGTGCGAAGTTTCTCTCCGTCTGTATAATGACAGCACGCTCGCTCTCCAGACTGGAGCTTCAACACCAGTGCGCGCAGATCAGCACGCAACTGCCTCAGAGTCTAAACATGCACAGAAACATCAGGAAATGCTGTAAAACAGGAGCGCATCACCTGTTGTGACCCAAACCTTTCTCTATTACCTACTATGATAATCATGAGCACTAACTGGGTTAGTGTTTCATTCAGTTCACTCTATATTTACTAATATAGAGCACATTTCCTCTCTGAGAACTTCAGTGCATTAGACTCATACTTGGGTTACTACCTTAACCCTCAATGCTGATTTTTTAAATTGTTTCAAAATTATTATAAAACACTTTAAGCTTAAATATATGCACAGTATTATCACACACCTTCTGTCCATCAATGAGCTTGCGCTCTGCAGTCGCAGTCAGGCTTGAGGCTCCTGGATGATCCTGAAACCGCTTCAGCTCTGAGGAAGATAAAACAAAGAGGTGAGACATAGATGTATTAACTGTATTAGAACTTTGTTTTTCCCATGATAAACATCAGGAAAACGGCCACTTAGTTTCTATTAACAATGTTGATATAAATAAAAAAATATATATGTGAACTAGAGTGTCACACAGGGAAGGGGGCACACAGACCTATACTGTCCAATCAGAGATTATCTATTGTTATAACCATATTATTTTAGTTATATTCACTTACTGCTGTGTCAGATATTTGTCCCAACACATGTCCTTATTCAGTGATCGCGGCTAGAGGTCTACTGATTAATCGGTTTTGCAGATTAACCGGCACCGATAGCTTCCGGTCCGCTGTCATTACAAGAGCGGCCTCTAGAGGCGAATCACTGATGCCACGTGTTGTTTGTTTTTACACGTGATACTGCGTTTTGTCCGGAGAGCGCTATATTATTTATAAATTACATAATTATATTTATTCAGTAATATATTCATAGTTACTTTATTTAGCATATTTTTAATGAGTCAGCACTTTTTAAATTTTTGTAATAAAGTTCGGTACTATTTTACATAGAGTGTTATGGTTTTTTTTTATCCACTATCTATTTTAAAAACTGGTCGGTTAATCGGTTGATTAATCGGTTATCGGCAAGTATGATCCAACCTAGCTATCGGTAAAATCCACTATCGGTCAACCTCTAATAGTAGCACAAAATATATGATCTATATATTCCAAATGACAAACAGGTGATGTCATTTTGGTGCAAAAATCAGAAATAGACAAAAAAGAACTATGAGTTTCAAATGTTTTTTGGGATCAAAATCTAGTTAAGTTAAAAAAAAAATTCCTCAGCTAGTATCTTCAGACAAAATGACAACAGACACATCTTGGCTAACGGACTATGTGTTAAGTGTGTTATTGTATCTTACCAAGTGTTTTGAGCGTAAGCTCGGTTTGTTTGAGATCAAGCTCAGCTCTGCACTGCTCCAGCTCAGCTTTAACTTGTGCTAGTTCGGCTTTTGTGTGCTCCAGCTCCGCATGTTCTTGCTGGTCGCTGTGTTTGTGTGACGAAGCTAAGCGTTGAGATCGCCGCGGGCCATCACACTCCACCAGAGAAGGAAACATAGGAGCTGTGCTTCTTCCCTCCATTTCTCTCAGTGCTTCACTGAGCTCTTGGATCTGCTCATCTTGCTCCTGAAACACAGAGGGGGTTTCGACATATTTTATTTGTCACAAATTTTTCGAGAGAATTCAGATTTTAATAGCAGTGCAGAGCTCAGGAGCATAGTTTTGAAATGAGTCATGTTTCTCACCTCCAGCTGCTGACTGTAGTATTTCTTTAAGCTGCTCTTCAGGTTGTTGATTTTGTTCTCGCACCGATTCTCCATGAGTTCTCTTTCGCTCTCCATTGTCTCGCTGCAATCAGAAACAGAGATAAATGTATACTTCATTTTACATTCACAGTTAATTTGTTCCTAAACTGAGACTGGTGTATTTTCTGTGTACTGATCTCCCTACTCACTAATGAACCTATCCTGCAGCACTCTATTCATGTCTAATCGTCTCTCCATCAATCCATCTTTTTCTTTGACTATTTAACAATGTCTGCTCGTTTGATTATCTATCTATCCAAGATTATTATTAATAGGTGTTAAGATGTGTGTGTTTATTCATGTGTGTGTGCATCTGTTACCTGAAGTCGTGCTGCATGCGGTTGATGACCTCCATCATCTCTGTACACACCTGGTCTCTGATCTTTAGCTCCAGCTCATCTTTCTCCTGCCGCTGACGCAGAACCTCTCGCTTTAGCACATTGATCGCCTTTAACAGAGCCTACACATGAACATTAATGTCAATCGTGAGATTAAAAAGGAATTCCTGCAAACGAATCATATTTGTTGGTAGTATGCAAACTTGGGACCGTTTAAACCAGTGTCATTTGTCTGCAAAGCTCAAACAATTCCTTGAGTTAATTGAGTAATTTGAATACAAAAAAAAAAGATTTTATTTTAAATTAAAAATGTAATTATTTTCCTCAATGCTCATTTAGTCCATTTAACTACACACAGAGCATTGTGTTTTCCCACGGACCATTATTGCTGACGCACCACCCGTTAAATTCTGGACCGCTCTTGACAGGTCAACACAGAAGACGCTGCCCGTTTTTTTCTCGCGGTTCTGACTTTGTTTCTCTTAATGTTGGATGTTCATGAGAAATAAAGTCGCAATTGAGAGAAATATCTATTTAAAACTCAGAATTGCAAGTCAAAAAGTCGGAACTAGGAAAACTTTTTTTATGTGGAGGAAACAGGCTTCCATAGATTCAGGCCAAAGAAAACAACAGAAAGTTTCGGATCACACATAAAAAATAAAAATAAAAACTTAAAAGAAAACACCATACATGAACTTACTTTTTCTTTTTTTGAGTGATCTGAAATTAATTTGTATATTTTTATTGAAGATGTTATATTCATATATGTGTGTTTGCATTTAGATGTAATATGGCAATTAAATGCACTGAATGGGTTTAGTTTTCACAGGTATTCGTGTGCAATTTCTGCAATAAAATGTAAATTTTTTTAAAAAAGGAAACAAATTACTTTTTCTAGTTTAAGAGACCCGTCTCATTTTCTCTTGTATATTTAGTATTGCTCTTTAATAAAGAAAAAGTACGTTTTATCCGATTATTTTATGAAATAATTGGTAGAATACTCAATTACAGCCCTATTTCTCTGAGCTACAGCAGCTCATCTGTTGGAGTGGACCACATGGGCCAGTCTTCGCTCCCCATGTGCATAAACGAGCCTTGGCTGCCCATGACCCTGTCACCGGTTCACCATTGTTCCTTCCTTAGACCACTTTTGATAGATACTGACCACTGCAGACCATGAACATCCCACAAGAGCTGCAGTTCTGGAGATGCTCTGACCCAGTCGTCTAGCCATCAAAATTTGGCTCTACCTGCCCAATATATCCCACCCACTAACAGGTGCCATGATGAGATAATCAGTGTTATTTACTTCACCGGTCATAATGTTATAACGTTATAATGTTTCCCTGTTTAGATTATTATTCTGCGTAAAGGGCTGTAATGGCGTATGATTAGGAGTATTTCCTGTAAATGCCTGTGTCAACGAGAAGAGAATTCAACAGCGAAGAGATCATTGTGTATCAATGCCCCTCACTCACCTCAGGCTGAAACATGCTAACATCTTCCTCTTCATCAGTCTCCTCCTCCTCATCTTCCTCCATCAAGGTATGGTCCACATGGGCGGGGTCATCCCGCAGCAAGGAGAGGATGTAGGCCACACGGCTCTTAGAGGCAGGACCATGGACCAGCTAGAACGTCAGCAACATCACAAAATGAGTGTTACCTAAATGGAAATGACTAAAATGACTCGAAGCCTTGCAATGAGTGTACTTGTGCGCATGTGCTACCTGTGTGGCAATGGCAGAGAACTTGAGGGCGTGCAGTGTCTCATCATAACTAGAACTGCAGGAATTAATGTTGACCATCATGCAGGCGCGGCCGAGTCCGGAGAAAAAAGTCTGCAGTACTCGGGTCAGTTTACTGTCTCGGAAAGGAACAACCTGCGCCGGACGCTGCCTACAACACAGACAATATTCTCTCAGGGTGATCAGTGAACCAACCAGTGAGGGGGAGCTAATACATTAACCTCTCCTAACGAATAAAACATTACTCGTGGGGAGGTTCGTGTCTTATGAACACTGTGTAATGTGTAAACTCACCTGTACGTCTGATTGTGTCTCATTGCGTTGATGCAGCGTCCCAGTGTGAGCAAAGAAGTGTTGATGTTGTTTGCCTCCTTCATCCGTTCTCCGTTCTGCTGATCTTTACAGCGCTCAGAGCCGGCCAAGTCACACACACACAACCTGAAACAAAACACACTTGTATTAATATCTTTGTATACTAATAAATAAAGGTGTTTCAGTCGAAACACAAAACAAAAATGATTGAATGAAATCGATTTTAAAAATGAATTTCAAATAATCTAGGAATGGCAAATGTAGCTTCATTTCTGACTTTCTTTTACATACATTGACAAATATAAGTGAAAGGTAGGAAAATAAGTGTGTAGTGGTGTAACTCACTCGCTGATGTGTGTGGCGCCCCCCTCTGGCTGGAGATGCAGCACTCGTACAGTAAACACGCTGTGACTGAAACACACACGAACACACATCACTTGAACATGTGTATAAACAGCGGTGATGTTTATAAACAGTGAACTTACATACTGTTTTTCTGCCACAAAAACCCCCCCAAAACATTTACATTAATTTGTTTTAAATCTCTTAAAAAGGCAAACATTTGGACCAATAGCTGGAGGTTTTTGTGCGGGGTGTGTGTGTGTGTGTGTGTGTGTGTGAGAGAGTATATACCTGCGACTGGAGTTGTGGTTGAGATGTGTGCTGGCAAAGCTCTGATTGTTCCGCCCTACAGTGAGCACTCGCCACGCCTCATCAGCACTGCGTACATTCACCCAAGTCAAATCTGCACATAACAAACACAACACACTTACACATAAACACACCTTTCTTTGCTGCAACACACATATACACACACTCAACACAAAAAAAAAACCCACCACATTTCAAAAAACCCAAAGTCAGGAAACCCCCTGCTCTCCATATCCCTTGTGGAAGTCAAGTCATGTTGCATTCTGAAACCTGGACATTTATTCCACACTCCGGTTGAGCCCTTGGCATTTAAAAGGTTGTATGCAGATACTGTGCGTACCTTTGACATAGACGTTGCCGTGCTTGTCGTCGCTTAGTCTCAGGGTATTCCTCTTCTGTGTCTGCAGACATGTGGGTGGCTCCAGCAAATCATAAACAAACTCGTTATAAATCTCATAAAAGGAAACCCAGATGCTGAACTGCACTGTTTTATCCACAGTGACATCACAGAGTCCTATTCCATCGATGTCCAAACACACACCGTCTGAATCTGTAGCATAGAAGTGTGAGGTTAGGATACATTTATATAGAAAAACCACACTGCAGTTCAAGTAAATAAACATGTTGATCAACATGTTCCCCTTGTCCGTTCACATGTTCACCAAACATCTCTTTTCCAGCAGACAGTGGAGTTTGGCCTAATCTAAATCCTGATCTATCCATGCCCTAACGCAGGGGTCCTCAGCCACCGGGTCGTGGATCACTTAGTACCAGGCCGCACAGAAAGCACCAAAAGTTTTAATGTCTATTTAATTTCTATTTTATTGACTTTTGTGGTCTGTAGGTGTTTTATTATTAAAAGATGACTGCTTCCTCCTACAACTTGTTTCAGTCAGTTTTTTTTACACATTGATAAATTAAGCTTCCACAGATTCTACATAATAGGAGATGAATTACAATTTCGTTATACATGTAATAAATAAATTTGTAATTACACAATACAGTATGCATAATAGCATTAGCACGTTTTTGTGTTTTGGTATTGGCGGGACCTGGGAGGTTCCCATTTTACACTTACACTAACCATATTGCAAAACAAATAGCTAGCATACAATTTCATTACAGCCAAGAAGTTGCTAATGCAGTTCTGGGGAAAACAATTCGTCAAATTATTGTTTGGAGTATTGACTTGTACTTTTATGTCTAGAACAAATTAAATATTGTCTAAAGGGTCAATCTGAACAATTTAATATGTTCTGGCACCCTTTTATCGCTTGCCTAATTGAAAACTACATTGCATAGCATATCACTATTTGCCACATCTATGTATTATGAATGTTGAACGGGTCAGGTAAGGGTGGGCTTATTCTGATAAGTAATGTCTATTATGTGTCTTGTCTTTTTTTGTACTTGTGCTTTTCTTTCTTTTTCTTTGTATACACTCCTAAAAAAAATGGAAACCTGTAATATTGGCTATTGTGCTTTCAATATTTGGCGCCAGTATATTTAATAAAAATGGGAATGCTGAGTGGTGTGTTTGCTGATTAATGAACCCAAACAATACCAATTTGAATTAAATACACATGAACTATTTGTTTGTTGTCACAAATGCAATAAATTATAAGTGACTCTGAAATGACATTGTATATAGCACTGTAGTGCAATGTGTAGGTCATATTTACACTTATCTTCTGCCCTTATCAGGCAGCATGAAAAGTGAATAGGAAGTGATTTAGGACTGGGTCTGACTTGGAATGTACACAAACTTTGGTAGTCAGAGACATTGATCAGGACGAATCTGGGTCCGTTGGGTTTTACCTTTCAGTGATCTGCACTGTTTCTAGCTTTGCCCCTTTTTTCTCTGAACCACACCACAGTCCTGTGTGTACTTCGTCACTCTGTAGTGTGAAATGCTTTACATCATCAGATCAGATCGGAGATGTGTGAGACTGCAGTGCCGGTCTCACCTTCCAGTCGTGTGATGGCTGAGAGTCCACTGATCCCACTGTCCCAACTAACACTTGCATTAACACCCCCACGTTGCTTACACATCTCCTCCTGTAACACGCATACACACAATTACAATCCAACACACACTTTACATTTAAATTGTTTAGTAAAATACACTAAATACTGGATATGTGAAAGCACACATACACTACTGAAACTTAAGCAAGAAAGGAGACTTTAATTTGCCTGATTTAAAGGAGTTGGTGATGCGCACATGTACCTCTCTCAGCAGAGCGTAACGTCTTTCCTCCTCGGTGCGGACCTCTGCATCGCTAAGTTGGCGAACCTCCTGCTTGAGAATGGGCTTCAGGTTGGCTCGGGGGTAAAGCTGTCCAGCCAGTGTACTGAACACAGAGACTAAGGCTCGGGGTAGGAGACCGGCTTCACCTGCAGAGCCTGCACAGAGACAATCATTAATACACTGCTGTGTTCACCAGCTTCGTGTCTACAGTAAGTTGCTGATGTCCTTTTTGTGCACTGGGTGTTTGTGTTACCCTGAATGGTGTAGGTCTTGCCAGAGTTTGTAACTCCATATGTGTACAGAAGTCTGTTTTCTCCCTGAAGGACGTCCCGCACCATCTCCTTCATCATCTGTTCATACACATCCTGCTGAGATGCTGTTTCTCTAAAAATCTGCACAAACCCAAACAGAACACAGTGCAGTATTAGGAGAAGTGTGTATGTGTAACAGTGGGTACTATTATCCAAAATACCACACATCAGTAATGTACACATAAATGCAGTGGACAATCATAAACCATGACTTAGCAGACATAAGGCAGTAAACCATTTTGTGTGTGTGTTTGTGTGTACCCGTGTGAAGATAAACTTGTGTACACTCTGGGACACTCCTCTCTCTGCATTCTTCATGCTGTGTGAGTCTTTAGGGGCCTTCAGAAGAAGTGTATCTTCACTCTGCACACACACCGAGCCCTGCACGCACACACATCGTGTCAAAAGCATTACAAACGACACAATACAATGACAACAGTTCATTTATACAGTCATGTATCCCAAACAGCTCATTTCACTTGCACTGTACAAAATAATGAAATAAAATGTTAGGTTAACAAAGTGACCTGATTTTCTCCACGCTGTCGCTCTGCATCTGTAAGAGGCCGAACACGCAGAAACACCTGCAGCTTCTCCTCCACCCGCTCGCCTTTGTTAACCTGCATGCACACGCACATAAGCTAATTATTACACTCCAGCTATAAAGCAAGCCTTATTCATTATTTCTGCAAAGGGTTGTTATGGGAATATGTTTTCAAGTCCACCAATCAGAAGTCACACTTGATTCAACTTGTTTAATCAGTTCATCTAGGTTTTAGTTCAGTCAACAGATGTGGCACCTGTGTGGTTTGGATAAAAACTCCACACAGCCACACAAATCCTTAGCGGGAATTCTGGGTAGGTTTGATAACCCATGCTGTAAATGGTGTGGACTGTGTGTTGTCTGACCTGCTGCATGTGTGTTTCTGCAGGGCCGATGACTGACAGCTCTGTTATTGGAGCCTGGAGGCGTCTGGCATGTGTGCGACTGCCCAGATCAGCCGCTGTTGACTCCAGCACACACTCCTCCTCATCAGAGACATACACCGGTGCACTCATCTCACACACCTGCAAGCATACAGTAATGATAAAGATCTATGCTTCTTTCTTAAAAGGTGTGTGTGTGTGTGTGTGTGTGTGTGTGTGTGTGTGTGTGTGTGTGTGTGTTGGAAGGTAGACTGTGTTGTAATGCTGTTCTTCTGGTTTTGTTATTATTAAATGTAGAAATGTATGTAAAATGGTGTATAAATATAATAATTAATACATACATATTAACCTGACAATGAAACTAACACATTTCTGAAGCTTCTGTTTGGTTGTAATTAACTATACTAACATTGCCACAGGCAGATACATTATTCCCAAAGCATCGTATAAAAGAACAAAAAAAGTTATCTACAAATATATAGTTAGATCAGCGTGTGTCCAGAAAAAAGACTTAAGAGTTTAATTTAAGCTAATCCTGAGGTTAAGCTAATCATGCTAACCACTCGATACACTTTCAGGAAGGTTCTTTTCTATTTAAATTCGTTCACTTTAAACAAATTATTTTAATAACCAGTCTTACCTTACTCTCTTACTCCTTTGGGGGGGAAATCCAAAGTATATCAGTATAAATATATTTTTACCTGTTACTCTTGAACTGTTAAGTTTTACCTACACTATGTTGGACGGAGAAATCCACACTGAGGTAAACTCGCTTTAACAAACGCATTCAAATCTCGCACTCCGGGCACTCCACCAATCACAGAGCACGGAGCGCAGCCAATCAGACGCAAGAACGCGAACAACGCGTGTCGTGATTGGTGAAAACCGGGTACGTTGGAAAACACAGGGTGGTGGTGATCTTTGTTGTATTAATAGCTGTATGCGCGCGCCCGCGAGTGTGTGTGTGTGTGTGTGTGTGTGTGTGTGTGTGTTACAGGTGTGTTATCAAGTCAACGTTTCTCCAGGACCCTGGTGCTACACAAAACAAATATATATGTTATATGTGTGTTGTAGAACAGTGTTACAGAAATCCCCCTAATAATCACTATAAAAATGTCCTTTATTAAATAAAACGCAACAATTTAAATATCGTTTATTTAGTCTTAATCAATTGTTGGAGCACAGACCCGACCCTATTCGTGAATGTTCCAATCACAGAAAACCCAAATTAAAATCAGAACATTAGGATCACTTTTATTATTTCAATGATATAAAGACTAGATATTTGAGGTTGGGTCTTTTATGTTGGTTTTAGTTTTACAAACTTGGTCTGTCGGTTTATTGAGACACTATTCACTCAGATCACTGCATAACCAGACAAACCTGCCTGCTGCTAACACGTGACAGCCAACCTTTTGTAAGGTTAAGACAAAACGGGAAAATGGCATAAAGGGAGATTGCTAGGAAAATTTCCATTAGTTTCAAGTAATTTCAATTTTTTTAAATACATTTATTTTGATAATAATTTAATCGCTGTGTTAATCACTTATTTCCTGAGGCCATAACAACAGTACACCAGACTTCTTATTATCTAGTAGTAGATGTGTACTACTACTATACTACTACTACTACTACTAATAATAATAATAATAATAATTAGTAGTAGTAATAATTAATTATTAATTATATTCCCTGCTTCATATCTATAATTACTGCCAGAACTGTCAGTCATCACATTATCCATGTATGTTACACACACTGGCTGCTATATATTGTACAAAGTTCTAAAGTAACTCTTTATCGTACCTGACGCACTACCATGCACTCTCACACTTTATGTACATTACATTACTGATCTGTCATATCTGTATCCCTATTTAATACTCATACTGTCTATATTGTCTCACATTGTCTGTGTTGTCTTGTATAGTGTGTTTTTCACTTGTCTTGTCTAATTTGTCTTGTATAGTCCAAGCTGAATGTATGGTTTGTCTGTATGTATGTCAGTACTCTGAGAGTCACTAACAGCTGAAACCAAACTCCCTGTGTGTGTCCACACCCTGCCAATAAACCTGATTCTCATTCTGATCTGATTCTGATAATATTAGTACATAGCTCTGCAGAGGGATCAGGCTCCATTACAGGTACCCGGACGCTACACACATCCGTACAGCTCCATTAAGGCCTCTGCACAAGCATTATGTTGGAACGATTTCAGCTATGGATAAAGCTTAAAGTAACATTACTAGGGAACTACAGAATGCATGAATTTGAAACTGAATTTGGAATCAATAAAACACATACACAATACACATACATACATACATTTTTAGTGCACACAGCATACTGCACCTAATTATTATGCAGGAAATACAGTGCACACCTAACGCAATTAAGTAAAATTAATTATGTAATTCAATTAAACATGTTTCAATTAAATGCAAAAATTTACAGTAAAATTAATTTAATAATAATTTCAGTGCTGTGTTAATAACTTATTTCCGTTCCTGCAAGCAAAACAGCAGTACATCATACGAATGTGTACTACTACTACTTTTACTACTACTACAAATAATAATAATAACAATAATTATAATAATAACAGTAATAATAAGCATGATTATTATGATTAATTATTAAAAAAAAAAATTCATTATTATTATTATTATTATTATTATTATTATTATTATTATTATTATTATTATTATTATCATCATCATCATCATCAGCCCATATTTCAGGAAAAAAATAAGCTGAAATAGAAAAAAATACTTCCGGGATTTTGACGGTGTGAAATCACGTGACGAGCTGTCAGCTGATTGGTCAGTAGCGCTCCGAGGAAGTTTTTTTTTCAGAAGTGCAGAATTGATGCTTCAGATGCAGATTAAACGGAACAATTCCGGACAGTCTGGATCTGAAGACATGCCTCGTTCCTTAGAGCATAGAGCATTAGAAAATAGTTAGTGTTGTATGACGGTGTTGTAGACAGTTAATTTCTTTTTTTGCGTTCAAAGAGAAGCGGAAGTGTGTGTGTGTGTGTGTGTGTGTGTGTGTGTGTGTGTGTGTGTGTGTGTGTGTGTGTGTGTGTGGTAAAGTGGTAAAGTTTGTCGCCTGTATTCCGGAGCAGCAGTAATGAAGGCGCTCATCATTCCACTGTGTGTGTTGTGTGGACTGTATGTGAGTTGTCAGCCTCCCCCTCATGTTGTGTTCATTCTGGCTGATGATATGGGCTTTAATGATGTGGGTTATCACGGATCGGAGATTAAAACTCCAGTCCTGGACCGGCTTAGCGCCGCAGGGGTCCGACTGGAGAACTACTATGTCCAGCCGCTCTGTACTCCATCCAGGAACCAGCTACTAACAGGGAGATACCAGGTACAATCATACACCTACTGTCACAGTCCACTTCCTCAGGAACATCTGTACATTTATGCAGGATTTTTAATCAGTCAGTCAGCAACATAACTAATACTACCTGAAGCGCTTGACCTGTCAGTATGACTTTTTATAAAAAAAAATTTTTGCATTTCGCTGCAGCCAATATGGAGCTTTGTTTACATTATTATGTGTTTCTCTCGTGTATTAGACATCTGGATTCAAAGCAAGTGAGTAATGTGTGATTAGAATCCGTATATTTAAAACATCAGTGACTAAACTGTATCTTGCTCTTAACTTCTAAAGAGGTGATTTGTCAAGATTAAGAAATGTGTCACTATTTAAAGTTAAAATTTTTTTTTACATTTTTCAGATTTTTTAAACGGGGTGGCACAGGGGGGACTAAGAACCATTCAGGGGGGGCATGGGATGTCATGTGCCCCAACACAAGTGGGATGACATAAAAATGGCACTGCACAACTGCCTCTACAACGCATCCTTTTTTTTAATAATTAAAAACCATTGAACAGACAATAATTGTTCTTCACTGTACCTCATCTACCCATCTTTGACATGGTTTCTTCTTGAAGAAACCTTGAATGTATTGCTGCTGTGCCTGACTTGATCCCCTTTCCATTTTTTCCACAAAATTCTGTCTAAAACTTCTAACCGAATCATCAATATTACACAAATAGTATAGTCAATAACCACATTTTCATCTGATTAAAGTGAAGCTGTTCTTGGACAATAAATAAAAAATATAAGACTACCATGAAATTTTTTTTAGCGTTTTACCACGTTACTGCAGACTGTTTGCAAAAGTGATTGTGCAATTTCTATTTTAAGAAATTCGCGGCTGAATAACACAACTAAGCATAAACTCTAAGGAGCTTTCACCATACATTAACGTATATATACGTAATAGGCTTCATATAGATGGGTTTGTTTGGTGCTTCCATGGAACTTCCTGACTTTTGAATGGAGTCCTTGTTCTTTGACACCACAACCTTGTATAGTGAGCGTATTACTTTGGATTTAAATTGGCCACAACACCAAATAACTGGCTGATTTAGATAACTGGGTTAATATTCAGGTCTACAAGTGTTTCTATTCAAGCTTTGTGTGTGTGTGTGTGTGTGTGTGTGTGTGTGTACACATGTGTGTACAGATCCATACAGGGATGCAGCATCAGATTATCTGGCCCTGTCAGCCATACTGTGTTCCCCTGGAGGAGAAGCTGCTGCCGGAGCTAATGGTGGAGGCGGGGTACTCCACTCACATGGTGGGCAAGTGGCACCTGGGCATGTACCGGAGGGAGTGTCTGCCCACCCGCCGAGGCTTTCATTCCTTCTTTGGTGGGTGGCCGTTGACTTGGCTGTTACCTTTTTTTGTTTTGTTTTGTTGTGTAGTTTTATTGTACATATCTTTTTTTCTTTGCAGGCTATTTAACAGGATCAGAGCATTATTACACTCATGAGCGCTCTTACTTCATCACGCCACTGAATGTCACACGCTGCGCTTTGGACCTTAGGGATGGCGAGGACACGGCAACGATGTACCGCCAAGTGTATTCTACTGAACTCTTCACACACAAAGCAGTCAACATCATACTCAACCACAGCACACAAGCGGTAATCACACAGACATTTATTTGTTTTTGCCTTTGTTCCTGTATGTAGCTCAACAGAATTCATGTAGTAATATAGACAGTATAGAATGACATGTTTAGTTTGTAGGATATAGTGAATTGTGTGATTTCTTTTCCGCAGCCTCTGTTCCTGTACGTAGCTCTGCAGGCAGTTCATGCTCCATTACAGGTACCTGAACGCTACACACATCCCTACAGCTTCATTAAGGACACTTCGCGCAGGGTTTATGCTGGAATGGTTTCGGCTATGGACGAAGCTGTAGGGAATATCACTAGGGCGCTACAGGATGCAGGAATTTGGAACAACACCATCCTCATCTTCAGTACAGGTACACAAGCAAGAATACACTACTATACGTATACATCTATTATACACACACAACTTACTGCACATAATATTAGGTACATAAGTAATAGAAACACATAATACATACAGCATATAGGTCATGTTTATTGTAGTAATGTGTAGTTTAAAGTGATGATAACAATGTCAATAATAATAATTTCTAGATAACGGCGGTCAGACACTGTCTGGGGGCAGTAACTGGCCTCTGCGTGGAAGAAAATGGTCTCTCTGGGAGGGCGGCGTCAAGGGTGTGGCTTTTGTCACTGGACCACTTGTGAAGCAACCTGGCACTGTGAACCGAGAGCTAATACACATCTCTGACTGGCTGCCCACTCTAGTGAGTGTTGCTGGAGGATCAACCAATGGGACAAAGCCGTTAGATGGATTTAACATGTGGGACACTATCAGGTATCTATTATCTTTATATATTTTTTTAATTGATGTATTTCAAAAACATTATTATTAGTTGCAGTATTAATTTGCAGGTTATAGCAAGTAATATTCTCTTTACAAACTAGACCATATAACATGAGAAACTCACCTGTGTGTGTGTGTGTGTGTGTGTGTGTGTGTGTGTGTGTGTGTGTGTGTGTGTTTATGTCAGCAAAGGAAAAGCCTCTCCAAGACAGGAATTGTTACACAACATTGATCCACTATATGTTGACGTTGCACCATGTAAGTGATAACATGAATAGCAAACATTTCAAATATTCTTGCAAAGTGAATGTTGAAGGGTGACATGTAAATATTGGGACAGGTCAGCAGAGTACATCATACTTATCATCTTATTATCTAGTAGTAGAGATGTACTACTACTACTAACAATAATAATATCAGTTTTTAATTTTATAAAAAAAAAAAAAAAAAAACACTTTCATAATTCTGACCATGTGACCAAATCACATGACGACAGGTCAACAGTGAGACATAGTCGCAGATCACTAGTGATGCAGTTCAGAATTGGTGAGAAAACCAGTTTTTTTAGCAAATTTATTAGGTTTGTGATTGTTTTCTTTCATGTCTGTCTGGAGGTCCAGGAAAAGCTGCAGTAGCTGAACAGGAAATGTTTGATTCCTTAACGAGAGACGCATTCAGGAGAAACTCATTAAGGACAGGGTCTGTTTCTGCGTCACATTTTAATGTCTCCATGCATGCTGCTATTCGCTACAAGAACTGGAAGCTCCTGACTGGATATCCTGGTGAGTGTGTTGTACATTTTGCACAAAAAAAAAAATATATATATATATATATATATTTACAATAAGGTATCCTAGTCTGTTAGTGTGGTAATGCAGTAATATGTTAGTGTAGGTGTTATTAATCATTATTAATGATCGTAATCCAATGATTTGGCTTAAAAAGACCAAGGTGATGCTTAATATAGTAATTTTCTATAGACTTCTTCTATGTTACAAACAAAGTCTGTGTAATGGTGCTATTTTAGTGTGTTAATGTGGTGGCGCACTGATGTGTTAGTGTTTGTTAGTGTGGTAGTGCATTAATATATTAATTATAGTGTGTTACTGTGTTTTGTTAATGTGCTTTAGAATTAACATCAGTGACACAACAAGAATATGAAAATGATCTTACTGTTTTTGGACACATTTGAACACTAACACACACTGCTGTAACACACTGTATTCTGAAGGGTGTGTTAATAAGATGACTTACTGAATTATTGTGTGTGTGTGTGTGTGTGTGTGTGTGTGTGTGTGTGTGTGTGTGTAGGTTGTCCTGTGTGGTTCCCTCGTCCAGGTGAGACAGTAGGCGGAGTCTCAGATGAAGTCCCGCCCCTTAAGAAGGTGATGCTGTTTGATATTGACACTGATCCCCAAGAGAGAAATGAAATTTCTCATCAGCACCCAGAAATTGTGGATTTCCTCTTAAAGCGGTTAAAAAGTCTGCAGGAAGGAGCAAAGCCCATCAACTTTCCTCCCGATGATCCCCGCTGCGACCCCCAAAAAGCCGGTGCCTGGGGGCCATGGCAGTGACCTGGGCCTCACCTATTATTTGTTAGAATTACTTCAATTATTAGAACTGCCTCATTCAATTGATCACAAATAACAAAAAATATTTTTTATGTTTTTTTAAGTGGATCTGCACACTTTTAAACTTGAATGTGTTTTATATGCCATTTATTTAAATCTGTACTGTATTAGGGGTGTAACGACACAACAAATTTCACAGTTTGGTACTTACCTCGGTTTTTGCCACAGTTTGGTTCAATTTTGGTATTTTTTAGGGGGAAAAATTGCAAAACATAAAATTTCTTGTCGTTTTTTATTAACAGGTTTATTATTATTAACATTTGTGATCAACATTTGAACAGTTTACATTTACAATTTTAAATAAAATTCCTGCTTGGTTAAATAAAAAACCTTCTGTCAGCTTCTCCCATAAGGGGTCGCCACAGCGGATCATCCGTATTCATGATCCGCATGTTCAATTTTGCACGTTTTTACGCTGGATGCCCTTAACGCAACCCTCCACATTTATCCGGGCTTGGGATCGGCACTAATATATAAAAGAAAAAATAATTATGCTTAAAATAGAATAAATCAGATTAATGCAATACAATTTATTATATTTATTGAATTAAGTTATCAATTAAATTGCCACATTTGTTAGACCCCATTTGGGTAATACTGATATATATGTGTGTGTATATGTTTTACATTTAATATTTATTTTTCTAAAGATATGATCTACTTAACTTCTACATATTTCAGCATACTTGTCTTCTTAAATGTTTTCATTCCACCCTTCATTAATTCACTCCCCCTCGATATGCGGAATTGTCAGGATTTTCTCCTTTTAAAAGAAATTCTTAAAGCTAGACATACAACTCTAAAGAATCCATAGTGCTAGCGCAAGCCACATAGCTGTTAGCCAATTTCCGGTACAGAGTGAGTAACCACAGTGACACTGAACTAACTTAAAGTATTTCTTTTTTTATATACCCCTGGCATTGTTGTGTATGTTTTCAAGTTTATTAACAATAAAAAAAAAATGTACTCAAAGTATGAGGCAGAGACTGAACAAACTATACGATCCTGAGAGAACTAAGATTTTAGCTATGTTCCTCACGCAAAAAAAAAGGATTGCATTCGGTACACGTATACCTATACCGAAAAACTTTGGTTTGGAATACATGTACCCTTACACCCCTATACTGTATATTACTATTATGTACATAACAGTTACAGTACAATAACAGTTACACTGAAGATTTATTATATCATTGCACATTGTGCTGATTCCTATGCAAATTATGGTTCTTGTACTGTTTTAAATAAAATAAACAAATAAGTTTTTTAAATATGTAACTGTCATCAGTGTTCAAGATTCTTTGTTTGTCAGTTATATACAGTATATAACTTGGAGTGAAATGAAAACCTGGCCTACTCCAATTAGATTGAAATTACTAAAAAAGAAATGAGAATAAGAAATATTTGTGCATGAAAGTGCAAATGTAAAAAAGATTCATGTATAAAATATGCAGTTATGTTATATCTTTGGATTGTTTTTAACAGTAACAATTCAGAGTTCAGATTGGACACAAGTTCTTCCTGGAGATTTGGTGGACAGTATCTGTGTTGAGGAGTCTGGTGGCCTATTTGATGGTACATCAAATATAACAATTCCTAATATCAGACAAATACATACACACACACACACACACACACACACACACACACACACACACACACAGGAAAAGAGTTTTAACTTAACACTATATATAAGATAATGATAATGTACAGGTTATTTAAATGTAACAAACTAATAGAAGTTTTTAATGTATAATTATTATGATTGTATTCACGTTTGTTTTTTCGTTTATGTATTTGTTTATTTAATTCTTTTTTTATGTGTGTCTAATTGTGTTGAGTCACAGAGTTTTGTTGTCACTGTGAGTGATGCTGGCACTGCTGCTAGTGTTCATTATAACTACAGTACTGAATTCCACACTAGGCCTTTATCCTCACACACACACACACACACACACACACACACACACACACACACACACACACAGAGGACAGGATGCAGTTAGTTCTGAATAAGAGGAAAAATCAGGGCGAGACCTGTAGAATGAGACACAGTCAGGAGTTTAAAGTGCACACGTTGCACATAAAACACATTACATGGGGATCTGATTCCATATCTGTCATACTATTTTAATTACATTGATGTTTAGTTAACAATATTAAACACAACATGAAACCCAGCAACAGAGAAAAGTGAAAATGTCTAGGTGTTTATAAACCTGATCAGGGGTGATTTTCATTTACTTCACAATTCTGTAGTAAAGAAAGTAGTGTTGATTTCAGACTTTAATTCTTAAACCTGATAGGGATTATTTAATTTTTAACCCCAAGTGTATGTCTAGTGTTTGTTCAACAACTCTGAGTAGCATTAAAATGTGTTCACAACTCTTAAAAAGAGTAGTGTATAATTGACAACACTGAATGGGCGTGGTTATTTTTCCAAGGGGGAGCAAAAGCAGTGTTTAATTCATAACCATGAGCAGGAATAGAAGTCTATGGGCTGTGGTCTAGTACTATTTATCAGCTGTTGCTTTATTATCGATTAATAATTCAGTTATTATGTTTTCTCATGCAACTGTCTCTATTTATCTATTTATCTTTATATGTGTCTTTAGAACACAGAACATGCACAGGAATCTTCAGAATAAGAAGCAGTGAGATGATTGGAACAAAGCCGGTGATGTGTGTGGAATGACAGCACTTCAGTGTGACATTAGTGTATGATGACCGTATGAGTGGTGTTTTAATCTGCCAGTGCATCGTTACTCGCGTAGTCATATTCATCTTCTCAGCTTTAATGATGCCAGTGTGAAAACACATGGGCTCCAAAAATCCAGCAGAGGGTCAGATGACATCACACACACACACACACACACACACACACACACACACACACACACAAACTATCTCCAAGAAGAAAATCTGAATCAGTAAGTCTCCTGTCTGAGATGTCCGCTTCAATGTGGGAGTGGCCACACCACCCACCCTAACACTGTGAAGGCCACAAACTCTTTAAACTCCACAGTTCTTTATCATAGGAGGTTCTAGGCATTGTTCTCAGACATGAGTCTATTTCAATCATAAAAGTCATACAAATTATTAGTCAAACTGTACAATTCTCTGAAGTGAGTAGAATGATTTTCCATCCACAGTCTTGTGGCTACTGCTATAATCAATCAATATACACCAACCAAGCATAACTTTATGGCCACTGATGGGGCATAACAATGATTCCCATTTTTGCTGCCAAAACAGTCCTTACCCATTGAGCATTAACACCTTTAACTACTTAAGCAATTTAAGCTACAGTAGATTGTTAAATCTGTTGAATCGGACCACACAGACCAGCCTTCACTCCCCACATGCATCAATGAGCCATGGCCGCCCATGACCCGGTCACCGGTTCACCACTGTTCCTTCCTTGGACCACTTTCGATAGATACTGACCACTGCAGTTTTGGAGATGCTCTGACCCAGTCGTCTAGCCACCATAATTTGGCTTGTCAAACCCCTTAAATCCTTACGCTTGTGCATTTTTCACGCTTCTAAAACATCAACTTTAATGACAAAATGTCCACTTGTTGTCTAATATACCCACTATTAGACCTGATCGATGTAATCAGTCACTGCTATAAACTCGAGGTTTACTCCTAATATTGTATCAAAAAGTTTTTCCTTGCCATAATTACCTCTGGGTTGCTGAAATTTCTGTAAAGATGCTTTTTGATAATGTTAATTGTTAAAAGAGGTAATTGTTAAGTCTTTCTGGATAAGGATGTCTGCCAAATGCCATAAAACTAAATGTAATTGTGGTATACAAACAAAATGTAATTAAATCAAATCTTTATTAATTCCAATTGTTCCTTGTGAAGGACTTTTTTCAATAACAACACTTAAAAATCAGTGTATTTTACACAAAGGTGTCAGTTTATGATGATACCTTTGTTGTGGGTGTCCAATCTTTTCCCCAAAGAGCCAGTGTGGTGCAAGTTTAATTTTAACCAAACAAGCAATTAGTTAAAACTGTTTAATTCTAAAGATTTTCATTTTCAATGACTATAAAGTGTGGCCCTTGCTTGGCCCTTGCCCTTACCCCCGTATTAAACAAAGTAAAATCTTCCACAAATTTTCTCCTCCACTTCAAGATAAAACCCTACTTTTGCACCTTTGTGTTTATATTTCTAATGTTATGTCCATTTTTTTTGTTTATAGACAAGAATGGTTTATAGACAAGAATGGAGTCCCAACATAGTGTCCTATATAGTCAACAGGGTGTGGATTCAAGTCTTGCAATTTCTCACAAGTCTCAGTAAGGCCTTGCTAATGTCACATAAAATGCACATACATCTACAATATCAATAAATCTAAACACCAGCAGTGTCTCTTGCTCCATCTCCTATGTGTAAAAATAGCAGCTGCACAAGCTAAAGTTGCTATGTAGCATGTGGGTGCAATGGGTTTCGCTGATCTTTTCACTAATGAGACCTCACAGCCGTAGAGCTTTAGGAAGAACGTCACAATCTGCATTTACAGCATGTCAGCGGAGGATGAGACTTTCAGAAGGCTCTGCTACATTCCTGTTGTCTGTATAAAAAGAGTGAATCCTCTCTCGAGTGGCTCACAATCAACCCGCTCAAGATCAGAAGGACAGAAAGGCAAGAAGCCCCCTACAACTTCTAACAGCCATCATGAGAGGAAGCTGCTATTCCCAGAAGACTCTAACAGTGAATGGGTCAAGCAGGATGCGGGTCCAGAGCCCGTCTCCGTCCCGTTGCAGAGCTTCTTCGGCCTCATCGGTGACCCGTGGACGTACCGGCTTCCAGGCTGGTGCCGTGGAGGTCGGCACAGAGCTTCATCAGCTTCATGCTAACGAGAAAGAGGAGATGCAATTACTAAACGCACGCTTTGCCGGCTACATCGAGAAGGTTCAGGCTCTGGAGCAGAGGAATGCGACGCTCAGGGAGGAGCTGCAGATGCTGCAGAGCCGATACAAGGCAGGACCGGGGGGACTGGCTGAGGAGTATGAGGCCAAATTTAAGGAAATTAAGGAACTGATCGCAGCACTGACAGCGGAGAAAGGAGCGGCTGATATCGAGAGGGGATATGTAGAGGAGGAAGTGGAGCTCTGGACCATGAAGTTGGAGGAAGAACTCACACTTAAAGGTGACTCCTAACACTAGATTTATTTTATTCCAAAATTCTGTTACAACTTGAAATAATAAGAATACAGTACTTCAGCATACTACACACTACAGATTATAACTTCATAAATCATTAGTCATCTCTCAATGACTATACTCTACAAACACACTCTAGCTAAGGTCAAGATTAAGAGGGCAAACAGAACAAAACAAAAACTAGCTGAATATAAATGTGGTTTTTGGTTCACAGAGGAGGCAGAGATGATCCTGCGTGAGTTCCGTGAGGACGTGGACAATGCCACGCTGCAGAAGGCTGACCTGGAGAAACGTGTGGAGCAGCTGGTGGCTGAGATCGAGTTCCTGAAGAAGCTGCACAGTGAGGAAGTGGCTGAGCTAATGAAGCAAATTGAGGAATCAAAGACGACCGTAGAGCTTGACACAGATCGGCCTGATTTAGCTGCTCACCTGCGCAAGACACGTGCTGAGATCGAAGCTGTCGCTGCACGAAATGTCCAGGAGGCAGAGAAGTGGTACAAAGGGAAGTTTGACACACTGAAGGAGAGCGCCTCCAAGCGTGAGACCCAGATGAGCATCATGAAGGAGGAGATCAGCACCCTGAGCAGTGCAGCGTCTGACCTGCAGAACCAGATAGATGGCCTCAGGGCCAAAAATGCGGCTCTGGAACAGCAGCTGGATGACATGGAGATGTCTCACCTGGACAAGGTGTCCAACTTGGAAGCTATCATAGAGCAGCTTGAGAACCAGCTGTGTGAAACTAAAATGGAGATGGGCAAATACCTTGCTGACTACCAGGAGCTGCTTAACATCAAACTGAAGTTAGACGTTGAGATCGCCACCTACAGGAAACTTCTGGAAGGAGAAGAGAGACGACTCGGGATTTCAATCAGCGAAAGCACTGCAGGTGGGGTCACGCTTGAATCTCAGGCTTCATCCTGAATCATCATTACCAAGTGTATTTACTAGAGTACAGCAATTGTAGCGATTCAATAACTAAACTATTGTTAATGTAACATACTATTCTAGTCGAAATTCTTCCTCAATTGATATTTGGATGTTTCTAAATGGTTCGACTAAGAAGCTTTTCTGACAGAGAAATGCTCTGTTGTAGGGTTCTAGATAAAAAAAAATTAAGCATTTACTTTTAGAAGAACCGATTATGGTGCTGAATGTCTAGGTATATGTTAGGAATTGTGTCTTTTCTACTAATAATGCATAAATATTGTTTATAATTTATATATAAAAAAAAGTACTAAATAAAGACAAATAATTTTTTTGAGTATGATTAATACATTTGAGCAGATCCCATTTCATAAATGTTGTACTAAAACCGTTTGTTCCTCTTCATTCTTCAGGAACTTCATCATCTGCAGTTAAAGACTCGGCCTAATGCACTTAATCGCGCAACATGCGCATACACTGCACCTTCATTAACTATGCCTCTTGAGATGTCCTTCATCCATAATCTGCTTTAACTGGTATGAACATCTTAATAAAGCTTGACTTGCGTGCACTACTGAGTTGGCATGTGTGGTGATTGGGATTAAACAGGTAAAAAATATCCGAATGCTGTTTATACGCTCACAGTCCTATTTATTAGCCACATCTGTATACCTACACCATCAGGCAGTTATCTAATCATCTGCAATAAAATAAAAAAATTAATAAATAAATATTCACACAGGTTAAGACCTTAGGGTAAAAAATTAGGAAGAGTCTGAGTCTGGTTCCTCTCAAGGTATCTTCCTCACACCACTAGTCACCCCCAGGCGTTCTCATTAATGATAAATACACAGTTCACTTATTAAAATTTTTGTTCTATAACAAAAAAATTTTGGTCTTACATTCTTCAAAGCTGCTTTGAGACAAAATTTGAAAAGTGAATTTTGTTTGTGTATTTTAGAACGCTCATAATCTGGTAATATCATACAATTGTCACTTGAGTTTTTTTTACACAGAAGTCAGATGCTAAAAACTGAAAAACTTTGAGTGAATAGGTGGAAATAATGTTGTTAAAAGAGGAAAAAAAAATCGCTTGGTTGTTCCAAGCTGCCAGGAAGAAAATAGTAACTCGCATAATCACTGTTTACAAACGTGCTGAGCAGAAAAGCATCATTGTGGTAGATCTTCTAAGATAGCAGAAGACCATGTTTTACATGTCAGTCAAGAACAAGAATCATTATGGCACAGACTCATCTGATTTGGACAAATCATCTAATTTCCACATTTGATAACTGGTGGACTACATACTGTTTTTAACAATCATCAATAAAATAAGATAAGAGAGATAAAAGATATACCTTTATTTGTCCCACCGTGGGGAAATTTCTCTGTGGGACGTATAAAGGAAATTTCCCCATTGTGGAATGAAATAATTCTCAATTTACAGATTATTTATTATGCAAATTAAAATAATCTCTCACACACACACAAGTCTGAGTTACTGTATGGGTTTAATAGGTGCTCATATAACAAAATACCAATGTACAAACTGGACAGAATAAAAAGTATGCATTGCTCCATCATGACTTCCTTGTCTTCTCAAACACCGAACTGTACACAGTTTCAGCTTTAATGTACTCGTTTTTTTTTTTTACATCACAAGTGGGTTTTGCATTGTGAAATCACTTCCTTTTTCTCTTCTTTAGTGCTTTCCACTCACCCTCCTGAGTGGCCAAACTACCAAACAGCTCCTTCACCTTCCTCTTTCTCTCTGCATCCCTGTTACACACACAAACACATACAGTTCTTACTACATAATTAATGCAGTATTTTTTATGCGGACTGTGTGTGTGTGTGTGTGTGTGTGTGTGTGTGTCAGGGTGGGGGGGGGGGGGGGGGGTTTGTAATGAGTGGAATTTGTCTGGTTTAGTGTGTAATGTGCATGATTCAGTGCACTGACCTGCGCAGAGTGTCGGACAGTTTGGTGTGAGCGAGGAAGCGCGTGTCCTTCCTGATCTCCCTCAGAGCACCCTTAAACTCTTTCTTATACTTATGCTTCAGTCGCTCTCTCTCCTTCTCCTCTTTTGTGTTCCCGCGTTTCTTTCCGTAGTCCAACCTTAATGCCATAAACCACAAACTCACTACAATAATCATACACATTCACACATTAGAAGTCACATGCTCACTATACTTGAACAATGTAAGTGCACTCACACTTCCACCACTTTGGGCTGCAGCAGTTTGAGGGGGATGGGCTTCTTCTTATCGAACACCAAAGGTGCATGCTCGGAAGGTCTCTCAGGAATGACCGCCAAGATTTCTTTGTGCAGCTCCTACAAACGGGGCAAGCACACTACTCATTTACATGCCTGCAAATAAACAACCATGCTGGAATACTATTAAAATCACATTTTCACTTTCTTTTAAAACTATATGCTAAATTCCTCCAATTCTTCTTCTAGTTTTGGATTTTATTTGAAATCTTTTGGCTTGCTTTGAATGTATTGTAGCATGCCAGTGACATGCCATGTTCTGTTCTTTGATGTGAAGACACCAGGTTCTTGCTTACCTGTAGGGCTGATGGGTAATCTGTAACTGGAAGATGTTTAGCCAGGAGGATTCTGATTGGCTGGAAGATGTGCTGGTAGGCAGGAAGCTGTTGATAAAGCGCTGTGCATCTCTTTACCAAATCCAAGCAAGCATAAAGCACAGACAACCTGCAACAAACCGAAGTAACATCAAAATCAAGGCTATTGTTCTTTCAGTAGTCACATACTATATGGTCCAATTATATTTTGACAACTGGCCATCACAATCCTTCTGTACAATTTTGGAGTGTGTCTATCAGTTTTCACTCATACACATTTGGCACATTCAGCCTAAACTGTATTAGTGAAGTTGGGCATTGACGGTAGCTCATGTTGGCTTGAATTGGACATTATTATTCATCCCAAAGCTGTTTAAAGAGATTGAGATCAGGGCTCTGTGTAGACCACTGGAATTTCACGAATTTACCACACATTTGTGCCCAGAGAGACTGTAACACTGGAACAGGAAACGGTAGTCACAAAGCTGAAGCATTAAATTGTATAACTGTCTAAAATATCTTTCAATGTTTTAGGATTAACAATATTGTTCTCTAAATCTGAGCTTCCAATCCCCAACACTTGGACCCCATTATTCCTATTTCACCAAACCACCAATTTTAATCCATCAGACTGCCAGATAATGAAGCATAAGTAATCAGTCCAGAAAACATATTTCCTTATATTAAGCTTCGGCTTGTTTAGATTTAGATGCATTTATTTGTCACATGTACATTACAGAGCAGTGAAATTCTTTCTTTGCATATCCTAGCAATTTTGGGCAGCTAGGGGTTAAAGCACAGGATACAGTGCCCCTAGAGCACAGAGGGTTGAGATCTTTGCTCACGGGCCCAACAGCAGCAGCTTGGTGATACTGGAGCTTGAACACTGAACTAGCAGACACATAATGAAGCTGTTGATGCCTGGTTCTTCTTGTAATTATGCTTCTATAAGCTTTTTAAAACCATGGACCTGTACTGAGTGGTGCAACAGACCATGATATTTAGCACTTCTGTGATTACTGGTACAACTGTTGCTGCTAAACACTTCCACTTTGAGTTAGCCTGGGCACATGTGGCAAGGCAGAAATTTCCTTTTAGTAGCGTGCGTTACACACACACACACACACACACACACACACCACACACACACACACACACACACACACACACACACATATATATATACACACACTGTGTATGTATGTATGTATGTATGTGTATATATATATATATATAATGTGTGTGTGTGTGTGTGTAACGCACGCACGCTAGGAAACTTCACACACTAAAATAAGCCCTTTAGTCATCATCAGAAATGCATCGCTACACTCTGACAAAGGAAAATCACAGAAGAGTGATGATTAACACACAAATGTGCAAAATCATAAATACCTAAAATCGTCTCAGGATGTATGCATGTGTGTGTTATTTAAAATAGGGTGCGTGCGTGTGTTACTTGAAGTGATCTTTCTCAGTTTCTGTAGTAGCTGTAACTTTGTGAGCTGATGACAGCGAGATGTTTTTCCTGGTCCAGCTGTTAGCAGACTGTGGATCACACACACGCAGCAGCTCACTGCTCTTCCCTTGCAGCCTGAATGGGTGCACCACATGGTACTCTAAACACACACACACACACACACACACACACACACACACACACACACACACACACACACACACACACACAAATTTAACATTTGCATTAGAACAGCATCTTTTTGTGTTAACCATTAAGCTGTATCCTGTTTCACTTGTGCAGATGTGTGTACACAGATGTATACAAACTTGTTCAGATGTGTGTATTACCTGTGCTGGTGTGTGTGGGGACTGCGAGGTGCAGAAGTCCTAGCAGATAGTTAATAAGTTCAGGGACAAAGCGCTTGGAGAGTGAAACGCACTCCAACGCTAGACAGCACAGAATAAGACCTGCACACACACTCTCCAGAGACACGACTGCACACTGTGTGAGAGGAAAACAAACACACTTTAACAGAGTTGTGTTTTGGACCTACAAATGTTGAAGGACACAAATCGGTCTATAAACAACACTGCACCAAAAACTGCTGATCTTCACAGACACACACACTACCTTAGTAAGAGTCTGGCTGATGTAGAGGAAGACTGGAGTTGTCACTGGATGACGGAAATCAGATGCGGGAAACAGCAGAGTGGCAATCCTTAGATAGATGAGCTACACACACACACACACCACACACACACACACACACACACACACACACACACACACACACACACAACTGTATTACCCAAATGAGGTCTAACAAGTATAAACTATTTAATTTTTTCATTTAATTTTATTTACTCAAATTAATTTGTGAAAATGTAATCGATTAATCAATTTAATCAATATAATAAAAAGTGTAATGCATAAATTGTATTTATTCTATTTTCTATTTATATATTTAGTTTATAAAATATTATAAACTATTATTTTAAATATTATTTAACCAATCGGGCATTTTATTCAAATTAATTAACAATAAACTTTATTCATAAATGTATAGTTTTAAAAATGTAAAAATTTTCACAAATGTTAATAATAATAAACTGTTAATAACAAACAAAAAAAAATAAATCCAACGAAAACAAACAACGAGTAATTTTGTTTTGCATTTCTTCTGAGTGTGCTGAAATTCAACCGTGAATTTTGTGTAAAGTTACACTCCTATTGTGTGTCTATATATACCATATCCAAGCCTGGGATTGCAGCACGACCTTTGACCTCTACACTCTCCTCCATACTGTGAGCGGCATCACCAATCAGCGACTGCATCACTCGACACGCCGCTTCAGGAAAGAGCTGGGACAGAGAATAGATTTGCCTGAGAGACAGAGGGGAAAACGCAGACAGATGAGTAAGAGAAATATTTTTTATTTTGTTTCTGTTTTGTGGAAATTGACTCAGTTGGATGGAAAACACACACTTACGGGATGAGTGTGTTGATGGTGGTGAGCTGGGGAGGATTGTGGGTAGCAAGTTCCCCTACGTACTCCAACAGAAAGCCAAATTGTTTCTGTAGAAAAGATACTTTAAGTAAGTAAGTTAATTAAAGAAAGCAGCTCAGATGGGTTTCTTAAAATATACATAACCATTTCAAATGTACTGATTACCCATAATGCTAATTCTCATTTAGCAGCAGGAGACAGTTATTAATAGTTAGCGAGTATATAAAAAGTGTTGGAATAGGGCACAACCCTTTTCTGAACGGTTCTCTTACTAAACAATGTGTGAGGTCACATCCAAGGTCAAAGTTCACCTGTAATTTAGCCTTGTTTCCAACAGCCAGACTTGGGTGATTACATTTCTTCATTCTCTCTATGATGACACACTGTTCATCAGCCGAGTAACCCTGCAGCATCGCCTTCAAATCCATGTAACATTCAGGAGCTGACACACACACACACACACACACACACACACACACACACACACACACACACACACACACACACACAATCAATCTTATTTACTGTCTCTTTTCCATTTTCATTTCCATTTGTTGGGTTGGACCATTTTTTGTCCAACCCAACAAATCTATCCATCTCTCCCGTCTACATCCACCTCTCTCTGTACCTTTGAAGGTGTAGGGCAGCTCTGCACGGGCCGTGTCCTGAATCTCTTTTCTCTCTTCGACGCTCAGCATGTGCCTGATTTCAGCAGCAGACTCCTCCTCTTTTTCTTCATCGTCCTCTCCATCCTCATCTTCGTCATCTTCCAAATCAGAGTGATCATCATCTTCCTCATCACTGTCTTCATCACCCCCATCACTATCATCCTCCTTCCCTTCATCACCATCCTCCGCTTCATCACCACCATCCTCCTCCTCCTCTTCATCACCTCCTCCATCACCTTCCTCTTCCTCAATGTTCCACTTCCCATCCTACACATCAGGAAAAAAAATGTGTGTAAGGTTAGTTTAATTATAATAATAATAAAAATAAAATAAAAAATACTTAAGCAGAAAGAACAGTAGTTATTCTATATAAACCCTTTACACATGCCTAACATTCCTCTCCGAAAGTATTTCCACATGGCTGCCATTTTCATTGTTAATCTGTTTCTCAAACTAAAACTAGTATTTTAATCACGCTCTTATTTGCATTACTCTTAATTACTATTATCAGTGTAATGTGCTCATTCTGATACTTAATTGTAGGTCAATTCCTTTTTTCTTGGTTCAAAGTTTCAGCCTTATTTCTTAAATACAGTTAAGGCCAAAAGTTTACATACACAATTCAGTTTTTCATAACAGCACACAATGTCATGTTGCCACAGAAGACAAAAAGTCCTAACCTAAAACCTGTTTGATTTACGCAATTAGAAGGCAACATCAACAAATAATAGTGTACATAAACATTCTATCTATAAAACAAAAAAGTTAATTAACACATGTGATAACATGAAATGTGATCTATTTAGTCTTGCTTTATGTAAAAGTTCCTACAACTTGCCTCCAGTGTACAGGGAGTGCAGAATTATTAGGCAAGTTGTATTTTTGAGGATTAATTTCATTTGAGGATTTAATTTGAACAACAACCATGTTCTCAATGAACACAAAAAACTCATTAATATCAAAGCTGAATATTTCTGGAAGTAGTTTTTAGTTTTAGCTATTTTAGGGGGATTTCTGTGTGTGCAGGTGACTATTACTGTGCATAATTATTAGGCAACTTAACAAAAAACAAATTTATACCCATTTCAATTATTTATTTTACCAGTGAAACCAATATAACATCTCAACATTCACAAATATACATTTCTGACATTCAAAAACCAAACAAAAACAAATCAGTGACCAATATAGCCACCTTTCTTTGCAAGGACACTCAAAAGCCTGCCATCCATGGATTCTGTCAGTGTTTTGATCTGTTCACCATCAACATTGCGTGCAGCAGCAACCACAGCCTCCCAGACACTGTTCAGAGAGGTGTACTGTTTTCCCTCCTTGTAAATCGCACATTTGATGATGGACCACAGGTTCTCAATGGGGTTCGGATCAGGTGAACAAGGAGGCCATATCATTCGATTTTCTTCTTTTATACCCTTTCTTGCCAGCCACGCTGTGGAGTACTTGGACGTGTGTGATGGAGCATTGTCCTGCATGAAAATCATGTTTTTCTTGAAGGATGCAGACTTCTTCCTGTACCACTGCTTGAAGAAGGTGTCTTCCAGAAACTGGCAGTAGGACTGGGAGTTCAGCTTGACTCCATCCTCAACCCGAAAAGGCCCACAAGCTCATCTTTGATGATACCAGCCCAAACCAGTACTCCACCTCCACCTTGCTGGCGTCTGAGTCGGACTGGAGCTCTCTGCCCTTTACCAATCCAGCCACGGGCCCATCCATCTGGCCCATCAAGACTCACTCTCATTTCATCAGTCCATAAAACCTTTGAAAAATCAGTCTGAGATATTTCTTGGCCCAGTCTTGACGTTTCAGCTTGTGTGTCTTGTTCAGTGGTGGTCGACTTTCTGCCTTTCTTACCTTGGCCATGTCTCTGAGTATTGCACACCTTGTGCTTTTGGGCACTCCAGTTAAGTTGCAGCTCTGAAATATGGCCAAACTGGTGGCAAGTGGCATCTTGGCAGCTGCACGCTTGACTTTTCTCAGTTCACGGGCAGTTATTTTGCGCCTTGGTTTTTCCACACGCTTCTTGCGACCCTGTTGACTATTTTGAATGAAACGCTTGATTGTTCGATGATCACGCTTCAGAAGCTTGGCTATTTTAAGACTGCTGCATCCCTCTGCAATATATCTCACTATTTTTGACTTTTCTGAGCCTGTCAAGTCCTTCTTTTGACCCATTTTGCCAAAGGAAAGGAAGTTGCCTAATAATTATGCACACCTAATATAGGGTGTTGATGTCATTAGACCACACCCCTTCTCATTACAGAGATGCACATCACCTAATATGCTTAATTGGTAGTAGGCTTTCCAGCCTATACAGCTTGGAGTAAGACAACATGCATAACGAGGATGATGTGGTCAAAATACTCATTTGCCTAATAATTCTGCACTCCCTGTATATTCCTGCATAAAGTTAGTCATACAAATAAAAGTCTGCGAACTATTGTCCGGAGTTCCAGCTGTATTTTGTGGTGTTCTGTCCTCACATCACACACATAAAAGATACTAGACAAACTTGCTAGTGTCTTTATAATCCTTATACATGTAGCATTAGAAATTACATTTAAGCTCTAAGTTGTTTAATGAACCTGTGTTTCTGTTCCTGAAATGTTCATGGGTCATCTACGTATGCTAATGAATTCAGATCACACATCAGGTGCAGAACAGCACGACCAGAAGGTTATGCTATAATTAGAGCACTGAGGTGTATCACAACACAACACACCAACCAAATTAAAAACCTTTGCCAAGGTCAATAAGGAGTACATTTTCTGGATTGTGTGTGAACCTGGTAAGAGAGTGTTTTGCGGTCGTCCTTGTCAAGGATGAATCCATCGTTGAGGTCATCAGCTGACATGTGTGTGGGTCTGGGGTGTTCATCCACCTGCCCCTCCATCCTCCTCAGTCTGTCTGCCTGTGCAACACACACACACACACACACACACACACACACACACACACACACACACACACACACACACACACACACACACACGGTAATGAAACCACAGGTGTTTAAAATCCCTTTACACACATGTAATACAGCCTGGGTGTAAGGACGCAGTGTGTGCGTTCAGGGGTGTGTAAATGTGCATGTTAGAGTATGTGTGTATGTTACCTCCAGCTTCTGCAGTCTCTCTCTTTCCTCTCTGGCGATCTCCTCTGGTGTTTTGAGTTTTTCAGATGGCTGAGCTTTTATCTCGAATCCCAACTCCCGTACCATCATGTCATATTCATCCAGCTACAAACACACACACACACATTATATCATGTAAAGATAGAACAGCGAATCTAACCATACACTAATTTACACTTAACACACTGGAACATAAACTTCAGTGTCAGGCCTGACATATCATCCTCACCTTCGGCTTGTCCTTCTCCTCCTCCCGCTCTCTGGGAGTTTTACGTGATATAAGGTTCTGGATAGACTTCCACTCCTGGTCCAGCTTCTCCGTCAGCTCGTGTGTCTCTTCTTTTTGAGTCTGACGTTCTCGCTGCACAAGACACACGCATCATCACGAGCACACAATCAACTACAAATATACACTAGATTATTAATTCAGCATAGTGGCTAACAGTAGTGTAAGTGCATTCACCTTATCCTGTTTGGATTTGAGGATGAGCTCCTCAATGAGCTCCTGGCGTGTTTTGCTTTTTGCCTCCGCTTCTTCACTGCTTTTCTTCCGTAGAAGCCCTCCGCCTCCTCCAAAGTGTGACGCCGTGATTTCAGCTTCACACGCACGCATACCAAAGTTATTAGGGTTGTTACAGAGATACAGTTTCTACTCGGTGGACAGTTTTTAAGTGTATACTGTAATGTGCATGTGCATTTTCTAACCAGAGAGCAGGCCTTTCTCCTCCGAGTCGCTCTCACTGTCCACTCCATCTGTAAACTTCTCCATCTCAGCCAAGGACTGCCCATAATGTGTTAATTCCTCTTCATCATTCAGGTTAAACATGTCCTTCTTCATCTGCGAATGCTGTACACACACATATATACACACAGTGAGGAGAGATAAATATAGACATTTCTATAACTGCAGCTGTACCTTGTGTATCTAAAATGTTAAATGAGTTAAATCAGATGTTCAGAAAATACACTGTTTTCGTTGACCTTGTCGCTCTTCCTTTACAATTCTTCATCCCAGAGCAATGTCGAATGAAGGATTCAGACTAGCCTAGAATGCTGATTTTTTTTTTTTTTATAACAGCAGTGTGGCCAGCAATCGCAGGTTTAATTAATAATGCACTTTCTGAAACATAAATCATCCACAAAAATCCACACCTAATACTAAACACAACACATTTATTTAGCATGTATGGAGGGAGTCAGTAGCTTCAGTGCTCTATAACAGAGATAAAGCTGTAAGTCTTCAGGAGCTTGGCGTTCTGTATTTTGCTGTATCACAAAACTCATATTTAATGGATTATCCCTCACTTCAATTGCTTTCATCTCAACCACTTCATTGGGTTGAATGCACTTGTCTCACTGTCCTGGGTTAACTGGAAACTTTGCAATGTCTTGTGCTAAGTGAACTCAGCCGTTACCTGTCTCTCCATGGCGAATCTTTTCAGAATTTTGTCCTCGGGTGCCATCTTGGCGTCATACTCTCCAAAACGCCGATCAATAAAGGAGTTGGCTTTGTTTTTCATTCTGAACTCCTTCAGGAGAGTCTGTTTACGCTGCGCACACAAAAATCAAACAAGCTCAATTCAGGTTTCTTTTAACTACAGATATTGTTACAAAAGCAGCTTTGGATAAATTTACAGATAAATGGAGAGCAAGCCAGAGGTGACAGAGGCAAGGAAAACCAGCAGTATAGCCCACTGTATACAACATACAAAGACACACAACCAATAAGCTCCATAAGCTTGAGAATTGAAGAGGAAGACCGTGAGAGATGACATTAGACAGTGAGAGAGATGACATAAGAGACAGACAGCACATAAGACAGGTGTTTAAATTTCAAGAGCATTACAGGGAGAATTAGCAAAAGATAGAGCATAGGAAACAGAGCGCGCGAGAGAGCGAAAGAAAGAAAAATGCATGTTACCTTGTTATGAGCTTTAGAGCGAGACACGCCTGGCAGTCCCACATCGTGTTTACTCTTTCGGCCCAAAACATCAAACTTCTTCTTGTTAATCTTCACCTCAAACGGATTTGTCTTAATCTGAGCATGTGCGCTACTCTTGCGCACTTTATCACACACACTCCTTTTCTTCTCCGGTTTCCCCATTTTACTCTGAAACAGAAAAGACCACCACAGGTATGACAGGCTTTATTTCTTCAGCTGGGAAATGAAATGAAGCTTCAAATAAACCAACTTAAAAAGAGCCATTTGTGCAATCATCCTCATACACACCCCTAACTAGTAATAGTTAATAAATAAATAAATAAAATTTGCTCACTCAGTCATACTATGTTGAGACCAATTAGAATTAAATTAAGAAGATTAAGAAGTGCATTATCAAGTTAATCTTTGTACCACCGTGTGTTGTTTACACTAGCACAGTGTTCCCTAACCCCCTGGCGCCGGCCGGTTACATTATTTAAGTTTTATTTATTATCTGATTCTGAATGATGTTTTATTTTAGAAAATTACCGGATTCTCTCTGCCACATCTGTCTATGACTCACTCTTGATGCATGTCATGATGCCTCGGTCATATGTCTTACCTCCATCCACTACCTTCTTAAAGGGTTATTAACACACAATACATTACTGCTAAATTCAAACCCCCAAGCTAGCAAAATTAACAAAAGACAACACAGTGGATTCACGTTTTTTATTATATTTAGAAAATATCGTTTTTTGCGCCGGTCATATTATTTTAATTTTGTTGTATTTATCCGCCACACCTTAAAGGCCGGTCCGTGAAAATATTAACATTAACATTATTAAAACAGTTGTTTTCTCGTCCACACTTGTAAGAAGGCTTGTCACTAGATATCAGAGTGTGGCTGTGGAGACTGTGATCATAAAGCTACAAGAGCATTCGTGAGATCTAGAACTGAAGTAGGCTAAAAAGGCTTGAGGTTCAGTCAACATTCTAGTTCATTCCAAAAACTATACAGTGGGGTTGAGGTCAGGAACCTGTGCCAGAAACTCAACCTCTATCATGCTAAACTTGGCAAACTACATTATATGAACAAAAGTATTAGGACACCTAAGTTTTCCAACCATATGTGGTTCTTTCCCCCAAACTGATACCTCAGATTGGAGGCACAAAATTGTACAGGATGTCTTTGGATAAAGATACACTAACTTTTCACTTCACTTGATCTAGCAGACTAAGACCTGTTCCAGCATGACAATACCCCAGTGCAAAAAACCTGCTCCATGGAGATATGGTTTATATGGGTTGGAGTGGACGATCTTCTGCTACAAGGCACTGACCTCTACATTTGGAAAGAATTTAAGATGAATTAGAAAGCTGACTTTACTAACATCCTTGTAGCTGAATGAGCACAAATCACCACAAGCACTTGCCAAAATCTAGTGGAACATCTTCCCAGAAGAGTGAAGGTTTTTAACAGCAAATGAATGTGAAATGGGACTTTATAAAGGGTAGTCTGCTTAGTCCACAGAGACAGTTCAGCTGAAGCAGGTCCCAGTGACGTGGAATTGTAATACTATAGTATAGAGAGACATCCTAGATAATTGGGTGTGTAAAAAAAATAATAAAATAATAAAATAAAAACCTTTTTGAGGGATCACCAACATGAGTGTATACAGTTTCATAAAGCAAGAATCAGAGTTAGTTGTTGAGCTGATTTTCAGACGAAAAAAAACAAAACAATAAACCAATCAGATTTTAAACTCTGGAGTGTGTGAATGTAAAGCAAATGATAAACACACTCCTGTCACACAGCTGCAGACACTGTTGTGTTCATCTGACCATTTCATACAGCTTCCTCATCTTAGGTGGCTTTTATTCAAACAAACCATTAGAGACATGCTTTGCTCTGTGGTTATTCAACTACACCTCTAAACAGTTAGCCTGATTAGCCTCATGATACGGGGCGTGCAACGCTGTATTAGATCGGAGGCTTGCATGCTTCCAAACACTGATTACTCACCTAAAAATAATTAAAACCTCCAATAATTACAGGTTTAGAAGTGACAGATTTGTTAGGCAGAAGTTCAGATCTGATCCATCACCGAGCTAGCTGGATTCACGTGGTCCAGCCACCATAGCAATACACAACAGCGTGTCGATCCCCAAAGGTCAAACTTCTCGATATGACTCGGCGAGTATTCTGCCCCCATGTGGACTGGAGTGGAATTACAACCACATACCGCTACACCATTAGACTACTACACCAGGGGTCACAAACAAAGTGCATATCACAACTCATCACACCATAATGCAGAATCAGTGCGAGCTTCCTTCAGATAGGTACAAATTTATTATCATTGCACAGTACAGGTACACAGCAACGAATTCAGTTCAACATCTACCAGAAGTGCAAAGAGTAGCATTGTGCAAACTGACCAGTGCAGATAATTATGTACAAATATATATATATAGCAAATAAATATAAAGGCTTTCGACAGTGTAAAAATGTGCACAAGTGTACACTAAGAAAAAATAATATGTATATATTACATTAGAATACAGCAATATGTGTTTTAAGACAAAATTAGTGGAGAAATATGGGATATAAAAATGTACATAAGAAATATACATTGCATGTACAACTGTACAACAAAAATAAGCAGTGTATATCATATATAAAATGGAAATATAATAAGCATACAATTTTTTTATTATTTTGGTTCAGCACAGTATCAAATGATCTACAGCCCAGCACCATTCTGAAACCTGGTAGTTGGGAAGCCCTGCACTACACCACTACTCTGCCGCCTGTGAACCTAATGTCTTACAAGTCTGTTTCTCAGTATGTTTACTAAAAATATATAATATCATTTAACATATATTAAACAAGAATGAGTTTGAATTAATGACTGAAATCATTGCTTAATATATAAAACATATTCCCTGAACACCTGAACTGATGTATCCCATTATTACAGGCACACACCACCACAACAAGTATGAGATACAAGAATTTGGAAATACATATTGTATGTTATAAAAATGCCCTACATATCTTATAAAAATACCTTACATATCTTATAGATATATTAATGAATCACAGCAATGTTCATCTCAAGAGTTCTGTCCAAGTACATCAACTAAAATCCTGCAAAATAACAAGCCATAAGGAATAAAGCAAACCTCTAGTGTGGAGGAGCCCAAACCGTTTCCTATTAAGGGCCAGAAATCAAACTAAAGGGTGTGGGCCGAAATTAAATCTCATTATATCAAATAGTATTTTATTAAAAGACAGTTGTCTTTGTTCCCTTTATTTCATTGTTCCCTTGATTCATTAATAATTATCAGCAAACAAACAAATAAATAAATAAATAAACATTATTCTGTATTGTGCTTAACTAATTCAGTTTTACACACATATAGCGCAATGAACACATAAAAAAAAAAAATGTGTAATGCAGTTCAACGCCTAATACAGATATTCAAGCTAAAAGCAATACCGCTATATGTTTTGATATCAGTGACCTGTAATGAAATACATGAACCTTCTATTTGTTTTTCAAATTTGGATAAGTCAAATTTTTTTGAGAAAGAATTGAAATTTTTTTTTCAATTCTTATATATTACATGGCAGGCCCTAGTATTTCTGAAGTCTATACCAGGCTATCTATCATATGGTACCAGGCTGCACAGACAGAACAAAAGCTTTTACATTTTTATTTAATTTGCATTTTATTGACGTGCATAATTTTTAAAGATGACCACTTCTGCCTATTTAAATTTCCTCTGACTTGTTTCAGGTATTGTGTATAGTTATTAGTGTGTGTGTGTGTGTGTGTGTGTGTGTGTGTGTGTGTGTGTGTGTGTGTGTGTGCGTGTGAAAAATTGTCTTCTGTGACCCTGGTCTGTTGTGTAAAAAAAAACCATTGGGGACTACTGGTCTAAATGGCATATGGCCTTTTCATACTTTCTGTACATTGTGTATAGTAATATTTTATGCAGCTTTTTAGCTCAATGTTTCGTCGCATTTTAAGTCATTTTATTATGTCCTTACTTGTATTCTGAATGAAGGCAGCTGCAGGAATCTGATTAAAGAAACAGGGCATTGTGAATAAAGAGAAGTTGCAAACTGCATGTCAGATCAGCTAAAAGAACTTCAAGGTCACATCACATGCAAGAAGAGTAACATAAAAGAGTTGTAGAAGTCAGATTAAGATCATAAATGACTAAACAATCTTAGTGCTGAATGTTTGCTCTGTCAAAAAGAACCTGCGTGTGAAGGTTTACACCATGTACAGAAAACTGGCAACTCGTCCCTTGCTGCACTGAAGAAAACATATTTTGTACAAGATTGTGAGTATGAAAGTGACAGTAAGACTTTCACATTTCTATTTAAATTGGCTCAAAATATTGACTATTATTCAGATTGTGTGTGGGTTTTAATCTTTGATTTCCAAACTTCACAACTTCAGGTTTGACCTGCACTATGTTCTTGTTTACTGTTTCACATGCAAAAATGTAAATAAATAAATAAATAAATAAAACATAACCAGGGTATCCATTTTTTATCAGTCATCTTTAAGAACATGGCCAGGGTCATGGTGGATCTGTAGCCCGAGGCAGAAGAATTCACTGAAGATGGAACACCAATCTATCACAGGAAATCATTCACAAACTCATTTATCTCTACACTGAAAAATTATCAAAGCAAGTGAAAATATATTGACTACACTCAAGTGATCTAGTACAGTATTTCTTAATATATAAAGCTTAAATTATTTGGCAATAGAATATGAGAACTACAAGCTTAACCTAAGTAATAATGTCCAGAAATAGGTTTAATGGGGATCTTACATTTGGTTTGAGCATTTACCTATCTCTTTAGATTAAAAAACGCTAAATGTACAGTACCCAACAATTTGTACAACTGACAACAAAACCGCAGGTTACATACCAAAAAGACAATGAAATTGAGCGACAAAGTACAAGCAAAATAAGAGACATGTTGCTTGATAGTGGAAACACAATGCAAGTTGGACCGAAAGCTTTGGAGCATAAAACTTTGGAGAGACCTCATTGTGTTTTAGAATGAATAAATATTTTGATCAGACCCTGCCAAGCATTTTGTTTTCAAGTGCAGCCTTTAACAATAGTTTTGCATCAATTATAGTCCAGGCACAGACTACTTTTGTTTGTTCTTCTTGTTGTTGCATTTGGCAGAACAGCTTATGAAGTACTGAATGATCACAGGGCTGGCGTGATTATGTGAATATTTTCAAACCTTTTATTTTTGTCTGGATGGACACATTTTCACTTCAATTCAGTTTAGTTATATTTAAAAAATTTTTTTTATACAGTTCAATTCAATTGAATTTAAAAATAATTGTCCCTATAAGTTTTATGCCTAATGAACAAACTTCTTTTTCCGGCTGCTCCCATAAGGGGTCGCTACAGTGGATCATCCGTCTCCATACTACTCTGTCCTACATCTGCCGCTTTCAAACCAACTACTTGCATGTCTTCCCTCACCACATCCATAAACCTCCTTCTTGGGCTTCCTTTTTTTCTTCTTCTTGGTGGTTCTCCTATACCACATGTCCCTCCTCTGCACATATCCAAACCATCTTAATCGGACTTCTTTCACTTTGTCCTCAAAACCTTCTTCGCTTCTCTAACACACTCTCCATTACTTTGCACTGTTGACTCCAGGTACCTAAACTCCTCCACCTTCTCCACCTCTTCTCCCTACAACCGCACCACTCCACTGCTCTCCCTCTCATTTACACATGTACTCTGTTTTACTTCTGTCCATCACCACTGCAAACAAGAAAGGGTTTAGAGCCGATCCTTGATGCAGTCCTACCTCCACCTTAAACCAGTCTGTCATTCCCACTGTACACTTCACTGCTGTCACACTGTCCTCATACATGTCCTGCACCACCCTCACATACTTTTCTGACACACCTGACTTCCTCATACAATACGACAACTCCTCTCTCGGCACCCCGTTGTACGCTTTCTCTAAATCCACAAACACACAATGCAACTTCTTTTGACCTTCTCTATACTTCTTCATCAACATTCTCAAAGCAAATAATGCATCTGTGGTGCTCTTCCTCAGTATAAAACCATACTGTTGCTCTCAGATGCTCACCTCTTCACTCAAACCTGGCTTCCACTACTCTTTCCCATAACTTCATGGTGTGATTGATCAACTTTAGCCTAATGAGCAAACTAATGCTTATAATACCTCCCTGGGATGGTATGGGGAAGAAATCTTGGGAGGAACTTAAAATGTATCTTCATTTAGGTGACAGAATTTCAATGCAGTATAGCTTCCTCCATAAGCTTTTGTTAAATACTGAGTGTACAACTGTTCATGGCAACAATAGCCCTTGAAGCAAATAGTTTATATTTTTAGTTTTTTTAAAGGTATTTTCAAGACAGATAACTTCACATTACTCAATATAAAAATCACATTTTATAAATCAGCATTTATTATCTTTCAGTAGAAAATGGATTTATAGTCTTTTCTTGGAACACTGAGTGTGAGACATAAAGATTAATGTAAAGTTGGTCCTTCACAGGGCACTGTGCACACATACGCTTATTTACATCTGAGGTAAATTTGCATAACCATTACACCTACCTTTATGTTTTTGGGAAGTGGTTGAAAACTTCTGGAGAGCCCAAATTAAACCCAGAAGTACATGGTGAGGACCCAGAAATGGGAAATGCCAAACTGACAGAAATTCCAAATACCAGACTGACCATAACCTGAATTGGGAACCGTATCGGGACCATAAATCTTTGTAGAGAGCATGCAATCCACTATCCAATCCCATTTTCTCACAAAAACACAACCTAAATTTACCTTCTATCTGTTTCATGTTTGAAACACACACAGGCACACAAACCCACAGAGTGTTACCACACAAGTAGTGTTTACCTTGGGTGTGTGTGTGTCCCACCACTGTCCCTCTAATCAAAACCAGATTCATTTATTTACTCAAACACACTGCGAATGAACATGATCTAGTAAACTGGTGTGTGTGTGTGTGTGTGTGTGTGTGTGTGTGTGTGTGTGCCAGCATGGTGCTTTGAAAACCTGCAGCTTGTGGCTAAAAAACACACTTAGTGTTCCCATAGTAAACTACAACAGCATCCATGTTAATGTGTGTATATATATATATATATATATATATATATATATATATATATATATATATATATATATATATATATATATATATATATATATATAAACACATACTTGGTAATGGAAAACAAAACACAGACAGACGTGATTGGTTGCTCAGATGTTCTACTTGGCTGTGATTGGTTGGTCACATGTTTTATTGTGCTGTGATTAGTTGCTACAGTGTTCTACTCTGCTGTGATTGGGTGTGCAGATATTGAACTGAGCTGTGATTAGTTGCTCATGTGTCCTAGTGAGCTGTGATTGGTTGCGCAGATGTACTGAGCTGTGTTGTGCGGTAATTAGTTGCTCAGATGGTGTACTGATCTGTAAATGCTCTGAGCTGTGATTGGTTAATTGACTATATAATTACAAGTTTATAGTGTATGTAAAGTAGAAACAGGTTTAATTTAGTTATTACCCCCACAATTTTTACTGTCTCTCTCTGACTCTCTGCCCTTTTCTCTCTTGCGCACAAGTATACAATACTGGGAATGAAAATAAAACAAAAAGAAATCTGGAAACAATTTTCTGTCTCTGTCTGCTCTCAAATTTTCTTGTACAGTATTTCAGTCTCTGTCCCTCCTGTCTCATACTCTCTCTCTCTCTCTCTCTGACTGTATCTGACTCTCAGCAGAATCTGTTTTTCTCTTTTGTGTCGTGTGTTTCTGTCATTGTTCTGTTGCTATGAGCGTCTGTTCACACTGATTGACACAGGATGTGAGTCACACACACACACACACACTCACTCACTCACACACACTCACATAGGGATTAAAGAAGGTGAGGTCATGCAGAGTGGTGATCAGCTTTTGGCTTAAGATCTATGAGGAACACACACACACACACACACACACACACACACACACACACACACACACACACACACACACACACACACACACACACACACACACCCACACACGTACGTACGTCTTTGGGTTTTACTGGAAGTCTGAAGGGAAAAACAGGCGGAGAGAACCAGCAAAGTTCAGTCAGCTTTATTTATTTGGCAGAGAGCAGTGATTATGTGGCTGGTGATTATTGTCTCTTTCTTTCTCTCTCTTTCTCTCTCTTTCTCTTTCTCTCTCAAACACACACACAGACACACACAGAATATGGATGTACAAGAACAAAGGACTTCAGGGCTTTTCCTGTTGCACAATGATCTCTTATCCTCTTGCATCTTGTCCTGAGACTGGGAGGAAGTAAAAAGGAAAAGGAAATTATATGGGAAATAAGAACAAAATAGGGAGATAGAGGAAGGAAAATATGAGAATAATAAAAGAGAAAAGAAAAACAGAAAAGGACAAAAACAGAAGGGGGGGGGGGGGGCAAGGAAGTGTCCTGTTAAAATAACACAGAAGAGTCTTAACAAAAGTGTTTCCACTGATTGGAAGCCAGTTTCACCTGTGCAGGTCTACTTGTGTCTTACAACCAGGAACTGATCCAGGATCCAGTGGGAATACATTTCCTGCTTCCTGGTTTAAGATGTGCAGTACTTTCGACCCCTAACAGGAAGTGACAGTGGTTTAGTGGTTTCAGCACCTTGATCACTGAGATGGTTCCTTCATCAACATCATCATTTTCATCATCATTATGTACAGTATATACACATGTATTTACAATTTCATTCTTCATTTTAGCAAGTATGAAAGAATTCTAAACAACAAACCGGAAACAAATGAACGAGGGCAAGGGTAAAAGACACAGACAGGAAAAAATAAAAAAGGAAGACTGTCTCCCACATCAGAACGCAGTAAAGAGCAGAGTTTTAGTGGTGAGATGAATTTAAGTGGTTTGGTTCTCGTCAATAAATTGCTGTCACACTGGCATCAGTGTGACTGACATCAGGACATCTGGTTTCTAATGCAGGTCTCTCTCTCAAAGGAGGCAGATGAGGCTTTTGCCCTGTTGGATCTCCTCTTGTACTTTGTCGCTAGACGTGGCGATCTCAGCCTGTGCACTGAAAACGGCGCTGATGAAGCTGAGCACCGTGCCGAGCAGTGCTGTATAAAATGCCCACCCCACTGAGCACATCGCTGGGTTATACGCTGACGAGTTCACACCACAGTACTGCTTCACCTTCTCGTTTCCCCATCCTGCTGCGTACAGAAGCTGACCCAGGATCAGGAACAGACCTGCACACACACATACACACAGTTAACACAATTGTACACCGGAACTGACTAAAGACCAGGAAAAGACATATAAAGAAAGTTTGAAAGAGAGAATTTGTGAAGTGAGGGAGGAAAAGAGAAAAAGGGAGAACGAAAGAAGAACTTCATGAATTGTGTGTGTTTCTCCAACCCACATTCTGTCACTCCATTTGAGACTTCAGCAGATGAAAAAAAGACTGTCTAACTTACTCCCTTTCTCTCTGTCCCTCATTCTCTCAAACTCTAGTTTTTCTCTGTCTCTATCTCTGTTTTAAATGAAGAAATGAAAACTAGGTCATAAATTCTTTCCACATGTCGCCCAACCACCGACTGATAGGAGGCACGGTTTCAATTCACACACACACACACACACACACACACACACACACACACACACACACACACACACACACACACACACACACACACACACACACACACACACACACACACACAGGCACAGGCACAGCTGCACTACATTACTGCTAGAGTAGAGGGACAGGCCATGGAGTCTAAATGCTTTAAGAGTCACAAAAGTGAAACAAGCAAGAGAGACTTTTGACAACACACAATCATCATCATCATCAGCAGCAGCAGCATCATCATAATCAAATCACCTATCAGCATGGAGCTAAACAATCCAATCACTGCTTAAATCAGGAGCCTGAATGATGAATCACAGATCACAGCATCCAGCCTAAATACTTTACTGGGCCTCAGAGCATTGCTAGATGGATGACTATAAAAGAAAAGTATTTTGTGTATATTTGTGTGTGATTGTATGTGTGTATATGTTTCTGTGTGTGTAATTATTTGTCTGTGAGATTATCTTTGTATTTGTACAATTATCAATGCGTCTTACTGTGTTAATCTCTAGGTAGAAGTGTGTGTGGGTGTGTAAGATTATTTGTGTGTGTTAATGTATGTGCAATTATATGTGCATGCGTGATTTTCCATGTATTTATAATTATTTGTGTGTGTGTGTGATTATTTGTGTTACCATTAACTGTGTGCGTGTGATTATCAGTGCATATGTGATTAATGATGTATGTGAATACCCGTGTGTTAATCTACATGTGTGTCAGATTTTTTGCTGTGTGTATGTGTACATGTGCACGAAAGGCTGTGTGTGTGTGTAAGATGATGTCACTACTAGGCTCTATGGTCCTGTAGGGTAACCAAGGTGAAAATCATGATGGGACTCTCCTACAAATGATGCAATTGTGCAGTGAAAATGTAAAAGTTTTACTGTTTTCATCAGCTTAATGAAGTGCAGCACGATGACATCATTGAGTGCACTGGCCTCTTACACACACACACACACACACACACACACACACACACACACACACACACACACACACACACACACACTGATTGATCCCCACTCACACTGAAAGAAATAAAACCTTTCACATTGTATTTTTTTTTTTTAATCAGTTCAACCTTTTTACATTTTCATATGAGACACATTAAACACACTTCCACCCAAAAAAAGTGTTGGATTAGACCTTGACCACTGTTCTTTTTAGTGTCTCTGCAGAACTGTTCTCACTCACACAAATCACCCTCACACCTAAACACCTTAACCAGGTCTGTCTGTTCATTTCCTCTCAGCTGCTAAAACACTCCAGTTTTCTGACACTTCTCTCCGCTCTGAAGCCTTTTTACATTTGCACTGCAACTATCGAGTTTGTACTGTTCCTTCCAAATGGAAGTTTGTTGAGCCTGCTCCTGAGAATTACACATGTTTTTTGAAAGGGTTTGGGGTTCTTTTCAGATCTGGTTGCTTTCTTTTGAAAAACACAGCAGGCTTGACTCTTTGGCTTGAGTGTATTGTCTGTAAATGCCTTTTCTGCTGCCAATAACTCATTTACATAAAACACACTGTGGTCTGCACAAATCACGCTTGTCTTCAGTGCACATAAAGGCGTATTTCTTAATTTATTTAGCTTATAAATAATTTAATTTCAGGTCTGTCTGTCTGTCTGTCTGTCTGTCTGTCTGTCTGTCTGTCTGTCTGTCTGTCTATCTATCTATCTATCTATCTATCTATCTATCTATCTATCTATCTATCTATCCTTTTTCACTTTACTTGAACTAGGAGACCCAAAACATTTCCAACATCACAGTTCCCCTGTGCACAAAGCCAGCTCCATGAAGATAGGCTTTAAATGAGTTGGAGTAGATCTCCTGCTATTGAGCTCTGATCTCAATCCTATTAAACACTTCTGAGATAAGTGTCAATGCTGATGGCACCCCAGGCCTCCTCACCTCAGCTACATCAGTACCTGACTTTACTAAATCCTAAATGGCAGAATGAGCACAATCAATCAATCAATCAATCAATCAATCAATCAATCAATCAATCAATCTATCTGTCTGTCTGTCTGTCTGTCTGTCTGTCTGTCTGTCTGTCTGTCTGTCTGTCTGTCTGTCTGTCTAATCAACATTACATCTGTCTGGATGAGATCAAATTTCTGAAAATGTTACTTGTAAACATGATTGATTTACTTGGGATTAGTAGTTTCAGGACAAGTGATATACTGTCACACTAAAAATGTCCTGCATACTACATTCACTTCATTCAATACACTCTGCTTGTTGACTTGAATTTCTGACCTCTAAAAATCTTTAACCCCCCTGTTAATTTCAAGTTAAGAAATGAACTCCAATCAACATAGCTGCTCACAGCCCGAACAGCACTTCAAAAGAGTTACACTGTATATATTTTACAAGTATTTGCTTTAGAAGAATCCAGGTACAGACCTATTTGCTTGTTTGGTATATAGCACTAGTTATATAGGTTTCTGTTTCGAGAAGGAAAATATACATAATTCATTACAGTTAAAAGATATAACATACACATGTACGTACAGTCGGAAGTCAAAAACAGCATAATGCTTCGTACTGATGGTTCACTTAAAGAGTAAGTCGAAAGAAGTAGCAGACTGTAGATTGCTATCTTGATAAAGTTTTCATATCCTTCAGAATTTTATTCATATTTAATTGTTCTAAAATTCGAACTCTTGCCTAGATTTCATTTAGTTCCCAGCAGGAAGCAATAGGAAATAGTAAGCGCTTCCTGACATTGTTTTAAACTAAAAATAAAAGGCTAAAAAATGCCTGTGGAATCTCAATTAAAAAGTCAATGCAGATGGGATGTACTTATATAAAACACAGCAGTGTAGACAGTTAAGAATACCCTGACACGGATTCAGACAAGACTAAAATCTCAGAGATACTCCAGTAATGAACACATGACCTAAATAAATTACTCAATTTACTCTGAATGTTTAATGTCTCTGTCTCACATTTACATGCCAAATATTAACATTAAATATTAACCTATTTTATTTACCAGTTTTTTTTTTTTTCTTCAAAATTGTTTTTTGTGTTCATTTATTAAAATAATAATTAGCAATAATTTTAACTAAATGTGTATCTAAATAGGTATATATTTAATAAATATTAATTCATATTTATTAAATATGTATGTGTCTAAATATAATTTGACGATTTCATATATAATATATAAAATCCTATGATGATGATGATAAAAATGAGTTATTGTTATTATTACTACCTTGTTTTTCTGAAACTGTGTGAAAACGAGATAGATGTTTACTGAGTGGATGAAATTATGGATGTAATCACCCAGAATGCAAAGCACTCTTCAGTGGAACTGACTAAGGGTGAAAGTTCAGTTGATCCTTCCTGTCCAGTCAAAATATGCTGGAACAAACAGCAAAATAAGTTTCCAATCCTCCACCCACACACACAGAAAGTGAGTAAGAGAGAAAGAGAGAGAAATCCCGAATGGACATGACACAGGAGTGAAAATATTCGGACTCACTTAAGAAAGATGAGCTTTGGGTTTGACCTCTGACCTCAATTAGGTCATTGTTAGTGAATTACAAATGCACAAACACACACAGAGACACACATACTCGAGGGAGGAGTGAAGCTGAGTTTCGCAGCTGGAGCTTTATTGCAGTGGTAAATGTTTAAACAGCAGAAAGGTCTGGCGTGACATCACCCTGCTTACAGTATAATGTATAAACCTGTCTGTCTGTCTGACCGACTGTCTGTCTGCCTGTCTATCATTGGCATTTTTTATCATAAATTGAAAGTAAGCAGTTAGTGTAAGAGATGTGTATATTAATTCCCATATATTATGACCTTGATTTATAATATTTTGTTTTTACTATGCTGTGCACACAATAATCAGAGTGTTATATTTAATCACTAGTTTTTTGCGACAGCTGACTTTGCCAGCCGTATGTGGTTCTTCCTCAAACTGTTGCACAAAGCTGGAGGCACACAGTAGTATAGGATGTGTTTGAATGTAGTAGCAAGAATTTTTTCATTCACTTTAACTTTAAGACCCTATGTGGATAAATGAGCACAAATCTCTACAAGCACTATCCAAAATCCAGTAAAACAGAACAGTGGAAGTTATCATAATAGCAAATAGGAAATAAACGTAGAATGGGGTTTACAAAAATAACATATGAATCTTATATGTCTACGAACTTTTGGCCATATAGTACATGCAAGAAAATCCATAATTGTAGGATGTGCTAGATCATTTGCTATCATATAAACTGTCAGAAATTAGGGTGGAAGCCATATTTTTGTATTAAAGTTAATTTTAATTGAAGAGATTAAAAAATTACGAATAGGAGAATGTCCGCAATATATATGTACAGGCAACTACTATCCTCATAAGAGCTTTATTTCCCTAGACGATATTTTTAATCATACAATATGTCATTACATTAGTCTGTTTGGTTTTACGTTTCCGTTCTTTTTTTGGTCCACAATGTCTATATCTGTTTAACATGGTCATGGACTGTATGGGGTGAGTTTATTAATCTGAAAGGCAAATCCCAAAAAATCAAAGAATTAAAAAGTCACATAACCTGTCTCTATGAAGACTCCATGCATAATTATTCATAAATATTAGCATTTTGCGCAAAACATTTGTACAATATAAGCCACAGCGTTCACATGACTATTACCCTGAACATCACTGCACACTTGACAGGTCAAAATGCAACCCTGTGGGCCTTCTAGCTCTCAGTGTTTCTAATCCCCAAGATGTACAGAATGAATGCAAGTGTTCACTCTCAAAGCTACTGCATGTGTATATGTGAATGTGTGTGCAAATGTGCTTGTTTGTGTACCTGCGATGCCCTGCAGTAGTCCACACACATTGAAGATGCTCTTCCTCATGATACTCTGGAAGCAAATGGTGAAAATAGAGGTGAAGGCCACGGCGCTGAGCAGCAGGATTCCCGTTGCCAGAAAAATGGCTGCCGCCTTCCAGAAACCGCTCGCAATCTCATCAAATGTCAGCGCGTAAGGACCGCACATAAATCTGCCCACAAACACACACCGCCCGAAAAGCCCAAGAGTAGGCCGATAGGCCTCACCGGATACCTCAGGTGCAGATTCAGGCACGCGTGGGAACCCCACCAGCCAATCAGTGCTTAGGAAAGCAATGAGCTCGCTAAAGGCCGCACCAATACTGAGGAGCGTCCACAGCATGGAGCGGCATGTCACAATCACATGACACATGATGAAGTCAGAAGGGGTGTGCAAGAGGGTCCCTGAGTGATTGTGAGTGTTCCTGGATGGGAAGCAGGGCAAAAAAAATGAAGTGTACAGAAAAAGTAGAGAGTGAACCAGCCACTCCAGAACGTGTCCCAAATCACAGCCTTATATGATTCCTGTCTTCTTTCCGACAGATGTAAGAAGTTCTTCTAGCTGTCGCACTCTTTCTCTCACTTCCTTCAGTCCTACATCCTACTAAGGGAGGAGATCATGGTCGTCTATCTCTCCTATACAAACACACACATACAAAAAGGCTGGTTAGTTTTGGTTTAGACAAAGACTCATCATTATGAGAAGAAATCTGAGTTCATGAGTCACTTTCGAGTGTGAAAGTGAAAAATGAAACAAATGTTTCAAACATTTTTGATGTTACGTTGCTGAATAATAACTGTAGTCTAAACAGGGCACATTTAAAGGAAGGAATGTTTTAGGATCATTCCAAATGGAAGTGTTACAAGCAGTTGCTATAAATGACCTCAATGTCTGAAGGTAGTGACTGATGAATCCTTCACTCTTTACTCACAGGTGTTTCAGAACTGACCAGTTTCATACTACGGCTTGTAATAGTGAACTGTAAGTTCACAACATGACATCATCACCATGTACACCTCAATATGATGTCATCACTACAATTTATCTACTTAGATAATGAATGAGAATGCCAGCAGGAAGCCACCAGCTGTAAATTCCGTCTCTATCTAAATACACACAATGTGCATTTGTATCGTGTAGGGCACAGGCATGAGCGCAAAGAAATACACACTAATAATTAAGTTTATAACATAAGCACATAACACACACAGAGACACACACACACTCACTTGTGTCTTCAAAATTTGACATCTAAAAATGCAGTGTGTGTGTGTGTGTCAGGGATTCCCCTGCCACGCCCCCCTCGGTTGCTGTCCGAGATTCCCCTGCCATGCCCCCTTTGGCCGCCGTCAGAGATGCACCCTGCCACGCCCCCCTCGGTAGCGTTCATGGTGCCTCATTATCCCGTGCCTGCCTAATCACCGACAGCCGTGACTCGTTATGGTTCTGACTATATGAACACACGTTCTCGAGTCACAGGCTGTCGGTCCTTGTATTGTCATGCTGGTGATACCCGTGGCTGCTCGACCGCCAGCATTCCCCGCTGGTTCCGTATCCTGGTTCTGTTTCTTATGGATTACTGTTAGCCGTTGCCGTTTACTTTCGTTTCGGACTCTAGGTTTCCTTTTGGATTACTCGTCTCGAGAGGATCTTCTTTGTTTGTTTTCTTGCCTCGGCAGCAGTGAGTGTTTCTTTGTGGAACTGAATTAATAAACTATGATTGACTTGCTTCCGCTTCCGCGTCCTGTCCGTCAGCCTGACAGAAGGACCGACCTAAACCGAAAGCGGAATCGCCCTCCCGCGATTTCGGCCGCGATGAAGTGGCAGCCGAACCCAGCCTCGGATTTTCGCCGGGGATTCCAAGCTGCTTCTCGCGGCTCAAAGCCACAGAAGCCGGAGCATGAAAGCGCGGCTGCGCCACGCCCCTCCGCGAGCGCGAGGGAATTTCCGGCTCGCTTCTCCGGGAAAGGAGAAGAATTGGACGGGTTTCTGAGGAACATCGGCGAGTACGTGGAGGAAAACTCTTCCCAGTTTTCCTCCGAAAGAGCCAAGATCGCCTTCTGCGTTTCTCTCCTGTCTGGTGATGCTCTCTCTAAAACCAGCAGGTTATGGAGGGCCAATGGGGGCAATTTCGGCTCACTCGCCAAATTCTGCGAGCTTCTTCTGGGGATGTGTGGGATGGAGGTGGTGGATCTCCACGGCAGTCCCCTTGCGGATGAAGAAGCTGCGTTCCGTGGTTCTTCAGAGCGCGTGGCACCGTTTCAGGATTCTCAAGGGTGCTCGGCTCCATCCCTGGGCATCAAAGAACGCGAGGCTCAGTTCCCGGGTTTCCACGGACACATGGCCCTGCCCCTGGGTCTCCACGAGCGCGCCTCGACGCCACAGTGTCTCCACGAGCGCGCCTCTACGCCACAGTGTCTCCACGAGAGAGCCGAGCCGCCACAGACCCGTCACGAGAGAGCCGAGCCGCCACAGACCCGTCACGAGAGAGCCGAGGCGCCACAGACCCGTCACGAGAGAGCCGAGGCGCCACAGACCCGTCACGAGAGAGCCGAGGCGCCACAGACCCGTCACGAGAGAGCCGGGCCGCCACAGAGTCGTCACGAGAGCGCCGGGCCGCCACAGAGTCGTCACGAGAGCGCCGGGCCGGAGCGCCGGGCCGCCACAGAGTCGTCACGAGAGCGCCGGGCCGCCACAGAGTCGTCACGAGAGCGCCGGGCCGCCACAGAGTCGTCACGAGAGCGCCGGGCCGCCACAGAGTCGTCACGAGAGCGCCGGGCCGCCACAGAGTCGTCACGAGAGCGCCGGGCCGCCACAGAGTCGTCACGAGAGCGCCGGGCCGCCACAGAGTCGTCACGAGAGCGCCGGGCCGCCACAGAGTCGTCACGAGAGCGCCGGGCCGCCACAGAGTCGTCACGAGAGCGCCGGGCCGCCACAGAGTCGTCACGAGAGCGCCGGGCCGCCACAGAGTCGTCACGAGAGCGCCGGGCCGCCACAGAGTCGTCACGAGAGCGCCGGGCCGCCACAGAGTCGTCACGAGAGCGCCGGGCCGCCTCAGAGTTCCGCCGAGGGTGCCGCTCAGCCTCAGAGTTCCGCCGAGGGTGCCGCTCAGCCTCAGAGTCCCCTAGAGAGCTCGCTCCCGGTCCAGAGTCCCGCAGAGAGCTCGCTCCCGGTCCAGAGTCCCGCAGAGAGCTCGCTCCCGGTCCAGAGTCCCGCAGAGAGCTCAGGCCGCGAAGGGGTCGTCGTACCGCCGCCTGGCCGCGAAGGGGTCGTCGTACCGCCGCCTGGCCGCGAAGGGGTCGTCGTACCGCCGCCTGGCCGCGAAGGGGTCGTCGTACCGCCGCCTGGCCGCGAAGGGGTCGTCGTACCGCCGCCTGGCCGCGAAGGGGTCGTCGTACCGCCGCCTGGCCGCGAAGAGGACGACGTCTCGCCCCCAGGTCCTCCGCAGGTCGACGGCTCGCCCCCAGGTCCTCCGCAGGGCGACGTCGGGCCCCCAGGTTCCCCTCATGGCGACGTCGGGCCCCCAGGTTCCCCTCATGGCGACGTCGGGCCCCTCCAGAGGCCCTACGAGGGTGTCGTTACGGGTCAACGTCCTGCCGAGGGTGCCTCTATGTTCCTGGTCTCCGTGGAGGACGTCTCTCCGCCGCCTGTCTCCAGGAAAGTCGTCTCTCCGCCGCCTGTCTCCGTGGAGGACGTCGCTCCGCCGCCTGTCTCCGTGGAGGACGTCGCTCCGCCGCCTGTCTCCGTGGAGGACGTCGCTCCGCCGCCTGTCTCCAGGAAGGTCGTCGCTCCGCCGCCTGTCTCCGTGGAGGAAGTCTCCCCGCTCCAGGTCTCCGCCAAGGTCGTCGCTCTGCCTCCTGTCTCCGCCGTGGACGTCGCTCGGCCCCTGGTCTCCGCCGAGGGCGTCGCTCGGCCCCTGGTCTCCGCCGAGGGCGTCGCTCGGCCCCTGGTCTCCGCCGTGGACGTCGCTCGGCCCCTGGTCTCCGCCATGGACGTCGCTCGGCCCCTGGTCTCCGCCGTGGACGTCGCTCGGCCTCAGGTCTCCGCCGTGGACGTCGCTCGGCCTCAGGTCTCCGCCGTGGACGTCGCTCGGTCTCAGGTCTCCGCCGTGGACGTCGCCCGGCCTCAGCTTCCGGCCCTCACGAGGACCGCTGGTCCGTTCCGGATCCCAGCCGAGGTCGCTGCTTTGCCTTGGGCCCCTTCCGATCCTCCCCGGCTCCGCTGCGATGCTCACGGGGCCTCTTTTGTCCCGGGTCGATTGGAGAGGCCTTCCTCGGAGTGCCCCGGCCCGCCTGGCCTGGGTGGGTTTTGGGGCGTCAGGTGCCGCCCCTGGAGGGGGGGGTACTGTCAGGGATTCCCCTGCCACGCCCCCCTCGGTTGCTGTCCGAGATTCCCCTGCCATGCCCCCTTTGGCCGCCGTCAGAGATGCACCCTGCCACGCCCCCCTCGGTAGCGTTCATGGTGCCTCATTATCCCGTGCCTGCCTAATCACCGACAGCCGTGACTCGTTATGGTTCTGACTATATGAACACACGTTCTCGAGTCACAGGCTGTCGGTCCTTGTATTGTCATGCTGGTGATACCCGTGGCTGCTCGACCGCCAGCATTCCCCGCTGGTTCCGTATCCTGGTTCTGTTTCTTATGGATTACTGTTAGCCGTTGCCGTTTACTTTCGTTTCGGACTCTAGGTTTCCTTTTGGATTACTCGTCTCGAGAGGATCTTCTTTGTTTGTTTTCTTGCCTCGGCAGCAGTGAGTGTTTCTTTGTGGAACTGAATTAATAAACTATGATTGACTTGCTTCCGCTTCCGCGTCCTGTCCGTCAGCCTGACAGTGTGTGTGTGTGTGTGTGTGTGTGTGTAATTTAATTCCCTCCTACGAACAGCACTGGGCTGTCTGCAGCTGATAACAGTGTTTATGTTTGCCTCCAGAACACACACACACACACACACACACACACACACACACACACACACACATAAAGAGATTAACTGTATCAGGTTTCTTCTAAACCTTTGTAATCTCTTTAAATCAGAACCACAAAAACATGTCATCCATCATCTATCATTCATTATCCTTCTTTCGCTACTTCTATTCCTTCTTTAGGTGTGTGATAGGGTATATTTTGATGTTGTTTTAATGTGTGTTAATGTAGCATTTGTGTGTTTTAGTGTAGTGTAGGTGTCTGTTAAATTAGGGTTGACATATGTTACTGTAGTGTTGGTGTGTGTTAATGTATTGTTGGTGTGGGTTAGTGTAGTGTTTATGTGTGTTTGTTAGTGTAGTGTTGGTGTACTGTATGCTACTTTAGTGTTTATATTTGTGTGTTAGTGCTGTGTTGGCATAAGGTACTGTAGTGTTGTGTGTGTTGATGAAGTACTGTGTGTTAGTGTAGTGTTTTTGTGTGTGTGTTAGTGTAGGGTTGGCAAATATTACTCTAGTGTTGGTGTGTGTGTTAATGTACTGTTTGTGTGGGTTAGTGTAGTGTTTATGTGTGTGTGTTAGTGTAGTGTTTATGTTTGTGTGTTAATGTAGTGTTGGCGTATGGTACGGTAGAGTTGTGTGTTAATGTAGTTTTGGTGTGTGTTAATGTAATGTTGGTGTGGGTAAATGTAGTGTTGTGTGTTGGTAAAGTGTTGTGCGTGCTGCTGTAGTGTTGGTGTGTGTTAATGTAGTGCTGTGTGTTAGTATAGTTTTGCTGTGTGTTACTGTAGTGTTGGTGTGTGTTCATGTATTGTTGTGAGTTAGTATGGGTTGGGTGTGTGGGGGCAAAATTCATGGATTTTTGGAATTGTGTAGTGCTAATGTTCCTCCTTTCTCTCTGTTTTCCTTTTTGTCAGCACAAGCTTCTTCTCTTTTTGCAATGTTCTTACTTTTTTCCACCTTTTCCGATCTGTGTGCAGGTCAGCGTGTGTCAGATCTGCACTGGGATGGAAGAAAAGCAGACTGGAGAAAATATATAATTAAACACACACACACACACACACACACACACACACACACACACACACACACACACACACACACACAGACACACACAGACACACAGAGAGACAGAGAGAGGAGAGAGAGAGAGAGAGAGAGAGAGAGAGAGAGAGAGAGAAGAGAGAGAAGAGAGAGAGAGAGAAAGAAGAGAAGAAGAGAGAGAGAGAGAGAGAGAGAGAGAGAGGTCGATTATAGGGTTCTTATGCAGGAAGGGTGGAAATCAGATTTTGGTGTGTGTGTGTGTGTGTGTGTGTGTGTGTGTGTGTGTGTGTGTGCGCTGGAGGACAGAGTAGAGAGTTCTCGTGTTTTCTCAGCTGGGGCAGAGGCTGTTTAGAGTTAAGAACTTTATCAGTTATAAGTGTTTTCAGCACCTGCAGTGTGTGTCTGTGTGTGTGATTTTTATATCAGTTTCACATTCATACATTTTTCCATCTATCCATTCATTTTTCTATTTGTCCATTAATCCATCCATCTATCTCTCTTCTATCGATACATCTACAGCTTTATCTTGTTCTCACTCCATTTAGGGTTTGCACTGATTCTTACATCTGCAGTTATGTGTGTGTATGTGTGTGCATGTGTGTGTGTGTGTGTGTGTGTGTGTGTGTGTGTGTGGGAGAAGGAGAGACTATTGTTGTGTGTATGTTTATGTTTTAGGAAATCCAGGGAGCACAAAAGCAACAACCTGATATATAAGAAGCTGGGTATGGTTACAATTGTGTGTGTGTGTGTGTGTGTGTGTGTGTGTGTGTGTGTGTGTGTGTGTGTGTGTGTGTGTGTGAGACTTTTCCATTGGCCTGTTTTTGACAGATGTCCTGAATTTCTTACACGCAACCTACACACACACACACACACACACACACACACACACACACACACACACACACACACACACACACACACACACCTATCCTGGATAAATCAGGACTGATCTCTAGTCTCTGATTAAATCTGTCAGTAAATCAGTGTATTGAAACATTTATATATTTTATTATTAAGCTTGTTATTCACACACCCACACACACACACACACACACACACACACACAGGAACTCACACAGTTATAGGAAACTATAACAATACAGTTAGCCTTGTTACAAAAAATATTTGCACACACACACTGCAGGGGGCTGTGGGGGGTCATTGCAGGATTAAAATACAGCTCTTAGGATTCAATGCACCACTTAAAGAAGTATGTTTGTGTGTGTACACATACCCAATGAGATATATATAAAAGGTTCAAATTCAAAAACTTGGTTGTGTTCTACTTGTTGATGCACAAATAAATCTTTATATGTGATAATATGTGATTTATTATTTTTTACAATTTGAAGTCTGCATCGGCCCAAATCTCTCTGCATACTGGCAGATTCATAAATGCAAGCATTATGTAATGAACAGATTTATTAAAATGAAAATTCACTAATGTATGAATTTAGCAATGTACAGATTCTAAATTGCATATATTCTACATTGTGCAATTCACAAATATACTTTTTTTACTAATGTAGAATATTTCCTAATATATAGATTTACTATATGTCCAGATTTCCTAATGCATGAATACATTAATGTGCACATTTCCTAATGCACATTTCATCAGGATTACTGCCCTACATTCAAACATACTACACTCTTAACCAGACTGTGAAATATTACACATACACAAGTTAACTACAATGCGACAATGCATCCTCAAATACTACACTGCACTGAAAATAATACACTACATCATACAATACACCGTACACCTGAAATGCCACACAGCATTTCCACTCTTTGCCTTAGAACTACTGTGTATGCTATAGTGTAGTTTTATACTATACCCTTAAATGCTAAAGTAAACTACATGTACTACAACTTAACACTATGACAGAAATACTACACAAGATACTAATATATTGCACTACACTGCACATTAAAATACTATACTGGATCTAAAAACACCACAGTACATGTGAATATATAACAGTAAAACCTAAAATACTGCAATATATCCTAGTACACACAAAACATTAAACTACACCCTAAGAACTACACTTCATCTTTAATTCTCAACAACACACTAAAACAGTAACAAAGTACTACATTACATCCTGAAATGCTATAATGCATTGTACTACACCCTAAAATACTACACTATCCTGTAAAATCATTACAATACACTCTGAAACAATATATGTATGTCATATGAAACTAGCTACTGTTGTGCACTACACAATCACATTACACACTACTGTAGCACACTACAGACCGTTATATTACACTACAATCTATTACAGATGTAATATTATAACGTACACAATGCAATAACACACTACATGCTACACTAACACACTACAGTAACACACTACTAGGACACACTGCTGAATCAGTTTATACACTAATACAACCCACTGTGCAATCACATTAAATACTACTCTAGCACTCTAAACAATCACATTACAAAATACTTTAGTGCACTACACAATGCAATAAGAAACTACACTACACAATCAAACTACACATTACTATTGCACAAGGAACAATCACATTACACACTACTGTAGTGCACTACACAATCACATTACACACTACTGTAGTGCACTACACAATCGCATTACACACTACTACAATATACTACAAATTATTACAGTTGTAATAATATACACACTACTGAACTGCACTACACAATACAGTAACACACTCCATGCTACTATAACACACTACTTAATCAAACCACACACTGCTAATGCAAACTGCACAATCATATTACACACTGATATATTGCAATACACACTATTATAACATACTACACAAACACAATACACACTGTTTTTGCATACTACAAACTACTATAAAGCAATACACACTACTGTAACCCACTCCACAGAGCTCAGGTCCCTGAATGGGTTTCATGTGCTGAAAACCAAAACACAAATTAAACAAAATAGATGAAATCAAAGTCAATTCAAACACCAAAAGTGGTGAAATGAGATCAAAACATTACAGAAGATCAAAGTGAAGGCAGTTGATTGAATTCTGTGATTAATTTGAAGTCTGACCTGTTCAGTGTGAGCTTTCTGTGTCCATATCCAAGTCACGACCACACGTTTCCCTCACACACTGACTGAGAAAATCCCCCACTGCACTTTCTACTCCCTTGACTCCACCTCCTCCACGTCACCAAGGCAACCCCCACACCAGACCACACCCCCACATCCATCAAAGTCTTGCACTGGTAGCAGGAAAGTCCATTCGACAGACTAGAAGTCTTCATCACCCTGTCTCACTCTGCCTGTCTTACGTTCTCTTTCTGTGAAAGGTGATCAGTGGGCTGTGTCTTAATCCATGGTGCCAGTTCTATTAGCTTTTGTTTCAAATCCTTTTAGACTGACCTGAGGTCAACCGGGAAACGACAGCTGGAAGCCTTCATATTTGTGTGTGTGTGTGTTATGTGTCAGTTCTACCTGCAGACACACTCACACACAAATTACAAATGCAGCAACTCAGGAAGTTTCCATACTGTCATGACTGGCAGCTTAACAGGGAAAATACAAGAAGGAAACACACACACACACACACACACACACACACACACACACACACACACACACACACACACACACACACACACACACACTCCAGACAGCCTGCTGAGAGTGTGAGAGTTACAGGCTGACTAATGCAGATCACTGCTGATTCTTAAACATACCAGTCTTTAAACAGTGCCATACCAAAACTCTAAAACTACAATAAACCTTGAACCCAATGAGTGTCTCGTTTTCGTTTAAATCACTAAATAAATTATAGTAGGAAATAAAATAGATTTAGGATTTAAAGAAATGCAGTTTTAAATCAAAAGCACAAAAAAAGTGCCAGAACTGAGATCCACAATGCAGCCTGCATATCTTTAGAATCCTCAGTATGATGGACATGATTGTGACTTTTCTGACCCTCCACCCCAATTAACCCCTGTTACTCCCTTTACCCCAAACCCACCCTGGGGGAAAATGTAATGATAGGGGTAAAAGCAAGAAATGTGTTAATTCTGCACAATAATAGCAGCTCTGTGTGATAGAACTGTTATCCTCTTAAAGCAGTGTGAACTGAAACAATGTGGGGGAGGGACACACACTCACACACAGTACAAGAAAATACTACCCCCTTATAGACTACATCATACTAGTCATACATTATACTAATTCTACATACTAAAGTGCTACATTATACCCTAAAACACTACTCTACTACCTGAAATACATTACAACCTAAAGTATTACAATATACCATACAATATGACACTCTTAAACCGATAAAACTACAACACCTCCTAGAATATTACATAATAATAAAGAAATAACACCACAGCCTAAAATACTACAGTACAACCTACAATTCTACACTCCTGTAATACACCACATTCTAAAACATTATACTACTCCCTAAAATGCAAATCTACATTCTAAAAGAGTACTCTACACTATAAAACTATTCTTACTACTCTACCTAAACCATGCTCGAAAATGTTATACTACACCCTAAAACACTACACCACATTCTAATGCTGCATTCAACTCAAGGTCTCAACTCCTTCTCAACCTACGTTCAACCAGAGAAGGAC